>JAMZAV010000464.1:600000-1196926 GCA_024449915.1 Sweltsa coloradensis | reverse complement strand
TTATACGTCACCAATCAAAAAGATTTTGTTCTATAACATCGAAATTGATTGTGAATAAATTATTTGTAGAAGTTGAAATTGTTAAGCCGACAATAACATTACCTATATGTAAAGTCATTAATCATTGGGATATTATGGGACAAGAGCTGAGTAGTAGTTACGTGCAGCAATGATTTCATCAAATACTCTCAATGAAGATTAAATTACGGCAGTTAGGTGTCAGCCACGTGTAGCGCGTGGCTTCAGTTTCAATTTACTTCAAAGCGAATGTAGAAATTCAATCCCTTTTGATTAGCGTAACGTGGATAACAGTTTCAGCTTTCTCTCGTGAACGATTTTTATTCTCACCCTGATGTAGTCCTAATTAAGTTGAAACATGTAATTAACAAAGTATATTTCAATGCTATGGCGAAATATCATGTTTCAACAACAGTTTATAAACGTATAGGTTTAATTGGATGAGCGAAGCGAAGACTTCAATGTCACTGACCCCTCAAAAATTTAGCTCCAATGTTGTTGTTTTTTTGTTGTATTTTTGTCTGTTTGCTCTCCACCAGACAAATTGCATATTTGATTTTGATGAACATTGGAGGGGACCTTCGAAATCTCTGAACTTAGACCTGCCACGTTTTTGGGTACAATCGAAGAAATATTTCTCATGAATATCGTACTTTCACGATTATTTCCGATTTTTAGTGCGATATGTTCGTGACATTTGGGCCAATTCTGACTAAACGGGTGGCCCTACAACGTTCATATTTTACATGTACATTAAGATCATGGTTATGTATTGCTTTTTGAAAGAAAAAGCTGAAAAAGTTAACCAGAATCCATAGAATAAAGGTTTAAATAATATGAGTTTTTTTTAGGTACATAATACAATTATCAAGTAACAATAGAAACTTGAAAACAATCACCTACAATGCGTTCAAAAAGCTCTTACAAAAGTAAAGAGATCCCACGCAAACTAAAAACTTACCAAAAAGCTCATCCAGCAACGCGACTAAAAAAAGCGTTTGCGAAGCTTCCTATAGTTATCTTCAATTATTTGTGATTAAAATGCGTTTAAATAAGTGCATGCGTAGACCGAAATGGATATCTCAATTGTTGGATTATTAGTTACTTAAATCGAATAATTTATCTAGTATTCTGTTTTTAAAGTATGGCAAAATTTAACTAATCACATATACGGTACGTGTGACCACTTTAATATATTATATATATTTCTCAAGTTCTGTTTCCAACTTAAGTCGGGTCAGGGGATGGCTAGCAGACTGCCATCTTGAGGTACACATTAGGCCTGTCATGTTTCTTCTTCTTCCAATTTTATTCCTATCCTTCTATTTCTTTTTGTCTTTTCTTGCTTCTTCCCTCCAGCAAGCTATTTGCGTCTGCCTCCCCACATTCGTCCTGATTCTACTTCCCAACGCTTTTTCTCTCTGACATAATAATTCCAATAATAAATTATTTACTATTGGATCCTTTAATTTCTGCATTTGATCTTCTCGTTCTTCTACTGCTTATGCCAATCTTTCTTTTTCTTCTCTTATATACTTTATCACAATGTCCATACCGTATTTACCTTTCTATTCCTGTTTCGAAAAAACAAATGCCCTTCTAATTTCTTCACTCCTGATTTTTTCGAGCTTTCATTCACTCGCTATGCACAAATACTTTTCAAAATTCCCGAAATTTGCTTTGTAGAATCTCAATAAAAACACAAATGTATTAAATAATATATGTATTCCCATTATTTAATACGTAAAATACCCGGTTTTATATGTATCAAATTGCGTTTCTTAGGTTATGTTTTAAAACTTTTCTCCTGCTAATGGCTCATTAATGAATTAAATCTAAAAGCTTGCAAAAGGATGGTAAAAAGTTTGCTATGTCCTAGAGCGCACGCCATGGGAAAGTGTACACGTGCTGTTTTTCGCCATACAATGCATTCATGTTGCAGCTAAATCCTTGATACATATATGGCACGCAATCACATATAATGGCTTTATTGCATTTCCTGCCTGCTTCATGATACAAGACGCACGCCATAAGTCACATTTTTAATATATCTCGCATGCTACGATCTAGGAGTTTTTCAATAGGAAGTAATGCATTCAATTTATAATTATTATAATTTTCTTTCTTTTTTTTTCAACTATATATTATTCGTGCAATATATAGGCAACATCTGACTGATGAGTTGAATACTATATGATGATTGTGGTACACTAAGTGTCTACAGTACGACTAAGATTACTACACTATCTTATTGTAGTTGTGTCGTCATCTGTTGTAGTAATCTAAATTCATTCAATTGTTTGTTTCAAATACCACGCTGAGAGCCACGAGTCCATAAGGCCTAATTACGCGTACCTGGTATGAATCTGTATTCACTCTTAGTACAATTCTCATTTCTCGTACGTGAAACTTAACCCCCCCCCTTTTGACACTTCAGACCCGTTTTTTTCTGCGACTCTCCTAACATCATACAAATGTAATCCGTTATTGATGAGCGAAGCGAAGATTCATTTCCTACACTGGAGAAAAATCCGGAATTTTTCTTTTTTTTCTGTTTGTATTATTGTGTGTTTGTTAACACGATTCCGGCTAAACCGATACTCCATTGTGATGAAATTTTATGGAGGCCTTCGAAATCTCTGACTTAGAACTGCCACGTTTTGAGCGCATCGAAAAAAAATTTCTCATGAAATCGCAATTTTACGATTTTTTTCGATTTTAAAAATTTCTTCGACTTATACACCTACATGTTTAAATCCGATTTTAATGATTTTTTCACAGAACCTTAATTCATGAATTAAAATTTTCTTGTGAAATTGAGCGCAATCGAAAAATATTCTCATAAAAATCGAAATTTTACAGTTTTTTTCTTTTTTTAAACAATTCATTGACTTATAACACTACATGATTATCCTATTGTGATGATTTTTTCACAGAACCTTAATTTTATGAATTAATATTCGTGTAAAATTGAGCGCAATCGATAATTATTCTTATGAAAATCGCAATTTTATCGATTTTTTTTTTTTAAAATTACGATGAATAAAAAAATAAAGTAATTTTAAGTTAATTAATTTAATTTTAAAAATCTTCAACTTAGTAATATTTTTTCAGTAACAAGAAAATCCGCATAACAACATGGCAGTCAATGTACCATTCGCTCTCCAAAAACCGACGACATTAAGCGTTTTCTAGTCAATATTTTCATTTTTGTTCATAGGCCCCATATAAACATTTGTTGTGGCTAAACCTAAACACACAGTCAACTAGATTGGTGGCGTTTTGGTGCCAATTTGATTTTGGTATCGAGCTTCAGTCCAGTCATATATTATTCTGTTAAGTTCTCTGTAGTTAGTATAGGTATGCTACTAGTACAAACCCGAATCATATGCATCAATGAACCTGGGTCCTAATCCGCGTACAAAGCTTGCATTTTATTATTACTATCGTAGAGAGATTTCACTTCCTGCCAGCTTATAATGTGATGCGTGGCTTTTATGTCTTGTTGCTTCCAATGCAGAAGGTCCACGGTTCGACTTCGGATGAGGACGTACGCCCATCAATTCTTGGCTTAGGAATGTGTAATCTGTATCCTATAGCAATGAGGCACATAATACACTTTGGGGTTGTTCATAGTTAGTCTTCTTAATTCTGGCGCTGTCTGCGGGTGGAATCGTGTCCAGCTTGATTGATCGGTGTTTCCTACTTAAATATGCCGGTCACTAGTTGGTCATTGTTCGCTCGTCGATAGTGTCGGCGCCTACAGGGTTTGATTGGTCGGCTTTAAATCTAATGACCCCTAGTGAAAATTAATGTGACTGAGTTGGCAGACTCTAAATACGTATTTATTTATTGTATGTATTTAATGTTCCTGAATGCCTGATCCCTGTGGGAGTAGTAACCGCATTAGCACATCATCGATACAACAGAATATTAAAGCGACATTTGGAGAGGATGATCGCTGTAGCCGTGGCGATAAGAGTCGTTTGGGATTGGGGCTACACCCAGTGCCAATCGAAGCCCATTAAGAGTTCAAGAGCCCTAATAAAATAATAAAATATGCTGGTGCAAACCTTGCATGTCGGTGCTTTTATGTGCCTCAAAAGAGAAGTCAACAGCCGAGCGAAGTACATTATGAATATGTAACAAAAGATAATATTCCAACGATTGCAAATGTGGTTCACATACACTGACGCCAACATCGGTCGTACAAACTGTCAACATTGCAAAGAAAGCAACAATGTATAAGTTGTAATGTATTCGACAAAGTAGGCATGGAAACAAGTTATTGACGTCTTCGCTACGATTTTCCAATAATATCCATGCCAACCTTGTCGAATACATCAACATTGTTTTAGATGACAATATGTTAGCCAACTAATATAATTATCTCTTAGCAAACTGCAATGATCATGCAATTGATGATGTGTGTATAAGTCTTCTGCATGTTCCTTAGGCATAATGTTGTAAATTGCTGAGCATTTGTTTCAATTTGTTTATTCACAACTCGTCCTAACTCGTAAGGCATAAGATGTAAACTCATCATTACAAATGGCCAAAATTTAATTCTTAAGACTAAGCCTTACGCCTAATAACTGATTGTGAATGAAGCTTTATCCATTCGTTTATTATTTATATTGTACTATATTTATTTTTACCAGTCCAATGCCGTGTCTCACTGGCATTAGTGCTGCCGCGTATTCATCGGTCGAGTAATTGCAACATCCACAAACTGCAGCAATAAATTCTTACATCTTTATACAACTTGGCGTACTTAATTGAGCGAGCGTAGCGAGCGTCTCCACTTGACTCTTATGGCTCGAATGTCTGTTTTTTTTGTTTTTTGTTTTTTTTTTCTGTTACTGCTTCGATACAGGTCGCACCGTTTCTCTGATCGACCTGAAAATTTTTACACATGTACATACCACCTAGGCGGGTTGCTGTATAGTTTTTGAACAAAATCCGATCGTTGGTTATAAAAAATAAAAAATAAAATAAAAAAAATAAAAAAATAAAAATGTTCCGATCGTTATGAAATTTTGCAGGGTCAATAAGTACAACATTCTCTCCTATTTTCCAAATTTTCAGCTAAATCGGTTAAGACCTTAAAGACTTATTGGTAATCATAATTCGAAAAATGATGTTAAAAAATGAAGGAGGCAGTGAAGATACAAAGATACACTTTAGAAGGCATGACGTGAATTAGTACAATGCAAAGATGTTGGAATAGTATAAAGTGTACAATGTCAATATTCAATTAGGCCTACAGTTTGTGGTGGGCCTTATGGGAATGTCGTACTCGGGTCATGTTGCACGTACCGGTGCTCGCTCAACAACGCGTCCAACTGAGCGTTTTCCTAGTAATAAAGGACATCTGCTCTCTCTTATCATATCAGATGTTCGTTATCATAGATTAATCAGAAAATGCGTAGTTATTTGGGTGTTTTACCATTTTGACAGATTCTAAATTTATTTTTTGTTTATTTTCTATGATCAATTAAGTGTGCTTTGATAGATGCTTTCATAATTTATTTTTTCACTATTATGTAAAATCACAAAAAGATTTGACTAAAATTGGCTGAGAAATTTGAAAGTGCGTGCAACATCCACAAACTGCAGCAATAAATTCTTACATCTTTATACAACTTGGCGTACTTAATAATAAAGGACATCTGTTCTCTCCTATCATATCAGATGTTCGTTATCATAGATTAATCAGAAAATGCGTAGTTATTTGGGTGTTTTACCATTTTGACAGATTCTAAATTTATTTTTTGTTTATTTTCTATGATCAATTAAGTGTGCTTTGATAGATGCTTTCATAATTTATTTTTTCACAATTATGTAAAATCACAAAAAGATTAGACTAAAATTGGCTGAGAAATTTGAAAGTGCGTGAAATGAGCATGAAGAGGGTAGGAGATGCATTGTTTAGCAAATCTATGTTCGATCGGCTGATTGGCATCAGAGTTCATTGAAGTTTTTCACAAATGTCAAATAAGTGGAACTATAGGGCCCTACAGTGGCACTTTTCGAAAAATGATTTTAGGTAAACGCTACGAAAATAAATAGATTTTTGCCATTTTGGGTTTTCTAGAAAGTCCGAAATTGACCATGTTAAATTTTTTTGGCTGAAAAATTTACAATTTTAAAAATCTACGAAATGTAGGGCTGTCCATGCATGTTTTCTTGACAATTATATAAAGTTTCATACACATCGGGTGCTTCCTAACCGAGCGAACAGCTATTTGCTAAGTGCCAAATTTGTCCTATTCCCTCTTAATTAAAATAATCTTAATAAAAAAAAAAAAATAATAAATACATTCGTATTTAGAGTCTACTCACTAAGTCATATAACTTATTTTCAGTGGGATTGTTTTGTTTTTTCTAATGTTTTGCTATTCAAGTTTAAATTCAATATATAAAGTAAATAAATCGAATTGTCAGCATAGTTGTAACGTTTATTCCGTTGCTCTATCTGAAACTGGCATTGTATTATCTATCAAATAATTTCATCACAAATGAAGTACATCGTTGCATTCGCAAAACAAATAAAGTTTATAATGAACCGTGCATAACAATCGTTAGTGTGAATTATTGAATGTTTTACTCCCTAGAGCACCTGAATATGCGGTCATCACATATAGTGAAATGTAAAACAACATAACGTAACCTCAATGTTTCAAATATTTGCATTGCCTTTATTATACAGTGAGACTAGTTCATACACGGTACAGCAAATAATGAACTTGTACACACTGAACTTTCAGGGATAAGAGTGTGATTTAGGAATCACGTATTATAAATTTTCAAATGAAATAAATAATAGAGAGGATAATGTATTCTTCGGTCGAGTGTTCTAAGAGAATCGTGGAAGTGGTGCAATATTCACACTGAGATGGCATAAAGTACAACTTCACTGTGATCTCGCTGAATGATTAAGCAGCTAATTTTCTCCTGGCATTGTCTTATGTATACCGCTGTGAATAAGAAATCTTCTTTTCGTCGTAAATAATTGGATTTTTATTTTTTCTTGCGGAAGCTGAGAACACGACTGGAGCAATCTCTTAGAGCGCAGGTGGTGGCTTGTGATGTGTTGGAAACTAAATAAGATAAACCTACAAAGATTAAAATTTAAGATTAAAATTGATAGTCGGATATTGTATGTTGTTTATTAATGTGAAAGCATTACTAATACATAAAGGTATGGTATATTGTTGACGTTGGCTTATTTCCGCCTTGTTCTATGTCCATCCCGTGCGATTTGGATTAAGGGGCATTTTAAGAGAGTAGAGGTCATGCGTTTTAGGCAAATTGCTGTTCGCTCGGCTAACTGACACATCTGAAATTTTGAACATGTTTTACGAAAGTGGAAATACAGGGCTGAACAGTAACACATTTCTTAAATTTGTTTTCAAATAATTTATAAAAAGTGAATTATGTTTTCACGATTTTCGATTTTGATCAAAAGTAAAAAATTAACTTTATTCAAGTTTTTTTGCTGGCTGATTTAGATCAAATTTGTAAAATATATTACTGTAGGGCTGTTCATGTATGCTTTATTGACAACTCTGCAAAGTTTCACATACGTCGGATGCATCTTGGTCGAGCGAATAGCTATTTTCTAACAGCCAAATGTGTCCTATTCCCTCTTAAAGGTTCAGTACTTACAACAATATTTACTTTCTATTTGGGGGTTTTCAATGTGCACACTTTTGAGTTTTCTTACCGTGAACGCTGTAGGTGGTGTGTATGTGTGGCACGTCTTTAGGAAATAAAAGCAATTTAAAACATCCCTCTAAGGTGCAGGCCTACGAGGGTAAAACAAAATATCGGTGTCGTGGGCAAACACAGTTTACCTTCGTGCATCTCCGAAAAAGTTTAGATAGGTTTTTACTTTCAAAATTTCCTCCTTCGTCATGTACCAGGAACATCAATGACGGTCAAAGTGAACACGTCTGTCATTCGTCAATTCTATCTCCGTATTTTCTTCTGCCATCGTTGTAGCTCTGACGAACACGCAGTGGTGTAGCTTTTACACGACTTTCATGGAAAGCCTTGGGTCACTGTTATAACACTACGTATTTATTTTGAAATACAAATATGCGGCGGCTTCTGACAAACACTTTAAAACATGATTAATCATACATGAGAAATAACATACATATAATTGATTATATTTGTTAGTTACATTTCTATATTGTTTATGACTCAGTCCGTTAATGCCATACACTATGGTTTAAACTTTAACACAGATTTATCATTATAATAATACTACATGAACCTTTTTCTGATAATGATTTTTTATTTCAAAAACACACCACAAAAAGAGTCTAAATTTATTAAATACAAATTTAAGCATGTTATATTTTCTTGTTTAGTTGCTTTATCAAATTTATACAAAACAATAACTTTCTGAACAATAAGTGAGTGGCAAAACAAATTTCAAAAATTAATACAATTAAAGTTTTATAAATATTTCATAGAGTTGCTAGCACAGTTTCGAGTTATTTACATTGGATTCTAAAAATTATATTAAATTTGTTTCTTCAGAATTGTATATTAAAATAAAAATGTAAACAGATTTATAATAGATAACAGTAAAATATAATCTTCTTCTAAGACGTGCAATCTTCTGCTAAAGCCAGCCGCATATTGAGACAGGCCTGGGTTGGTGCACCTGGGCCACAATACACCCCACCCGCCTGGGTCCAATATATGCGGTGCCCAATTGAATAACAGATTTTACAGTTTCTTACACAACTTGTACTGTGCTCGATTTGTGTCCGGCTTTATTCTAACATTATTAAATAAAATTCAATCATTCATCGACAGTTTTAAACACGTTTCATATTATATTTTTAAATCCCAGCCACCTTACCAAAAATGTTATGTGAAATGTAGAAACTTGATTCGTTTATATCATTGGCCATCAATGACAGCAATGACTGCTTGCAAGTATTCACTATTCATTATCTCTAACGTTAAACTATCAATCGTTGTTGCCGTGTTGGGAAAGCTTTAGGAATAGAAGTTTTACGGAATGACTTATCGGAAAACATTAGGAAGCTTTGTGGTTATCGATTGAGAATCCGGCAAGGGGTTGTAAATCAAAATTGTCAGTTGAAAAGCCTAGAGTAGAGCTTTTGTTAACTTAGTGTCCTTCATAGGCAAAACGTAAAATAATAAAACCTTAATAGAAATTAAATCACTTCTTTTTAAGACTATACCAACTTGGCTGTAACGTACATAGCTCAGTAAATTAGATTTTAAAATATTGATATTGTAGAAAACATTTACATGAAACACAACACCTAAACTGTAATAATGAAACTATATAATAGGTACTTTATTCAAATGAAAAGAGATATTTCGACTACTCAACAAAAGTCTTAATCAAACAAAACTGTGGAGATATTACTACAAAAAAATCGTAGAGGTCGTCACACAATTGCGTTTAATTTACGATCAGGTAACCTCGAAATAACCTTGATTGTTTGTAGTTAAAGGTGTGAATGAAGTACATAATAAAAATACATCGTCGATTCAAATTTCTTTTCATATCCGAGTTGTTTAATTACAACTATTGCTTTGTAATAGTTGTAATTCAACAACTCGCATATAAAAATAAATAAATTAAGACTAAACGTTCTACCACATTTTCATTTATTTTGAAAATCATATACATATGAACAGTTGTTACTGACGTATAAAAGTGCTTCAAAACTTGCGTTTATCTCCTTTCTACAAATATTTTTCAATCCAATAAATTACAGCTATACAAGAAAAAGAAAATTTGATATAATTGAACTAAGTCTTAAGTCCGGGCTTTGTCGGATTGATCTCGTGCTTTTAATATAATGTTCTCCTGAAACGTGTTTACTGTTTAAGACTGTATTAATATTGTATAGTCGTCTCCTTGCTAACGAGCCTCCCTTGTTGCCGAGGAAATTTATGTTGTAAATAACATGAACACGAACCTTTATCTTTGGGTCCAGCTCCAGGGCTGGAATAAAAATAATTGCGTAGCAACAAGGGGACCCCGTGGGCTTGGGGGCAACTACAATACAAGCCCACTCAGAACATTTCTAGATGAGAAGACAAATGTTTACTTAGAGCGGTGACACTTTTCTCCATCGACCCGTTTGCAAAGTGGAACATACAAACTAATTACGTATACTCGTTTTGTTTCCTTTGTTTATTATGAGATTGTCAAAAACCAAAACGTTGAAGCTTACCGCCCAACACAGAGGTAGCTATCCTCAAATAAATACCCTTAAATTGGGTCAAATTGAAGTTTAATCACTTCTTAATTAAATGGAAATTAATAAATTATGAGGATGTGGATATTGATTTCAGAGTGTTAATAAAATAAAAAGAATGTTTGAATCTAAATAATTGAAAAGGTTTACTGTATTAATCAAAAATACAAATTACATAAAAGATTTGCATACAAAGACTACTTTCAATTGGCCAATGATTTAGTAGTAAATAAATATGGTACCTCGTTTTACAATGATGTCTTGATGATGCTGATTAATGTTGCTGATGAATAATAATTAATGTACGAATTCGATCTGCTTTAACACTGAATAATTAAATAAACACTCGGTAAGTTATTCACTGTTCTTCATCTTCATAACTTGTGTGTCGCTCGTTCAGTTCCCGTTGTAGTACAACTCCTCCATGAACCCCTTGACACCTTGTCGTCGCCCACGATCCACCCTCTAATGATGCAGGCACAATACTAAGTGAAGGCCTGACGCTGGAGATCGTCTTTTTATAGGGGTGGTCAGGTGACCAGTGATGACGTATTATTTTCTAGATTGATCTTGTTGTTTGTTGAGTCGACAAGGTTGGTTGTGATTCAACTACCCCAGCCGCTCCAATGTTCCTTGTGCCCTTAGGCTACTCGCTAATGGGTTCTTTTCAGAAGGTGTTGACAATTCGAAGATATCTCAAGTGTTCCATGTCCATCACAGGATGTCAGATTATCTCTGTTGACGCATCTTGCAGCCATTTAAATCACATTCCGCTTGGACCGCATGTGTAAAGCTGTCGCAACTGTTTTATAATGTTATTATTACATGTTATTATATTATTGAAATTCATCATATTGATATTATTTATGTAAACAAGGTTAATGAAAAGGCCGTTACGGCACAACGTCTTGTATTTTGTTAACGCAAGAAGTATTTTCTTAAAGAAATGTATTATTTGTTTTAGACTAGGCCGCTTCGCGAACGCTTTTTCCAGTCGCGTTGATGGATGAGTTTTTATAAATTTATTAATTAATTAATAGTTGCCCTAAAAGTACGATTTTTATAAGAAATAATTCTTAAATTTTCCCCAAAATCATATTATATCTAAGTTCTGTAATTTCAAACGTTCCCATAAAGTTTTGTCAAGATTGGAATAGCCGTTTTCCCGGTCGCGGCCTAAAATCACGAAAATATCGCATTTTTTTAATTGTAAAAGTACGATAATCATCAGAAATATTTGTTCGACTGTACAACAAAACTTGGCAGATCCAAGTTAAGAGATTTCAAAGATTCCCTGAAAATTTCATCAAGATTGCATGCCATTTGCCCGGTAGAGAGCAAACTAAATACAAATAAACTTCTTCAAAAAAACAAAAACAAAAACAAAAAAAACACCCGAGCTATTTTTTTGGGGGGTAAGTGAAATAAGTCTTCGCATCGCTCATCCAACAACTGAATGCTTCCGTTCTTGTTATAATCAACAGAAACATATATTCTGACCTATCTCACAACGACCAAACTATCGCCATTAGTGCAGATAAAAATATCCATAACACAAATATCTGCATGTATCAATCTTTGTAGTGTCAGCTAAGTGAATGTATTCTTGCTGCAATTATCAACCAGTACATCCATTTTCAAGAAATGCTAAACAAAAGCCCCTATGTTTAAAATTTTAATGTGTAGGACAATAAAAGAAGGTGGGGGAGGGAGAGAACTGGGTCAGGTACTTCTTATAAAGTGCAATCGTTGTTTGTTTATCCCACCCAATCCGTCACTGGAACAGAATGATCAGATCTCCTAGTAGAATATAAATGTGATATGTAAAATTGGTTCTCATCCCTTTCTTTGTTTTTGGTTGCTTATTTAATGTTCGAAGAATTAGTAATAAATAATATCAATTACATCTCTTTAAAGAAACTTTTACAATGGTTATCCCTCTGGTACTGAGCAAGTGGCAGCGTAGGTGAAGTAGTTTTCTAAAGTAGAGAGAGTTTGACTCTTTTGGGAATTCAAAAGCCCCTTGAAAAGTGAGGAAAAGACTGAAACGTGCTTGCTGAAGAAGGACTTTTCACTGACTTATCAATTGGGTACACAAACCAATCTGTATAGCTCAAGCGTTTCAGTGTAACTCATTCAAGAAGTCGTTGGTTCGATGCCAACCCCCGGCAATCCTGATATTGATTCCCAGGGTTCTTGGTTGAATGCCAGTAACATTCCTTCTAAACTATCCTTAAGGTGGTCACAACCGACGTAACGACGTCAACGTCACGTCGTCAACGCCAATGTTGGCCACATGCGATGCGTGACGTAACAGATTTTAAAACTACGATTATTGTAATCATTACGTTCAAGTGTACACAAGGTGATAGAAAATAATTGTTCTGTCTTTAGCACAAGTATGTGAATCATCTGACGAAAATTAAAGAATAAAGTTATAGTTGGAATCTTCTTGAGTCTGTAATTATTACAGACTCAAAAGAATTCAAACTAACTTGAAGAATGTTTTATTTTCGTAATTTTCACATTACTTTGTGCTTGTACGCGACTTTCCACGTTCCGGCGTGGAAAATAGGAATCAGTTCTATTTTTGCCGACGTCAAAAAAGGAGGGGCGCGTTGCGTCGTCCCGTGAGAACAAACAAACACACATTGTTAGCTCTTGCTAACTGGTGATTGGTTGGTTAATGGATACGGGTCAAGGTTTAATAGTTAATAGAGTTACATGAATCGGGACCCTAGTGGCTAAACTACCTAGGTCATTTAAAGTGTTAGGGTAAATGTAAAGGAAATATCCCAGAGATGTTAGAGGAATTAATCTCCAAACGTCAGCCTTAACACTGAAGCAAACCTAGGACAAACTTATATTCAGGATTGACGGTAGTGGGATACAAATCTGTAACCTCCTGAGTCATAGTATCACGAGATACATAATGAGCTGTACCTCTTCCGGTGATCAATGTCCTTAAAAAATCGTAAACAAACGAGCAAAGAATAATATTTATCAACTAAGAATATACAAAACTTAAATAAGTAAACTTGACATTACTATGATCCAACGTGTTAATTTTATTTCTATCTCGTCTAAAAATAAATTTATAAATGTACGTGTGAATTACGAACATGTAATTGAATGGCATATTTTTATAGTACCGGTACCAAATCATTTGACCGCAGGCAGATACAAGCACACGGCTTATTGTTAGTACTGTACGTTATGTTGCACATTATACTGCATTGCACTCTATTCATTACTTGTTGAGTGGCAGCTCCGGTATTGCACACAGAGGAGTTAGGTGCGGTTTACACCGGGTGTTATAGGTGACGTAATCCTATAACCCTATTGTGGTATTGTGTTCAGGCGTTGGTACCTAGTATCCCCCAGCCAGAGTGCATGCATATGGATGTGAGGTCATTGTATTTTAACCCACGTATTCGCGCCGGAAAAGTGATTTAAGTCCAGTTCATGAAATTATTTAGTGGAAGCAAACCACTTTTCAGATTTAGATTTAAAATCAAGAATTAGCATGTACTGAACATGACAGTGTTCGATCGAGCGTTATTCTGTAACTGAGTTGATTGATTATATAAATAACAATGTATGTATTTTATTTATACTCTGATTCGGGTTCAAATCCCGTCGAGACCGGCAATCCTGACTGAAGTTTTTTCAGAGGTTTTCTTCGGTCGCTTAACACGTTTCCGAAAAACTGGACTTACACCATTTATCTGAAACGTTACAGGAGGCTTATTTTTTAGACTACTGTTTGCGTGCCTGTGCTTATAATTTCTTTGAATAACTTTTTATGATGAAGTTATGCTTAAAATTAGTTAAATACCACTTTGAAATAAATTATATTGACATTATATTACTGAAGACATTCACCGAATAACTAAGATAACATTTTTATTTGAACTTAAATTCTCATAATTTTACAACAATGTTACACATCACATACAAATCAAAGCCAGGATTCATAAATTGGTAGAAGAGACCCTGATTTAAGTCCACTCGCACACACTAATACTTAAAAGAATTTATTTAAGGAGTTAACATTATATGTTCATTGTTATATCACGTATTATCTGTCAGTATAAACAATACACGCATGAGTCCCAGTACAGTTTACTGTTGAAAAATTGACCATTCTTACATAAAATGTAACTAATGGCATTTTTGCAATAGATGTGAATGGATAATGTTGTAGATTTGAGATCCAAGAAAAAAAAAATTTTTACACTTATTAAAATGAAAGTGTATTTACTAAAGGGACTTAACTTTTAAATTTTTATTTTTTTAAATCTTGTATATTAAAATAACAAACAAATTTAGAGGTGTGCAATTAATAATATTGTCAATTGTGTTGTGAACTGTGAGGGAATGAATTGATTTAAAAGGTTGCGGATATTTGATCCACTTTCAAAGGAATTTGTCATTTTGACACTTTCTCAACTACACTTATTGTGTATTATACATTGTGTGCGTCCAATGAGA
Organism: Sweltsa coloradensis; assembly: GCA_024449915.1. Classification (NCBI taxonomy): domain Eukaryota; kingdom Metazoa; phylum Arthropoda; class Insecta; order Plecoptera; family Chloroperlidae; genus Sweltsa; species Sweltsa coloradensis. The sequence continues at coordinate 1,182,152 of JAMZAV010000464.1, read as the reverse complement.
GATGAAAAAAGGTTGTTGCATTAGACAAAGACTTGTACAATGAACGAATTCGATAGGAAACAAAAAAGTTTGAACGTCCAGGAGATTAATTGAGATCAGATGTGAGAGTTGAGCAAAGAGGAATTGCATGGAATGAAGATAAGTAGGGCAATTGTAAGACACATCACATCGGATTTACCCGGTGAGACACTATATAGGTGACCGTAGCAAATAATAAGGGTGTTTAGGTAGTTTAAACAATAATTGTACGAATACTTAGAAACGAAAAACCCGATAGAATATTAAGACGGTTTGATGAGCTCGGGCCAACGGTTTTTACAATGTTAAATGCCCATTTAAAAATTCGCTTGATCGGCAAATCCAGCGCATTTCACATACAGTCTAATCCACTTTTTAACCTCCAATTTTCACCAATTTTTTGGATTTGGCTGATTTCATATCGCTATTAGAGCACATTTAAACATTTCAAATATTTTTTCCTGTTACGCAAGCTAGCGAAATTACCACAATTCACCTATTTTGTGTCAAATTTACGGTCTGTTAAAAACGATAGTAACCAATTTTTGGGGAATGTGCTCTTATAGCGACAATTACACATTCTTACTAAACATTTTGATTTAAATCACAACTAGATACATCACAAGGTAGAGCTTCCAGGTGATCTAGACTAAAACTCTGCGTTCTGCGTAACAACCTGGTTTTCTCGAGCTCAGCCAACAGTCTTAAGGAATATCCAAGGGCTGTACTAAAAGATTCAAGTCTTGGAATTAAATTTACATTAACACCACCCAAGAAAACACAATACAAATTATTTTAGCCAGAGTTGCTGGCGGAGGGTATCGACAAAATGTTTAATTTGAGCAATGCTTGTGATCAGTGGTTCCAAGATATATATTTGAATATGGTAAGCCGAAGAGAAACCTTTCTTACAAAAATCCGTCTTCACAAAAACAGTAAATACATTTTATGAATCCAAGAGAAATTTTATTTTATCAACCCTCTGGTAGTTGCATTGAATATCACCCAAAGATGACCTCGAGGGTCAATATTGTTATCAATAATTAAACGTGCATAACATAAACTATCAAGTTTTTTTTTCTCTTTGGAAACCTGCCCAGGGTGCAATATGCCTACACGCATGTCTAGGTATAGGTACCTATAATAGAGAGAATGAGAACAATAATGTGAAGGGATATCACAGCGATCTTAGAGGACTCAATCCCTTGCATTCGAATTAATCAGTGACTGAGGGAAACCTTGGAAAAACCTTCAGTCAGGTTGGCCTGCAGCGGAATACGGTCGAGATCTCCCGAACCAGAAAGCTTGAGCCTCATTGGTCACAAGACATTTCCTAGAACAGAATCAAAGGAGTAAATATCTGCAGGGTAATTTAATGAATAGCAAATTCTTCAGTCGCAAGTGTAAATGCGCTATATGCCATGGACAATAGAGTATTCATTCAGTTTAAGAACTGCGTTGGACATTCCGTTCTGTTAGGAATTATAAATAACGGTCTAAATTTGGAACTAGGACGAGATATATAAGCAAATATTATAAACTGATTACGATCAAAGTGTAAAGGTAAATATTCTGTTAGAATCTGAAGGTTGAAACTTGAAGTATTTATAGAGTCTTATGGAAGTTCCGATTTGCTGCAGTTAAAAGGTGAGTAAATTAAGTCAATTTCTTTCAAGTTTAATTAAAGGTTATATTTACGTTCATGCTTATTTTAAGCAAGTGCAACGGCGGAAAGTTCTTACATTGATACGTATCTATTTGCGTTACTTTAAAGCGGCAACAAATTGTAGATCTATCGTTTTCTAGTTATAAGTAATGTGATCCATACTTAATAAACTATGTGACGTGGATATTTCATTTGACTTGATTTTGTTTACTAGGAAAACGCTTAAGTCCCGCCGCGTTGTTGGATGAGCGTAATGGTGCATTGAGCTGCCATGTGTTATGCGAATTTTCTGTTGTTCTGTGGAAAAATCATATAAAGTTGAAATGTTTTTAAAATTAAATTAAATTAAATAAAAAATTAACTTAATTTTTTAAATTTGTTTTAATTTATCGTAATTGTTTAAAAAAAATCGTAAAATTGCGATTTTTACAAGAAATAATTTTTCGATTGCGCTCAAATTTAACAAGAATATTTTAATTCATAAAATAAAGGTTCTGTGCAAAAATCATTAAAATCGGATAAAGCATGTAGGTGTTATAAGTCGAAGAAATTTTTTAAAAATCGAAAAAATCGTAAAATTGCGATTTTCATGAGAAAAAAATTTCCGATTGCGCTCAAAAACGTGGCAGTTCTAAGTTCAGAGATTTCGAAGGTCTCCATAAAATTTCATCGCAATCGGAGTATCGGTTTAGCCGGAATCGTGTGGACAAACAGACAAAAATACAAAAAAAAAGAAAAAAGAAAGAAAAAAAACATTCCGGATTTTTTCTCCAGTGTAGTAGAATGGAATCTTCGCTTCGCTCGCTACGCTCATCCAATTACTTAAGTACATAAAAAGGCAGTGGGCACAATTAACAACATTTTGTTCTAACAAAGTTTTCACGAAATGTATAAATAAATTAACCAAATAAGTTTAGTTATCTTTATGTTGAACTTGGCATATGCTCTGAATAAAATAAGCAAAGAAAATCCTATTATAAAACACATAACATTTGATTGTTATAATTACCGTCTTTTCCATGACACAACTATAGGTCTACAGGTGCTATAATATAAACCGAGTCTCGCCAGTATCAAAGACCAAATGCCCGATGTAGATTAAAATTACAGACTTCTCCAGTTCTTTACCAGTAAAAGAGCATAGACTTTTATCACAGACGATGATTAGACGTTCGTCTTTCGATACGCTTAAACCTAGTTTACTATTGGCTTTCAAGTTGAAGTAAATTAAGGTATAATATACGTGTTTTTTGGAAGGCTTTTTAGTTATTTTTTAATTGAATGCATTTTTGACTTCAAATGTGTTCTATAGAATCAATGGAACACTATTTGTAAAAATATATATTCTCATTTGAGCAAACTGTCTATCTATGGCGTTTGAAAAAAGGCCAATTTATGGCAAATTAATAACCCATCTCAACCGTCAACGCCAGTAACACACATTTCCATTTTACCGCATAAAAGGTCAGAAAAACGTAAAAACCATTTCCACTTCGTCTCCACAACAATAAATTGAATGCACGTTGATGTCGTTTTGTTCTTGCTATTAATCAAAAAGCGTTGTTCTCGCCAGGCTTGTCCGCGTTGTGAACGAGCGCGTCGCGACGCTAAGTGGTTGCCAGCGTCGCGACGCGTCGAGTGTTGGGGTGCGATGAATCGTCTTCGCGGGGCTAGATTTTTGAGAAGGGAGTTAGAAAACATTTTGTGCGATTAGCACCAGATGTGCACCACTTCATCACACATGCTAGAATATGAACCTACCAAAGGTATAAATGTATACGTTTGATATGATTGTGATGACAAATGGATGACCGTCCTTATGCTGTAAGTATAATATTATGTAGGAGGGAGGTCTTTTAAAAAACATTAACAATTCGTACATGAATGACGGGTTTGTTTGGTGAAATAAATGAGCCTTGGGTTCGACACATTCAAACAGAACACAATTAATTTGTTTACAACTTTTTTAAAAAAAAATGCTCCTGTATTTGCTGAAATTAACGAAATATGTATCAACAAAGTTTTAAAGTACCTCTTTTTGGAGTTGACCTTATTTAAAAACTTAGTTTATTAAGTAAATTTAAAACTAATTAAAGTGGTTAAAGTACAAATTATTGTTATCATCTTGTTATCACAATTAGCCAAATTATTCAACAGAACAATCCACCTAACAATGGTATTTTCTGAAGGGCATTTTTGATTTACATTTTGTAATTCGTTAAAATGTAAGTAATCTGTCAAACAAAACTCTAGGTACCTGAACTACCTAAACGAATTGTTTTCTACTACTTTCTATTATACTGTTATCTAATGCGATGACTGTAACGGACTTTCCTTCGACAAGTCAGTTTGTGTTGTAACATAATTGGCTACCGGTATCTATTTGTATCCCAATGAAATCAAAATCACACACCTAATGCACAAATAGCATTGAGTTAGATAAATCCAGTTTACGTTATTGCGTATTGTGTTAATCATCATTCATTAATCAATTGTTATATGCATTGATGAAGTAACCAAGCGGGTTGAGTGCATGTGCATATCAAATAGCAATTACAATGTTTTACTCGGCCAAGATACGAATGCAGTGATTGAGGCCCTGTTCCACCAAATGCATTATATCTTTAAAGGTCCTCACTTCATTTGATTTTAAGCTGAATATTTTAATCAAATTTCCCATGGCCCCATGTTAAAGTTTAAAGTTTGTGAAACACCTCACCTATACCCAACTGTCAGATAACTAAATATAACTGGAGTTTATAATTTGTTGGGGCCGACCCTGAGTTGAACAAAATAGCCCTCAAACTTTTATATTATTCATTTATAACCAATGAAATTATAGTAACCTATAATGCCCGGAAGTTTACTTGTGGATGTATTTCCCATTAAACATTGCTGTTGTGTCGAATTAATGGTATTATGAATTATTTAGTAATTATGATAAGTTCACATTTATACTTGTTTATTGGAGTGAACGTTAATATTGGCAAACAGGAATCAACGAATAAAAATGTTTAATGTTTCCATGTTTTCAGATGGATAGATAGATTAACAGTGGATGGAGATTAATCAACTCTATTCCATTTAATCAAATTATATTTCAGTGGATTTACTACATTATTAAACATATTGTCTATGCATTGATTTCAAATTGCCCACAGTATTATATTTTATGCGATAAAGTTGGTTTTAACGTATTCCATATCATTATTTACAATAGTAGTTAAAGAATATATCCCGACCGCGGTAGATTGTATTATCATTGTCACCGTGCTTGCATTTATTATCAACACAAAATGAGACATATCCCCGAACACAATCCAATGGATCCAATTAATTAAGTTTTTCTCTGTTCGTTTTAACACATTTATATAAATTTCGATGTCTAAGAAATATTTCTCGTAAATATCGTACTTTTACGATTTTTTTCGATTTTTAGGGCGATATTTTTGTGACATTTTGGCCGATTCTGACCAAACAGGTGGGGCTACAATCTTCATATTTTCCATTTACATTAAGTTTATGGTGATGTAGTACCTTTTGAAAGAAAAAGTTGGAAAAGTTAGCCAGAATCCATAGAAATAAAGGTTTTAATAAAAGTTTTTTTAGGTATATAATAACAATTAACAAGTAACAGTAGAAACTTGACAACAATCACCTACAATGAGTTCAAAAAGCACTTGCAAAGGAAAAGTGGTCCCATGCAAACTAAAATCTTACAAAAAAGCTCATCCATCAACGCGATTAAAAAAAGCGTTCGCGAAGCGGTCTAGTTATTTTACTTATTACCTCTTAATTGAAAGTCAGAGCTTTATCAAATTCTTTTCCAGCGAGCTGTGGTGTGTATTTTGTAATTTACCCGCCTCACGTAGGTTCTAAATGATTGAGTATTGGCTTGTGTCTAATCAATACCATGGGGCACCTGAGGGCTTGAGCGGAATGCCAATGCTGCGCTCCACATGTGCAGTCTATTTCAGTATACACTACCTCAATTATGTATACATCGTCCATTTCTGTCTACATCATCACAACACGCTAAAATTCCAGTGAATATTGGCATTTCAGACGTACGTATAAAACATTCGTTGTAAATATCTGTACAATATCAAGTGCACATGTTTGGCTGGCTTAACCGAGAATAGATAAATAAATAAAAATACATTCCTGTATTTCTAAGGCGAACACAGGCATATTATGTTGACCTTGTTATTGGTTTACGTAAAATATACAGATTAAACCGAATTATTGCAATATTTGTGAACAATATATTCCTAAATAAATCGAACAACCTTGCACTAGACCATATTATGTTGCCATGGTTTTACGTTTCCGTTTAGCTTTTTAATTTAATTTGCACAATTGAACATCCCAAGATATTATTCTGTTTCATATTTCGACGAGATTTGTTATTTCATTTGTTGGAATTTAACTGCAAATACAATTTAGAGAAAAACATACATATAACTGGATCCATGGAGATTTATACGATTATACTTATAAAGTAAGGTTTTAGGTAAATCTTGATTTACAAACTTGACTGTCAAATGTGGAATTGTATATTTGTTATTATTATGAAAAAGTTCCGGCACGAATATGTTAGTATTTGTCATGTTTTTATTATCATACACGGTAATAATTTATTAAAATCACATATACATACTTTGCTGTATCTTGTACAAAAATGACAAGTAAATGTAAATGTTACCGTAATATTATTCATCGTATAATTTTATACATTGCCACTTGCCACACGACCTTTTGTTTTACTCTCACAATGTTAGATAAAGTTGTAAGAGAACAGACCTATGCAGACTAACTCGAACATTTTAAAAAAAGTGACGACGTATATTTTGTGTCAAAAATTATTTTTAAAGAATATTTTCTTTCTCCACTGCATTCTTTGTCACACATTTTCATACTCATTATTTGGACGTGTGGTAAATATACAGCAAATTCAAATTAAATTTTTATTTTAAACGGTACTATAATTATCTGTTTTGGTTGTGGTTATTATCTACGCATTACAAATATTGTTTATCAAATGTAAAAAAAAACAATACACCATTGACACAATTAACAGAATAAACACAATTGCAAAGTCGTGGTTATATATTTAACTTGTAATACCTACCATTAATATACATTCATACATCTTCTACGTATCGTACAATTCTGGTTCTGATGTTATCATAGAATTTCATAAAAATTTATCTCTAATACTCAATCAAATTCGATGTGAGAGTTTGCCATAGTTAGCCAATTCATTATTATTATGATAAATTCAAACCTGCACAGAAAATGTTTTAAACGGCTAGACCGCAGTCTATTAAGTACACTTGTCACAAATGTCTATGCTATTGTCTATTCTTGTGGGTGTAGTCATATTCAAAGGCCATACCATACCATTAATTAATAGTAAGTAATTAATTTCAATTGAGACAAACACACTTTTGGACGTGGTTTTAATCGACAACATCAATCAATCGCATTTCTTTGTACCGTCACGTTAATATGTAATACGCGTTTCAATTGACAAATCGATGTTTTAAACATAACAAAGTCGAACCTACATGCAATACGGTCATACATCAGTTGAACTGAACCTTGGCTAAAACAAAGTGACTGAGTGAGAGTAATATATTCTACGTTGCAGACATTTCTCTCTCTGTCTCTCAAAACAGATTCACTTTACTAGATTACAAAGTGAATGTTTCGCATTCAATGTACGCCACTCGTGAAATGTGTTAGGTGAGATTCACTCAGAACAAAGGTATAACTTTTGACTAGGACAGTTACACAATACATTCACATGTAGGATAAATAAATATCTCGTTGGAGAAAATGAAAAACCAGCAAAGTTGACTTGAGTGGAATTTATATATGAAACGAATAAAATGCTCCAGTAAATAAAATTTTATATTTGAATTTTCGGATTTTGTGTTTTGTCTCAACTTTGACGTAAATCTTTCGTAGACATTTGTGAGCGATGTGACGACGTTTGGATTGACTTTCAATGTTTAGAATAGAAAACAAGAAATTTGATATTGAAAAGTCGAATGGGAATCAGAGAGTGCTCGGAGACAGCAGGAGACGCTAGCGTTTGCTTTATTCACTTATAGCTAGTATCTGAATCCAGCTCTCACGTGTAGATGTGACACGTGTCGTATGACATGCGCAATTAATACCATGCTTGAAGCGTACGCGTCAGTCACCCATGAGCTATAGGTAATATTAATAGATTGGATTGATTGATTGGATATTGCTTAACGTCTCATATTAGTGCACTTTGGCTATTCGAGACGTGAGTTGTGATAGATGAGGATGAAGTATGAACAGAAGGGAGAAGGGGAAACCCGGTACCGGCACGTAGCCTACTCCTTTCGACAAGTACCAAGGGGACCAACGGCTTAACGTCCCATCCGAAAGGGTGTAACTACAGTCATTTAGGTTCCTCCACTAACCCGGACTGCCGAGCAGACGTCAGGAGAACGAAGCCGTTACCCTAGCTCTCGAACCTCTCCATTCGCTCTAACCAGCGGTATACGTGAGTTTCAGGGTAGAGCGGTCACCCACTCTACCCATGAACACGCCCGATTCTGCTTAACTTCGGTGTTCGAGTGGGTACCGGTTAAACGAGCTCGGCTAAACCGCTGAATATTAATAGATGGGTAGATATTTTTCATATTTTTCAGTGCATATTATGAAGGATGAAGGATGGTGAATTTATTATGTTATTAAATATATAATAATTCATATGTGCGTCCCTTATGTGTGGGTATAGAGCGTGCTGGTTTCCAGAAGCGTTTATAATGAATGAATCCAGTATATTATCATTTATCTTAAACCGATATAGAAAAATGGATCAAGATTTACTTGTTTGTAATTTTTGCGGACCATGTTTTTCATTTTGTTTGTAGCTGATTAAATGCAACTTCTTATGGTTGTCTGGAAAAATGTTATTATTTGCCTATGAATTGTTTATAAATATATTTTTACTAAAAATGTAAATATCGAAATTTGTGTAATTTTTCATTATAACATAATCCCAAATCATAATAAAAAACTTTGTTTGTGTACAATTTCAATTACCCGGTTTTTAAGGGTCTTAAAGATACAAGCCTTGACGTAATCTTGATGAAAAAGCTGCAGCGATTCTACGTGTAGCTATCAACCGCCATACTAGAGTCGCTGCGTGGTCGGGAATGTCAAATGACAGAATTTCTACTCGTAATTTGAAGGTGGTAAAAGAAAGGCCATGAGTGAAGGCAGTGTTATAATGATGTTTAGAAGGCAAATGAAAGCATGCAAAATTGATGTTCATAAATGAAAAAATTGTCGGAATATAGTTCCTTCGAGACCTTAATGTTTTGAGTTGATGCGGTCTGGTGAGGAAAGTATTAGGAAAGGAAGGGAAGATGAAAGTAACACTACTAGAGTTTCCACCAAGAGATATGAAGAAAACAACCAAAAGTCATTACTTACTAACTAACTTAAATAAATATTATACTGAAATAATAACGATAATATGTTCAAATCTTATTGAATGAGCGTTGTGATTGTAGGGTTCGAATCGAAAACTCTGAACTGACAACCACAAGAAATTATGCTCTCCTGTCCTTTTTGCATTTTGTGTTTTCGTTCGTTCTTTACCCGATAAATCCCTACTCCAATATTGGTTAAATCTAGTAGAAATCGTTGAAAGCTCTCAAATTAGACGTACCAAATTTTAAGTCAATCACTCAAATTTTCTTTCGATTTTTTTGACACGTGATTTAAAAAAAAATTGATGATACGATTTAGATAGAACTTTACTAAAACCGTCGAAATCCCTAAACTTACATATAAACTATGTAGTATGCTTTTTAATAACACGGGTAACCGTCAAAAGTTGTGATTGTGCTCGAACGTTCTTATGCCTAGCATGAGAAATTGCGGGAGGTAATGTTGATACGAAGTGGTGGAGATTAGGCTCAAATTCCAAAACTGAATAATGTGGTCAACAGACAAAATCCGCTCATCCATCAATTTGACTATGAAAATCGTTCGCAAAGCGGCCAAGTTTTTAAACAGTATTCTCTGTCAGTTTAACTTATTACCATAATATTTTCAGGATTCCCAATAAGAATAATATCTTTAAATTTATCAACAATAGTAATTTTTCTTATATTATTTCAAACTTTAATCCGAATGCAACGGATTGAGTCTTCTCGGTTTCAGAACTCGAACCCTCCCTGCACAATCTGTGTTAAGGGGAATCCCTAGACCTAAATATGATTTCTAAAGAAGGCATTCAAGACGTCCGAAAAGTTAGTAGAACGAAAGTGGGATATAATAAATGAGCAGATTACTTTTTGTTTGTTTTGACGGGACATAACCTCAGAATCAACAATTATGTTCAAATTGCCCGAATCAATCCACCTAGTTCAAAATTTAATTTTAAACAGTGGTTTTTTGTATATTGTGTCTACACTCCTTTTAACTACAAACATAAGGGAAACTAATTGTCTGTAGTTTCTGGCGTTGCACGGTTTTTTTCGTTAAACGGTACAAAATTTTAAATTGCACGAGTAAAAAAGTCGTCCAATGCAAGAAAATATAGAAAACCATTAATATTTGTATTTAGGTTGTAGATAAAGAAGTGTAGAAACAACATACAAATAAGAACCAGTGCTCGAAATACAATTTTAAACTAGCTGGATTGATTTGGACATTTTGAATATAATTGTTGATTTTGAGGTTATGTCCCGTCAAAAGAATTTCCAAAAAATAATTTGGTTTTATATATTCCCTTTTTCATTCTACTTACTTTTCAGACGTCTTTACTTCATTTTTTTAGAAATTATATTTAGGTTTAGGTCTAGGGATTCCCCTTAACTCCAAAATCAACCTAGTTATAACCACTTGTGAGACACACGGGCGGGATTTCTAAGATAAATTTATTTTATTTATTTTTGTTACGTTTGTTCTATAAATTTAGATGATATTATTTTTTTATACGCCTGAACAAAAAGGTCTGGGTTTTGGAGGCATAAAAGAGTTGAGTGACGAGAAGGCCTAACAGGACGGAATGTTGTTTGTAGGACTGGCAGCTCCCGAGACTCGCTGGCGAGCCCTGCAGCTCATACTGCATGTGCCACAACAAATTCTTCTAGCTAAACTCAATTTACCAAGCCCTGTGGCATAAAAGAGAATTCCGCAAAGTACAGCATCAAACACATTTTCTAGAGTTCAAGTAGCTCTGTTGTGGTTAAAGCATTATCAAATGGCCCATGGGTCAATGCACTCGTCAAAAGTAACAGCTACCACCAACAACGCGTGCGTGTACGCCGTTTTAGTGCGTCTTTTACGCAATCCGTCAAATGACTAAATTCATTTTTATGTTTATTTTATAATAATTCATTTTATAAGCAAAATAGCTATCGATATTATATTTTATTATTTTTATATTATGTATCATAACATAAAAACAATCGGGCAAATATTAGGTCTGCATAGTAAATCTATTGCTTTTCACTCAATTTATTTTAAAGAACTTGATAGCATTAGCCAGAAAAGTGCAGCACTATATTCAGAATAGAATTGTCAATACTATCTTGAATAATCAACCTTGACATGAATTGGAAAAATAATAATATACAATTATATTTTCGTGCATGCGCGCTACTTTGCTTTGTGTGTATATAATTACACCATACTCGTATATTCAATAGTTGTCATATTGATGGGTGAATGCAAAGGTTATATCCATTATTATATCCATGAATGTTTGCTTATAAACGGGTGGCGTGGGTAGTATACCTACTCTACGTGTTATATGATTTTCGTTATATGTTTTACATGACATCATAGACATGTAAATGAAATATGTCTTGAGAGCTTCTACAAAATAATTCAAGGAGAGAAGTTCAAGAATGTCTGCCTTATTGCGTTGCACGATGATAAATTACGTGCAGATATTAAGATATATCTACCAAAGAGGCGTCTATCAAACGCCCTGCCGTTGAACCGAGTTCCTACCATTCATTATAAATGAAACTCAGCCTGGCGTCCTACGAAGTATCTTCTCACGTCTCAAGGGTTACCAATTTATTATAATTTGATATGTTACTTATGTTTTATCTGGCATGGATACGCATCTCTTAGTTAATTCGTGTAGTTGTGAAACTAGCCACAAAAAACAAAAACTCGTCAAACACTGTCGCCATTTTCGCCTGTTTACACAGTTTACCTTTTTTGATAGGTAAAATGGCACCAATATTATTGTCACTTAAAGTTTATAATTGAGACGCACCGCCTCATATAGAAGTCTCATAAGCCAGTTACTATTCCAATGTATGATGGGTTGCCTAATTGGATAGCTTGAGCAAACTGCAGATTTGACGCAGAATTTACTTGGAATTTAATTGTATGTCGATCGAAATATAGAATGCACTAAATGTCAGCTAGAATGTGTAGGCCTATAGCGCGATAAGTGGTATTAAGTGCTTCAAGATATTAAGTTATTTAAAAAAAATTATCAAGTTATCCGACCGAAAATCAGAATACATGGGTTCGATTTCATGCAAAGATCAATTTTTTTTAATTTGGGGATTGTTTTCCATAATAACTATTTACACCTACGGGAGTGATTAAAAAATTAATCAGTCTAGTGTAATAGAGAAATAAGGAATGAAATTGACCCCATCAATAAAATTAAGAAATAAAGAGGAAGATTTGCGCTGCAAATGAAAAATACAACCAATTTTATTCTGATTTTTCGTGGGACATCTGAAGGGTGCAATCCAAGCGCCTCTTCAGGTGCCAAACTAGGTTTAGTGGAAGGGATTACCGAGGGCTGTTTAAGAGGACTCAATCCTTTGCATTCGCATTAACGACTGGGGAAAACCTCAGTAGAAAACCTTCAGTCTGGATTGCCGGTCTCAACAGGATTCGAACCCGGGACCTCCCGAATCAGAGTCGCTTGCTTTACGCTCGAGCCAACACTGTCGGTACAACCAATAAAACGAACGACGCTTCCTCAGTCAAGGGGAGGCGCCTGTTGCTGAGCAGCGCACCCCCCATTGTTCCAACAGACGCTTGAGTTAAGTCGACGCTGAATCGATGTCGAGATTTCAATTATCCTGAGAGCATTGGTAGCAGAGATTCCTGTCCTGGTAGCTCGTCGATCTAGATGAAGAATGCGAGCTATTAATGATCGGGAGGTGGATGCTAAGTGTGGTGGCAGCGAGTGAAACCACATTTCACACGAACTTGATGTGTATTGTGAGTCAGACGAGTTAATGATATTCGGGAGCTACTCAAAAAAGTGTAATGGCCAACAATTACTATTTGTCATGCCATCATGATCTTTTATCTTTCTTAGTGTGATGCCACATTCAAGAGATAACATAGATAAAACAGGATGTACAAGCAATCACTATAATAGGGGTATTACTAATATTCGAATGTATAAGCACATACTTGCCAGAGTTTCGGATAATCGTTAAGAAATGGTGCCGGTAAATGTATGTAAATAAATCATGTTATATGTAATAATGTTGAAATATTTCTAATTCCATAATAATGCACGAACCTGCATCAAACCAAAAACGTTTATTGTGATATATTTTAACAACAAATTTAATTATACTGCCAACTTGATATAAGGCATGTAACTTGAATATAGAAACTCCTTACCGAAATTAAAATACAAACTTTACTATTTAATTAAATCAGGTAAGTCAATCGAAGTGATGCTTTTTGGATATAAAGTTAAGTAAATGCGGCTTTGGAAGACGTTTGCTTTATCGAGAGAGTAACAAAATGCAAATTTTAATTCCTGGGAATGGGGGGAAACGGTTTTCTGAAGTGAAAAACAATATTGATATATTTTACGCGAGATCGCATATTACGATCGGAAAATGTGATATCAATACATTTTCTTTCAAACTCAATTTATTTTGTGTGTTTCGTTTCAAAACTTTGTCTTTTCACTTTTAATATGCGTTCTTGAGGCACAATCGATAATGCTTATACCCCTGCAATTCGTAAGGTGACTGAGATGACCACTTTTCATATTGATTTCTTGTTACATAAAGCCAATTTACGAAAATGACGGTAGCGTCAAGGTACACGAAATAATGAGTTTATCAATATTGACATTGGAACTTTTCACAATCTATTTCATCTCTTCGACTGTATTTCTTAGCGAGATGTACGCCACGTTGGAATAATATTACTGTTCGGGAGAATATCTGAATTACGTCTAAATCGAATCAATGAAACCATCTTGTGTATATTCAGTGGGCTGTGTGTGATGGAATTGTTTCAGTCGAATCAAAATTCCGGTCCGAGTATTCAGCAAGTTAGCTTACTCAGCAAGAAGAGACAACCATTGACGAGTTTCATGTTATAATATTGGTTTATTTTGTGCTAAACTCATGAAAGCGTAAATTGTTATTTCAAGCTTAAATGTCACATTCGAAGTGGAATTTTACTTCATAAATTCAAACGTAACATTAAATTTGTTTCGCTTGTTTGCATGGTTAAACTTGAAATCACCATTAACGCACATGGATTTTATTCTCAAGTCGATGCATTACTACACAGGTAAGATACATTATCTCGATTAATATATCGTTTTTGTATGAAAAAATGAATTTTTATTTTTGGAGCATGTTGTATCTTTATAGGGACATACTGAAGTGACTAAGAACACACATCCTTTATAAGTATTAAATAATTAATACCCAATCAAACATGACAGTATAATACAGTCATTCATTAATTGCAATAAGCGATAAACTTCATTTAATGCTTAGTATGACTCCGTTTTGCGATGTGATTTTGGTATGATGTAAAAAATGTATTTCATGTTATTTTTTTACTGTTCCAAATATTTTTTTATTGCTTAATAATGTTTTTTTTTTATTAATTACTTATTTTAAAAATATATATATTATTTTGTTTCGTTTTATTGATTTTTAAGGTTTCTATCCCACGTTAACATGGACCCGGCACCTCCACCAATTTTCTCAAATTTCACTTTTTTCTGAGAGAATCTCGAGTTTACCATCAATGGACGAACGTTTTGTTATTTACTTGATGTAGTCGACTGTGCGTGACGTCATGCGTGGTCTACAGTGAACACCCGGGAATCTATGACACGTGGCTGAAGGAAAGAGACACACCAGATGAATAATCGAGAAAGCTTACATTGCTGACACGTAGGATGTGCGCGGCCTCAGTTTCATGTCAGGTGACACTTCCCACTTGTTCTTCGTGGACTTGTAGAGAAACTCCGCTGATAAAACATACATGGGTTACATGTTGGTTGTCCGTCTTTCTTTCTTAGTAGGCCAACCAAAAGATTCAAGGGCATTGTTGAATGTTCTGTAGAAAAAATATGATAATAGTAAAACTAAAAATATGAGAGCGCTTTTCTTATAAGAAGCTAGTGTAACAGGTAGAATTGATAGTTAAAAGTGTTTTTGAACCTGACCATGCTATTTAAAAACAATTTGTTTTGGCAATATTTCGAATTTTGTTCAAAAATCGAAAATCAAAATAATCTGTTAAAAAGAGAACAGAATTAAGTTCAAATATACTATTTTACTATAACTCCTCTTATTTCAAATTCAAATCGCAGATTAGTAGAAATCGACCTCCTACCCCACCCACTTATCATTCATCATCATATTATCAGTGATCTATTTAATAATGCCTTAGAACTAGACAACTAGAAATATGTCGCTTTGTGACTTGGATTTATTTAATCGATAATAAATATTGTATTATGTTTCTATCTTATTGATTTAATTTTGTTTAGGCTTATATCATATGTTATTAGTTGTCTAGAAGCAAAGTTTTGCTTACGATGTTTAAAGATAGTATTAATTTTTAGCTATTTCGTTTATTCTCAAAACATTGTTTCTTGGTGTTTATTTTTTATTCATTAACGTCATCTGATACACTTTCCATCATTCGTTTAGCTTTAAGACAAGCAGCATCGGTACGTTTTGTATAAACCGTGCTGTCTGATTGCTTTTATTAATGCTGGATCAATGTTTATTCTCAAACATACCAGATAGTTCAAATGAATATATGAAAATAATAATCATTATTATTGCCGTTACTTATAATGTTGTGGAAGTACAAGATAATTATAATTTCAACTAAGTCTCCTTACTTACTGAAATTTTCGAAAACAGCTTTTAACACTTGTTAAAATACTGAGTTCTTATCTTAATGCATTTTGTAAACCCAAGTGGAAATTTAATTTTAGATTGTTGGGTATAGAATAATAAACTCTCATCTTACAAACATGGTTTGCATCGGTACGTTTTGTATAAACCGTGCTATCTAAATACTCAAATTAAAGCTGGAATCAATATTTATTCTAGAATAACCAGATAGTTAAGATAATAATTACGAAGTAATAAAAAAACTTTAAATTAGTCGAAACTTAACGTACATCTATAAACACAAGGATTTAAGTGTTTAGTTCTTTTTATCCTTACGAAACAGAGAAAGATTGTAAATTATGATAAGTTAATATTCCAACAATATAAAGAGGTGTATAAGATTATGCTTCTCATTTATACCACCCTAGTCCCCAAAAATTGAAGTCTTCAAGCTGTTATAAACATATGCGTAACCTGACTTGCTTTAGCAGTATTGTAACAAAAATATTTTTTACCGCGTAAAAGCCTAAAATAACAGCCAAAACATGCATCCGTATTTCAGCAGTTTATCGTTTAGTACACATACGATTTTGTATTTTGTAGATAAATGTTTATTCTAGAATTTGTGTGATGCACTTTTTTTGTTTAAAATTTGGTAATGTTACAAAATCGAAACTGTTTTTTTTTAAACTACATTACACTAGTTCTGTTAAATTGTATAAATATTAGATTGCAAACAAAGTAAGCAGATATGAAATTTATGTGTAGAGTTCTGCTGAACTGCGGGAAGACTGCACAGCGCCGATATACAATACAAATAATAAACGAAACATATTATTGTATACCAGACAAACAGTAAAACATAAAGCATTTAAGATGTCAGTGATACTAATGTTAGCGTCTCTACGTAATAAAGCGCGTTATCTCTTCAAAATGGCATCTCGCTGCTTTAGCTATGTTACTTACAATACAGTTTATGTTGAGCGTAACAAGACGACTAAAGGTCACATTGTTAATTAGTTGTTAACATGAGCTTGTATATTAACCAACATGATGCCTGTACTCTGACATTCACTCTCTGCTTGAATGCGTATACCGGGTTTCATACACCAACCCGTGTGCTCATCTCACCGGGGTAATTTGCGTATAAATATCCTCGTACATTAGAGATCTCATCTCGACGATGTGCTCCAACCCTTTCACATAAACACGACCACACACTCAGCTTCACCCTCCTTACTTCCCCATTATCGCTAACCTTGGGGTTGGTACACAAATTATATGCTCTCGAGAAATAATTTGCTACAAATAAATAAACATATTCGTACTAGTCTACCAACATATTCACTTGAGAGATTTTCAGTGGGGGACTTCAATTTATACTAATCCAAGAATTAATTAATATAAATCCAGCGGGACCCGAACCCTACATTGGAATACGGGACTATCTCCACTGAACCAACGAGATGATTGGAGATTTCAACAAAATGCCCATGTATCGGTGAATCACTAAACGAGCGAGCCAAATATATTAACAGTGAGCCCTGCTGTGTGTGTGTGTGTTTTTTTTAGAAATATAAACTTGCTTTTAACACCCTCAACATTTTTATATTTCCGTGGCCACAATACCATTCTCGAATCTAGTTCACTTTTGGTGGAGGTGCCGGGTCTATCTTACATATTGCTTTCAGCAGTGTTGTGACGAGATAATTTATTTTTATGTACTTAAAGATAAATATAATTCTCAAAAAAGTTATCTAGATAAAAATAAAAAATAAAAATCGGAAAATTATCTAGATAATTTTGTTTAGATTTTTAGGAAAAAAAATTGAGATTGAGTTGATTTTTTAAATATTATTTTTCCCCAACAGTAGTTTTCTTGTCAATCGAAATATTTCTCAGACATGACAAGTCGACATTACCCGGGTCTCCAATTGAACTAGTTGATCGATTTTTCATTTAATAAAATGAATAATGATTATATTTTTGTATACATTATGGTTTATTATTTAATCTAAAAAATGTTATCTAAAAGCTTAAAAAACTTAGATAATATAAACTTTATCTAGATAATAGAAAAAAGATAACGTCAATAAACTGATCAAGATAAGATAATAGATAACGGATTTTATCTAGATAGATTATCACCAGACTGGCTATTACCTATTTTTATTACTGAAGCATAGAACGTGGATTAATACAACAGGCGTAACCGACTTGTGTCTTCACTGACAACCTTGGACCATCGTTACTGCATCGTTATCAACCTAGCCGCCGAAGCGCTTCAAGATATAAGACATCTTGACGAAAGTTTTGGGATCATAATTGGCCTGCACGACAGCTGGGCGGGTCGTTCTAACGTACTTTGATAACCAGCGGTTTTTTAACTGCACAAAAACTCTGAGTTACTCTGATGTTTTCGGTTTGTTCGGAAACACTCCCTAGTGGAATTGCTCATATTAATACGATTAGAAGTTAAAAAATTAATTTAATAAATATTACTCTGATATGTCTCAGCTCGACAAGGATTGAAATTCCAATATGCGTTGCAACTCAGTACGTTCACATTACAAAATTATCTGCGAAATCAGCCAACCCGCGTTCGAAACGATGTATTAAAAGCGGGGTGTTTCTAGTTTAACCTGTTTCTTCCTCCGTCTGGGCCCAAGGTAGAATTTTGTCAAGGTTATTTCTCTGCCGATCGTACTAGGCGAGCAAAGAGGCAAACTCCATCTCGCAAACATCAGCTATAGATAGTAAGGGAGTATTATTACACCTTGAAACTAAATGCGAGCTAGGGCAGGCGTTGTCGGGGACCCCCTCTCTCCCCGACGACCTCCCCGACGGCGACTACAACTATACGAACGATGACAAGCGACAGCGGCGACAAAACCCCTTCCTTCCTCTTGCTGGTTGGTGAATGTGTCCAACGCGGTTGTCGATACCGATCGCTATCTGGAGCGTTGCACAATGTCCCTTAAATATATAAACGATACTGTTTTCTCTTTCAGAACACTTTCTCTATTCTATTTTTTGCCCTGGAAGACCCTCACTATAACGTAGGCTTGTAAATCACCATACATTTGGTGGAGGTGCCGGGTATTTTGGTTGCTTTTTGCTTTTTGTTTTATACTTAGCTTTTCTCGATGAGTTTTTACATTTATTTGCGTCTGAGCTTCGCATAAGTGTCTTTCAACACTGTTCTTTCTTGGTGGAGGTGCCGAGGATACATACACATTATTTACTTATTGTTTGAATATTATAGTTACGTCGACGTTTTGAATTCTCGTGATGAAGATGAATGAAGTGCATGTTACAAATTTCTTAAATCCAAGTTTCATTGAAAAAATATAAAATACATAAATACGTATTTAGGGTCTACCCACTCAGTCATGTAACTGATTTTCAGTGGGGGTATTAAACCAAAGCGACCAAGCCAACCTTGTAGGCCCCGACGCAATCGACGAGTGAGCGGTAACCAACCAAAGATCGATGTTATTAATGGGAAATATAGCAATCAGTGGTATAGAGATTAATCATTGTCGTATTTCTACGCTCTATATCTTTGTCATGCGCACCAACGGTTTTATACGATAACACAGTAAAAATGAAATATTTGATGAAATTGAACAATTTCGAAGCCATACGGGCCTTTTCTTCTGGTTCAATTGAAAGCTATATTTTATCTTACATTTCTATAAAAGATGATATATTTTAGATAAAGATGCAAGTAGCCGCAGTAATCTATAATCAGCCTTATGGAATTTGTCAGCATAGCTTTGTTTACGCAGCTTTTTGAAATATAATAACAAGTCAAATAAGTTCTACAAACGAAGAAAACAAACAATAACCTTCGAAATATTGTTCCACTTTATAAATATACAACTTTTATTATTTTTAAGTCTAAACATTTGTATTTACAATAATAATTGTTAAACAAACGTAATTCATCAAATTAAATACATAGTTCATGCTTCAATACAAATTTATTTCCGCAAAACAGATGATGCAATACATATTGTGTCTGCTGCCTATTCAAACCTATTTTTGGTTTATGCTGATATCCAGAAACTACTGTATGCATCACTCACTGACACAGACAAACTTTCTCTTTATCAGTTCAGAGTGAAGTTTTAAGAATATTTTGAAAGCGCCTTAGGACATTTCAGACGTCGTGGTATGATAACCAGTCGTTCTATTCTAAGCAACGTAAACTATAAACTTCTTCTCCGATTAATAGTTTAGATAGCACCCTGTTCTCAAACGTGCTATATTCGTTTGTTGGCTCTACGATAAATGTGTATAAAATTGTGTCGTTTCTTAGATGTTTACGACGATTTGTGGAAATCCCTTTTTACAGTAATAGTCCTCAGAAAACGTGAGTCCGTATTCACTGCAAACAAATGAAAGACTTAACGCCATCTTTGAGTTGTTATTGTTGTAGAAATCGATTTTCCGGCTTATATTCGGTATCAACATTTTTCCTTTTCCATTTTTATTTGTCCTATGTTTACCTTCATTTTATTTTCCTTGTCGTCTCGTTCTTGGTTCTTGTGTATGAACTAAACCCGTGGGCGTTACTACGTTCTTTAAATTGAACAAGGATGAAATCCAATAATTCCGGACGGCTGTTCTGTTCACATGGTGCTTTCTTTAGAGATTACAACCATAAGCACCGCTCACCAGGCTGTGGTCACTGTGGTAGCATTTCTATGACTCTGGTTTATAAAATCCAGCTTTTCTTCAATAATTCAACACTTAGTATCAACACTGTGTTTATCTAAAAACCACAGACAATGATTAAAAATCATATTTGGCATTGAATAGCCACACTTACACGAATTGTTCCTAAGTACAGTTTTTCCATGAAAATTTCATATTTTTCACCCCCGCTAAACTCAATATATATTTATATTTAATTCAGGCTAACTGGATATGAATTTAGAAAGTAAAAATTATTGTGTCCACCAAAGTTCTAAAAACAATTGTCAAACTCGGTAATTTTCGAGCTAGGTCCCATCGGCAAGAATCTCTCATACGAAATAACATGGGGACGATCTTTATGCCCCGTGACCTTGAAGGATTTTGATCTAATAAATATTGACGATTATTGACGTACTCGGCAGGCTTTTCTGTCAATCCGTTATATTGTGTTTTGCAATTTGTGCAAGTGGTTCTGTCAAAATATGCTGATTACCACTTATAAGAAGGGTTTTAATTTCGTCATGAATATTTTTGCGTCTTTCCGTGTATAGTGGGGCACAGTTTCAAGGCACGACGTTATGAAGGGCCATTTTAAATTGGTTCTGTGCTCTAGTATCTATGTGGACCAAAAACAATTAGGTTAAAGCCGATTTTATAAATTCCCCTAAACACCAATTTTCGTCAATTTCGGGGTCACAATACTTGAAAAATTCGTTTAAAATCACAGTAAACGATATAATTTTTTGAAGTGTCAATTTAGTGTACTCGTGTTATGCTATAGATTATGTGGTTTAAAAAAAAAAGTTCAAGTGATGTTTTATAACATATGCTGGTATGTCATGACAGTAATTCCAAAGGTTTGAGAAACTAATAGTAAAAATTGAATGTCTGTTAGTACAGTATGTTATCTCTATGGTTATTATTAACAGCTTATTGGTAGAGACTTATAAAAATTACGGCCTAGCCAATGGTAATATTCCTAACATAGTGCAGTGAAAAGGCGATCTCAGTAACATGCGTTGGACACAATTTATCGTTTGTACAAAGGTTTGTGTAAATAATTACAGTGAATATAGTTTAACATATTAGAGTGGACACATGTATTCAATTTTTCTTATAAATTGAGTGTAGTTTACTATTTTTAAGATGGATGATTATAAATGTAAAATCATTGGTTATGCTTATTTAAACTTATAATTGAAAGGATTTGCTTGACAAACAATTAAACTTTTGCTTGGCAAATGTGTATCTTCAATTTATTTAAATTTGTGTTTCTTATTTTTTTATTTTATTTGTAAACGTCAATAATGACACGTGATACTAACCATGCTTTTTGCAAATCAAAACTACATTACAACGTAATCCAATTATGTTTAGACCAATTCGCCATGTAAGCTTACTTGCGTATGTGTCCGGTGTCCGCGTGCATGCGATATATTATTATGTTTGTTTCCCTAATCCCCGACAAAGCCTTGCATTGTTCAGTACGGCACGTACACAAACATACAGGGAGGGAGTTCATACCTACGCTTGCCACATTCCAGCGCACAATGAGGCACACAAAGAACACTTAAAGGGGCAATTTTCTAATTCCGACTGTTAATTGAGCACATAATCTCCTACAAAGCTCCCCATACTCCGACCACAGCCTGTGTTTATGACTATTTCATTATGTGGCTTCGTACCAGAACCATGTCCGTGAAATTAATGGTAATTATCTCGACATTTCAAGGAGGGTTAACTCAGCCACCAGGTAGACTCCAAGCTTTTGTGCGTTTCCATTGTTTTTCATATTTCAAGTTCGGTTGAGTAATAAATATGAGAATACGATATGGCATGTAAGTTTGCTACTATTGTATACGGAAGAGGATATCAAAATATGAAGGGTTCCTTTTAAATAATTCAGGACTACAAAATGTCTGATGTTCTGTATTCTGCAGTTGTATAAAACAGAACGATTCAAGTTAGAATCTGCTAAATTTTGTGGTTCTGAATTATTTATTTTATTGAGATTTACCTTACCATGGAGCAGAGTGGCTAATGCTGGGCACGTATTGCCCTAGCCTGTTACAGGTGTACCAGTGAGACAAACAAATTTAGAGGTTCACATAAAACACGCACTTGATAGAAAATGAACACAGCGACACGCCTGATGTATAACATGAGTATTTTAATGCTGGTTTGATCGAGTTCTTCGGGTTCATCAAGGACTTACAGTAGAAACTATAACCTTGTAAATCCATGTCCAACCAATAAGATTCAAGATCTTTTGCGCTGAATTGTTGTCAAGATTTGAACAGAAGAATGGAGGTTCGCGTTCGGTAGTTTCTTCCGCGAAAGTTTGATAACTCCTTAATTTGCTGTTGCCGATTTGTGGCAAACTTCATATTCGTTTGAGTGGGATCGTCTAATAAATCATTTTTTTTCTTTTCGCTTTCCTCTTTTTTGTCCATTTTTTCTATTCTTTTCTTTTTTCGCCTTTTTTGAATTTGTTACCAAAATTATTGTGTTATAAATACATTGTTGTTGTAATATTATTTCTATTTCAAATATTGACTTAACTGTAGTTTACTGTTGTGTCTGCATTTATGTTATTAGAATTATTTAGTTGTCCTCCTTTGTAAATCAGTTTTTTAACTGAATAGAATAGACGTTAAATAAATAAATGGTGCAGTATCTTGGACACATACATAACAAAACAGTGGTATTATACACGTTATGGCCTCTGAATCATTGCACTAACTAATTCAATAGGAACGTAGGAACGCAGTTAATTAATGGGTTCTTAGAATTAGTGGTATTATTTATAAACATGGAGTAGTTTGTGTTTAATTTAAAAATTACTTTGTATTAATTTGAAAATGAATACATACAATTCAATACCATAATACCGAAATACAATGTACCCGCTTGTTGGAACGATATTTATAAGAAATGAAAAATAAATTGTCAAAACTGCAGTCGTAATTAAAAGTTATTAAAAGTATCATCAATCAAATGCAATTAAGGTTGCAGTGTAAGTGAAAATTGTTCTCAATATGTCAAGTAATTGATACCCATAATTATTAGTGTTCACTTTTTATTTAGATGCCCTTGCTTGCACAC
Organism: Sweltsa coloradensis; assembly: GCA_024449915.1. Classification (NCBI taxonomy): domain Eukaryota; kingdom Metazoa; phylum Arthropoda; class Insecta; order Plecoptera; family Chloroperlidae; genus Sweltsa; species Sweltsa coloradensis. The sequence continues at coordinate 1,158,497 of JAMZAV010000464.1, read as the reverse complement.
AGTGTGTGTGTCAAAGTTATTTGTTTATCTTCAATTAGCAAATAAAATATTACAAAAGTGTATTTCCATGACCATGAATACTATGACTCTGTGACTGGCGGATTTCTTCTGGTGGACAACATTTAAGAGTACGGACTTGATTCCGCACTATTGATCAATAACCTCATCCAAGTGCAAAGTAGAATAATGTGTTTATTGAGTGTTTTCATAAACTCACTTTCCAAAGTCACAGTTATTCCCTGTATTCGTAACAATAAATACAATTCAACTTAATATTACTTCGCAAGCTATTTGACCCGGAAATATATCGTTTATTAAGTGTTTCCATAAACTCACCAAATTCACCGTTTGACTCAAAGTGACTTTGGTACGTGATTTAAAAGATTTCAGGGTCAAATAGCCAACAAAATGTTAACAAGAAGAATTGTCTTTATTGTTATGAACATCTTTATTCGGTTTAATGCTTATTTGCAAAAAAGACTGTATGATCTCAACAATCGTAAAATATATTTCCCGAAGAAACTACGCAAAACGATTTTGTGACGGAAACAAGCGACATTGTATATATTTTCTTTTTACGGACTAGATTTTGTATTCGAATTGAATTCTATACAGGCTTATTGTTTGTTATTCGTCACATTTGTGTTGATTTCAATCACGATTCAACAGCTTGAAATATTATTCATTAGACAAACGAAATTTAATGAATTGACAAATTAGATTAAAAGTGATTTTGAAAATTAACTTCAGCTCAATTTGATCGTGCTGATTCATTTCGAAAATCAATGTTTTTACAAAATAATTCAATACTGTAATTAACCGATTATTGTTTACCATAACCGTATATTATGGAAAGAATGGAGTTAGAATCAACAAAAATGTTATAAAATCTGCTCTTACTTCACTTCTAATTATTACGGAAACGGCAGCTGGCAGCTAGCGCTAACTGATTTAAAAAAAAAAATGGAACAACTGGAAATGAAAAATCAGCACGACGCGATGGCAACTCATTTCAAAAGCCAACATTTTCTTAACATTATCTGCACCGATGTTTTATCTTCCAATACAAGGTCGAACGCTTGGACGTGACTTCGATCTCCGGCTGAGTCTTAGAGCAGGAAAACAACTTCCGTCGTCACCTTAATAACTCCGTGTTGAGTGTAGACCTAAATCTCTTGAGTTACACCATCGCGTGGCGGGAGTTTCATTAGCAGACGCGCTTGCGTGATAGGTTGGAGAGGGAACGCTCTTAAACACGACGTTTTATTAGAGAACAGGTGATTCGAAGAAAGTTTAACTGCGCGTGTTAAGAAATAAAAGAAACTGTAAAATACTATGAAAAATTATCGGAATTATGCATTAATCCACTACTTACTCCTACTATGACAAGTCAGTAATGTAGGGGTGTACACGAAATCGTCCGTCTGCCTGTGTGTCAAGTCTCACTATTAAAAACAGACAAACCTCTGATTTACATGCGTTTTTTTGTTGACATTGCAATTCAAAAAGGATTGTACACAAGTTTTTTGCTAAAACCTGGAGGACAGGGGGTGGAACTTGTCCTAAATAAAGGATAAATTTCTTTACATCCAGCAAATTCGCCTTCAAAGAGAACTTTTGTTGTCCTTTTGTTGTCAAATTTGATCAAGTCGCATTGCTGATTATATAAAGCACACTCCCTTACCCGGGCTTGTGAATATCAGAATCATTTCATTCTTACATACCTCACCACATCTTCTTTATCCTACACATAACTTTTACTTTCCATGTCTCCTTTACGCTTGATTTTCCCAATCATTACCTCACTTTATACCAGACAACCATCAACTATTCATGACTACTTTTTCGGGTAGACCGAGTAAGTGTATGCAAATTATTACTAAATTACCTTGAAATACCAACGTTGGTGTTTCAAGGTAATTTAGTAATAATTTGACGTTTCGTGGCCGCTGTGGACCACATCTTCAGTCACCTTGACAATGTGGTCCACAGCGGCCACGAAACGTTGGTGTTTCAAGGTAATTAGACGAGTGAGCGCAGCGAACGTAGTCTACAACGCTACTCGATCGGGCCTTGGTCGTGATTAATTCTGTTGAATGTTAAATGTCTGTCTGTCCGGTCCCATACGGCCGAACGGCCAAATAGACTGAGCTGAAATTTTAAACAGACATCCGTGACCAGGTAACTGAGAACTGCTAACAAAATGAGCACAATCCGTTACGATTTAAACCTGCAAGAAATAAAAAACTGAAAAATACGTTGAAATGTATGGAAATTATTTTAACGACAATGGTTTTCATTTTGAAATAATATTTTTTGTTTGTTATTTAGCTGGCTGTGAAATGCCGTGTCCAAGGTTAATCGAATGTTGGACGTCAAGGTACCCCCAAATTCCGCTCGTGGATTGAGTAAACCTTGCAATATTTTCACGTATTTCGTACTGGCTATGTTTTCCATGGTATTGTCACAGATGTAGGACTACACTGCGTTATATGCATTTCAAAACATGTTAAATATTTTAATAAATACAATCCAGAAATTACAAAATCTTTCCCGACCATTGAACCCACGTCTCCCACATTTGGACTATAAGGGCGCTTAAGCCAACTCGACTAGGGAAACGCCAAAGTCGTTGTTAGACGAGTGAGAGAGTCATGTGTTGAGTACGCGGGATATTTGCATTTAAGTTTGATTATAATATTCGTATAAATAATAGGGTATTTAAGTTAAGTCATAGTTTAGGCCATAATGCTCCACTGTAGCCTATGATAGGCTAGGGAGGCCTAAAAAAGGGGGAAGAAAAGGAATGTTACCGGGTACTCAACACATGGCTCACTCACTCGTTTAACAACGACTTTGGCGTTTCCCTAGTTTAGTAATAATTTGACTACACTTACTCGGTCTACCCGAAAAAGTAGTCATGAATGTGTATAACCGAGAAAGCTTCAAACAAATCAACCCTCAACTATATTCGAAAGCCTAAACACACAATTACCAACTAATTTACATTCGAAATTTCGATACCGGTAGTATATTTTAGGTCCGACCAGATGGTCCTAAAAATGGAACCATATATTTTGGTTAATATATAAAAAATTTGTATGGTGATGAGGCCGGACCAGAGTTGACAAACTCTTGTACTCTTATAGTAGATTGTTTGATATATTGGTGGAGGTGCCGGTCCAGACTTGACACAACTTCAAAAAATTATATCCGGAACCCATTGCAATTTTAATATTTTGTTAGGAAATCGTATTAAAATAGTTGATATCACACGATATTCAAACCAAATATCGATAGCAAAAGTAATTTGTGCATTTATCTTTCGATTTATGTTTTAGTGGGTGGCTGCAAAATGTAACAGCCTTTACTTTAAACGTCCAATCATTGAAAATCAAGAATAGTAAATGCCAAGAGAAAAATTACAATTTAACATTCTTCTAATGTAAAATTCTTTAACTATTCTAACATTCGTCATTTTAAAGGACGGTTTTCTCTACCCGATCCGACCCGACCCAACCCGACCCGAAATCCTGATACTGTCCACTACCCTAACCCTACCCAATTGTCAAAACCTTAACCCGCACAGCCCAAATTTACATAATAATATTTTATTTGTCACTTTTGTAGACGGGCTGGTTAATGTTCACTGAAATGTCGTTTAAATGACAAATCGATGCTTAGCACATGCGAGACTTTAAGAAATTGGTGTTTGACACACTTAACTTGAAAGTTCAGAGTAACACGCGTTTTGTTTGTAAATCATTTTAACTGTGTAGCAGTTACACTTTAATTTTCAATATCACTGCGCACACGTATAATATAAACATTTGTGTGACTTTAACAATAGCCACTACTTAGGATACTTTTGTCACATAGCCTACTAAAAGTAGCACTACTTAATAAAATATCACATTCACATAAAAAAATTATCACAATTTTAGAAAATAATTAGTGGTCGAAGCTTCTGTCCAGGCAGCTGTCCTCTGTGAGTGTCACGTCTCTCGATAAAACCCCAACACGACCTTCGATTAATAGAGTTACGTTGTTGGTTGGCATTGCCATTCAACAAGGATGGAACATAATCTTTTTGGTGACTCTTGAGGTCAGAGGAGTTAGCGTCACGAAAACATTACATACAAAAACCTGGCACCTCCACCACCAACAAGATTTGATTTCACGTACAGAACGATTTGGAACGTGAAATGAATCAATAATTCCATTTATGTATTCATTTTTGAACATCTGTTGCTTAAGTTGTGTAGCTTCCTCTTTTAAGAAGTACCCGTTCTTGTTTTACAGGTACTTACCTTGAAGTAAATGTATACAGTATTTTCGTACAAAGTGTTTTAGCTCGATCCATGTAAGAGGCATATTAATGTAGGACTTTGCTAAGAAATGAAAGCGTGCACTATAAAACGACATATAAGCTCTTGCTTTTAGAAAACGAGTCGAGCTATAGAGTACTCAAGGGTAATTGTAAAAATAAACCACAAGAAATTGCGGCGAACAGTAGACTGTCGGTCTCCTTTGTATTCCAATAGACACTGCAGCAAACAACGCAGTGGGTTCTGATTTAAATAAGTAGATCGTAATAGAGATAAACGAACAACCCCGAAAACCGAAGTTCCAAGAGTTTGTTGTGTCTCAAATTGTTGATGCTTTAAACAATCAAGAAACATTTCTGCAGAATGATGTGGGTGTGAGTGTGAGTGTGAGTGTGAGTGTGGGTGTGGGTGTGGATGTGGATGTGGATGTGGATGTGAGTGTGAGTGTGAGTGTGAGTGTGAGTGTGTGTGAGTGTGGGTGCGAGTGCGAGTGCGAGTGCGAGTGCGAGTGCGAGTGCGAGTGCGAGTGCGACTGTGGTGCGAGTGTGAGTGCGAGTGCGGGTGCGGGTGTGGGTGTGGGTGTGGGTGTGGGTGTGAGTGCGAGTGCGAGGGGCGAGTGAGGGTGAGGGTGTGGGTGTGGGTGGGAATGCAATTTAGTGTAATTGCAACTATATTTTTTAAGCATATCTGCAAACAAAATCATAAGTGAGCTTGAAGGTTTTAAAAACCATTACATTATGCTCTTTGTGACTGTCGTTTCAACAGCGCATGAGTAATACAGGCCGTCAACTACCCTTGCCTCGGCAATAATTATTGATAGTCGCACTCTCACGCGATGGCCTACTTCCTGCTAGGGTCAAGGTCAAACGCGGTCATTCAGTTCACGCTATCTTCTCTTCAACCTTTAGTTGTAATTTCCTTGTAGGTTATTCATCGAGATAATAACAGGAAATTGCCATTGCTTGTTAATACGAATGTAGGAGTAAACTCATACATTATTTCAATGCAATACGTCTTGTGCTCGTGCTTGTTGTATGATCTCTTGCCAAGTGGAGTTATTTTTCAGGGAGTTTGGAACAAAACGTGGGTTCAGAGTCAGGCTCCATTGAAGCAATACATCCAGTAACTGTTTTGTATTTGTTTATTTTCTCAGTCTATTTCATCTCAAGTAACATTTCTCAATTGGATTCCTTAAAAATGTTCCCCCTATTTATTTATTTGTTTATTTGAAGTAGACATCTAAAGTTATATTACGAATTCGTAAATTAACAAATAAAACAAAAAAAAACTTTCCGATAATAATCACACAGCCGTTTTAAATACAATTAATTAATATGTGATAAAACAGGTTTAAAAATTTGCACTTCTTGAAAATTCCCGCTCGAACGCCGAAGTTAAGCAACCATCGGGCTTGGTCAGGGGTAGAGTCGGTGAGCGCTCCTGACACACGTATACCGCTGGTTAGAGCAGATGGAGGGTTCGAGAGCTAGTGTTACGGCTTCGTTCTCCTCGACGTCTGCTCGGCAGTCTGGGTTATATGACTGTCAAGATGACACTGTCCTGTCGGATGGGACGTAAAGCTGTTGGTCCCCTTGGTACTTCTCGAAAGGAGTGGGCTCCGTGCTGGTATTAGGTTTCCCCTCCTCCCGTCTGTTCATATTTCATCCTCATCTATCTCATCTCATCGTCATGTAATTTTACTTGGCTTTTTAAAAGCATTCTGGCTTGGAAAATATGTACATATTAATATATTTTTTTTTATTGAAGCAGATATTCACCGGTACACTTTCCTAATAAAAGAAACAAACAATTTAAATTCAACTAAATACATCTGTGTACTGTATTACAATGAAATAAATTCTCATTAACATGGTTTCGATTTCGTAACTTCAGAACATAACTTCCATTTTGTAAATATTGGGTCTGAATTAATAAAAAACGATATTGTAAGAGAGATAATTATTGTGATAATATGAGTTTTTGTAATTTTGTAATTTATTCAATTTGTTAGTATATAAAAATTATTTTTTTCACGGCGTATATTAAAAGAAATATTAAACCATTTTAATATCGTAATCAAATCCTCACAAAAAACAGGAAATGTATTTCTCTAGTTTTGTCAAATGTAGTGGTGTGAGGATTCACGAAATTTTTGGTCAGGTTTGGTGGAGGTGCCGGTCCAGACTTGAAATTTCTCATGTGCTCGGATACAAGACCACGTGACTGCTTGTTGGAGGGGGTGGTTCAGATTTATTAGAACTTGATGAAATTAGTATTGGACTCCATAGCAATTAAAATGTGAAGAAAACCGTATTTTTAAAGTTGATTTCAACATCGCAACATTCAAAACAAATATCGGTAACAAAGTAAATTTGGTCTACATTCGATTAATCGCCATTTTGTGTTCCAGTTTGTAAATTTTAAATCCATAAAAAATTCCGATCAACAATAAAATCAACAATAAAAAATGCATTGAAATAAAATTACGTTTTAAGATTCTGCACAAGTGAATTCATTAACAGTTTTATCATGTGACATTGTTTAATGCGTTTTTTTCCTACCCTACCTGACCTATGAATCTGAAACAGTTTATTTTTTAGATCCCAAAACTCATACCCTCACAGACTGAGTCAAATGTGTTGTAAAATTATTTACTACTACAATGTAAACAGCAGTAATTCCTAAATAGAACATCACAAGAATTTACATGTGGTGAGATTTACTTGTATTTCCTTCCAAAGAAGAATAACCAGTGTTGTGCCGTTATCTAGATAATGTTATCTAGATAATCATCTAGATAACATTGTGTTATCTATTATCTTATCTAGATAACATGATTTCAAAGTATCTATTATCTTATCTCAGATAATATTTCTTGTTATCTATTATCTGAATCTTCACATTAGATAACAGATAATAAAAAATCAGAATCAAGTATCAATTAATGCTAACACGTTGTCTAAAATAGTGTTTGTTTTTTTTAATCATGATTTTCAATGGGAAGATTTGGACAAAACCTAGATCGCAATTCAATCGTTAGCTTTTTCACATGTAGTTTTTGTAAGCAAAGAATGTCCAGTGTTTTCAATTGGGACTTAATGAATACTAGGCCGCTTCGCGAACGAACGTATTGATAGGTGAGCTTTTTGTAAGTTTTTAGTATGCGTGGGATATCAATAGAATGCAAAATATCTTGAGGCCCAAAGACTTGCTTCTGTAAGCATTGTAGGTGATTATTGTCAAGTTTCTATATAGTTACTTGATATTACCTACTTGTTAATTACACCTATAAAAGGCTTTTATTAAAACCTTTATTTCGATGAATTTTGGCAAATTTTTCAACTTTTTCTTTCAAAAGGCAGAACATCGTTATAATCTTAATGTACATGTAAAATATGAACGTTGTAGCCCCATCCGTTTGCATGGTCAGAATCGTCCCAAACATCACGAAAATATTGAAATTATTTTATTTTTTTAAATCGTAAAAGTACGATTTCTATGCGAAATATTTCTTTAAATGTCCCTAAAATCATAATATACATAATTTTAAAGATTTCAATCGTTCCCATACAGTTTCATCAAGATCGGAGTAGTCGTTTGCCCGGTCGCGAGCCAAATATCACAAAAATATCGCATTAAAAATCGTAAAAAATCGTAAAAGTACGATATTCATGAAAAATATTTCTTCGATTGTACCCAAAAACGTGGCAAATCTAAGTTCAGAGATTTCGAAGGTCCCCTCCAATTTTCATCAAGATCGCATATGCCGTTTGGCCGGTAGAGCGCGAACAAACAGACAGAAAAACAAACAAAAAACACCCGAGCTAATTTTTTGGGGGTTAGTGAAATTGAAGTCTTCGCTTCGCTCATCCAAAACGTTTGTCTTCCCCTTTGCAATATCTTCGTTTAACTTGACCAGGGAAAAAGCTATTTTTTATTTGAACTTTTTAATACGAACGTAAACTTAGTTCGTGAAACTTGAACTTTTCAAAAGTTGGCCAACAAGCTAACAAACATGAACATATTATCGTTTATATTTGAATAGCAAACTTAGCTTTAAAAAGGCCCATTTAAAAAAAAAAAATTCCCAAACATTTCAGTCAAACTATCCTTCCCTGTTCCATTTAGGCCTTAAAATAATGCAACTGGTAAAATATTTTTGTTAGCATTGTAATTCCTTATTGTGTGTACCGTACCTATGTAGGGTAAAACATTCTATCATATTGTTGTTGCATGCCTTTTCAGCCAGGTAAGTAGGGCTACCCTCTTCTAATAAAATTGGTTGTTATGTTCCAAACCAAACCTTACGAGTTTAACATACTACTGGACTTGAAGGTCAGAACATAAATACTATATAGGCCTTTAAAAACAATAGACCTAGACTAAAACTTTGAAACGTTCTACGGGAAATTGAATTGGGTCTAAGCCGAATTTTTTTGTAAAAGTATCTATTATCTATTATCTAGATACGTTGCCAGTATATGTATCTATATCTAGATACAATTCATGTCCATTATCTATTATCTGTATCTAGATACTTTTTTAGGAAGAGTATCTTATCTTTATCTAGATAATATTTTTGGTTATCTGGCACAACACTGAGAATAACTACCAAATAAGTGTCCAGTGATCAATTTCTAGCTGTTGATTACCGACAGAGGTTTTTTATGCGTATAGTGTGATTCTTATTCGGTAGGCAATAGATTCGCTTCCAGCCACGGGCAATCCTTACTGAAAGGCAATAGATATTATGAACGCTGAGATTGAGTCCTCTTAAACAGTCCTTGGATATCTAGGGCGACGGTCGTCGCCCGGCAGACAAGCGAATACGGCTGCTAGGCGACACCGAACTCCGGCCCTATATACACCTACCAGAGTTTGGGGGGTTTTCAGCTATCTGCACACGCCGCCCCGAAAGAGTTACAATCTTTGAAACTCGGTATATGACCTGGTATGTGGTCCATGACATACCAAAAAAAAAATCAACCCGATCCGACAACTCGTTCTGTGTTAAAAAAGGCTCTCAACATCGTCAAATTCCTTAAAGCTGGCTGGGTGGGTGGGTGGGTGGGTGGGTGGGTGGGTGGGTGGGTGGGTGGCTATGAGTTTCTCCGCGGAGAGTTCTTTAGCCTACAGAGAAAACGGTAAATCTTAGAACTATGAACCTTGGACCACACTTAGTTGTATTTCAGACGCAGTGCCTTTTGCTTTCAAAACCAAAATCGTGTAACAGGGACGGAGAAAATCAAATTTGGATGATAATCAAAACGCGTAATTACCAAGGCGTGGTAATTTGTACAAACTTGAAATTTAACATGCTATTAACCATTATAAATATCTTGCGTCCAAAACACAAGGGGCTAAATTTGGGATGACCATGGGCCCAAAAATGACAAAAAACATATCTGAACTTTAAGAAATGAATCATTCAAAGAAAACGCTACAACTGAGATGTTTCAAACGTGGAATACATTTTGATATCTCTCATTCTTTATCACTTTTGAATATGGAAAGCAAAATTGGTTAACGGGTACCGGAAAAAAACCAAAATTATCAAAAGTAGGTAATTCCGTACTCTTATGAATAATACGCTATACCGAGAAAACGGTTCATCTTAGAACTTTGAAACTTGGGCCACACTCAGATGTACCTCATATAACAAAAACCGGGCAATTGGGACCGGGGAAAATCAAAATCAAAATCAAAATCAAAACGCGTAATTACTCAGGCGTAGTAATTTGTACAAGCTTGAAATTAAACATGCTCTTAACCATTATAAATATCAAGTGCTTATGCTAGTGCGTTGGTCTTGTTGTTAGCGTATCTGCTTCCAATGCAGAAGGGCCAGGGTTCGATTCCCGCTAAAGTCAGAAGTTTTTTAACTTCTGATTTGGACTTAAGTCTATCAGTTCTTGTCTTAGGAGTTTGTAAACGGTGACTTTGGTTGGAGCCGTCCTAGCAAAATCAAAACGCGTTATTACTCAGGCGTAGTAATTTGTATACAAGCTTGAAATTAAACATGCTCTTATAACCATTATAAATATCTAGTGCTTATGCTAGTGCGTTGGTCTTGTTGTTAGCGTATCTGCTTCCAATGCAGAAGGGCCAGGGTTCGATTCCCGCTCAAGTCAGAAGTTTTTTTCTTTTTTAACTTCTGATTTGGACTTAAGTCTATCAGTTCTTGTCTTAGGAGTTTGTAAACGGTGACTTTGGAGCCGTCCTAGCAACGAAGCACATAATAAATTCCAGAGTTGTTCTGGATCGGCCTTGTTGATTCTGGCGTTGATCCGCGGATGTTCGCACTGTCCATACCACTGATTGATATATTTCCTATTAAAAATATCGATCTTTGGTTGGTTATCTCTCACTCGTCGATTGCGTCGGGCCTGCAGGGTTGGCTTGGTCGCTTTGATTTAAAGTCCCCCACTGAAAATCAGTTATATAACTGAGTGGGTAGACTCTAAATAAAAATTTATTTATTTATTTTATTCAAGGGGTATCTTTGGGGGGACCGTGGGCCCAAATATGTAAAAAAACAACTTTGAACTTAACAAATTTAATCATTCAAAGTCCATCATTCACACCTTGATAGCGAACTAGCACTACTACAGTGTAGAAATGTGTATCGCCTATACGCTTAAACGAACATCCCTATAGTTTTAAACGTTCAGGTAGATCGGGCTTATTTCAGTTCTCGCTTTATCAGTTGAGTTTTAGATCGAAGTATAATAAATGGTTGAAGGAACCTAAAAATAAATACACGCTACGGTAACAATAGCTTATTTAAATGACAAAGAATCTAGGCCACATTCATAATGATGGTGTAGCGTAGTGACATTCATGTTTCATTTTAATTGACTTCTCAACAAAAGATAATTTTCGTTCTTTAATGCAGCTCTTTGATGGCTAATATTTTAATTTCGACGTCGACTCAAAGGATTACACGTCTTTGAAAGGACTTTCTATAATAGGTGCTATATGAGTGACAATCAGTGTCATAAGCTTTTAAGAAACTTTGTGAAATTGATGCTACTTTAGAACGCTAAGTCTCGAGAACGTCAAATTAATTTTACAAAATACGATACGTTTTGTAATGCCACACGGTCTGCCAGACAACCTTTACTAATGAAGCCAGAACTGTATCGTTGTTATTTATTTCAACATGATAACTAAAAATATTTTGAATCAAATTGTTGGTGTTGCAAATCATATGTACGCATCAAAACATCAACAAGTGGTTTAGGAAGAAAAGATAATTATATCGAAGTTTTATTTAAAAAAATGCAAATATTTAACAAAATTAATGAACATGATACTATATCGATGTATTGTTTGAAAATCCCCCTCAACCATTGAAGTATTGATTCCATTCCCTGTTTAACCCACGGTATTGCGAGTGAAGCCAGCTTATAAGGGTAGAAACACGTACAGGACATGGGGATGCACAATGTAAAGCTAATGAGGGCTGGATGTTTAGTATCACATTGTGCTTGCTTGGTTTCACCCTGGTAACACGAGCCACGTACGCAAAGTCTATGAAGATAAATGGACTGCTATTAATTTTCGTCAAAAGAGTCGAACAATAAGCTCAAATTCAAACAAAGGCAACTGAATACCCAACAAGGAGATTTCTTTCTAATACTTTCGAGAAAATACCTAAACTCTCAAAACGGAATATCGTGTTTCAGAACAGATGGTGAGGAACACAGAAGCATAAGCATGTTGTGTTGAATATTTTCGAAACGTGAATATTACGGTTTTAAATAACGCACATCGAATTCACAACAAGTCGGCATTTTTTGTTCAGAACAGAGAAACTGACTAAAAATCTAAAAATACTTTAGTTTTCGCTAAATTTAAACACAGTTATAATGTTACAATTTTCGGTTGTCGATTGCGATTCATACAATTCATTAAAAGAAAATATGACGTTCAGAGCTTAGTCATAACTATCGAGTCGTTTTGATTCACATCTTAACGTTACTTGTTATCACGACACTAAATTACTGATGTACCTGCCATCGAGCAATCACCTTCCCTAGAGAATGTGATAACTATATTTCATGTATTAAAGATATTAAATAAAGATTCAATAATCAAGAAAATGAGAGTATGCAGCGATTTGAGGTATGTGTTTTATTTAAATTTTAGGCGGCTATGGGCTGGGGAGGGGGGGGGGTGGGGGGGTTAAGAGGTGAAGTGGTTATCGATTTTCAATATATATTAATTATTATAACCAGTCCACATCTCGAACAGTGTTTAAAGTCTCGTTTATTGATAAGCGTAGTTGATGCATTAAGCCACCATTTCCTATACTCTCTATATAATTTCGTTTTGTTTTTTTATTGTTACTTAATATACTACTTTTGGGGGTCGACAAGAACATTCGGTTTCTTCCTTGTTGAAGGTCAATGTCAATGTCGGTTCTACAGGATGGATGTGCCATCAGTATAGCAATAGCTGCAGTAAAGTGAAGATATGTTTGTAGAAACGAAAACAAATATCATAGAAGTGTGATTTTTATGAGAAATCTCGAATGATATTTAAAAATTAGATCAGAGATTTTGATTGCGTCCAGAAAATTCCTTTCAACTAGGAAAACGCTAAAGTCCCGCCGCGTTGATGGATGAGCTTTTTAATTATAAAATGTTAATATTAATTTAAAATAATAAAAACATATTAACACGGCCCATACAAAGCAATCACTAGGTCTGTTGGATCTTTGATTGTTTGTGTTAAGGCTGTGAGTAAGATATAAAATTCCTGTGAAGTTTTCATACAAGGCTGTGAGAAAGATCTAAAATCTATATTTTCGTGCTATTTGGGCGGATTTTGACCAAACGGGTGGGGCTACAACGTTCATATTTCACATGGACATTAAGGTAAGGGTGATGTATTGACTTTTGAAAGAAAAAGTTGAAAAAGTTGGCCAGAATCTATAGAAATAAAGGTTTTAATATTTAACACCTCAAAAAAACCAAATTAAAACCTTTATTTCTATAGATTCTGGCTAACTTTTTCAACTTTTTCTGTCAAACTTCAATACATCACCATAACCTTAATGTGTATGTGAAATATGAACGTTGTAGCCCCACCCGTTTGGTCAGAATCGGCCCAAATGTCACGAAAATATCGCGCTAAAAATCGAAAAAAATCGTAAAAGTACGATATTCATGAGAAATATTTCTTCGATTGTACCCAAAAACGTAGCAAGTCTAAGTTCAGAGATTTCGAAGGTCCTGTCAAATTTTCATCAAGATCGCATGCCGTTTGCCCGGTAGAGAGCGAACAAACCGACGGAAAAACAAACAAAAAACAAACAAAACAAAAAAACACATCGAGCTAAATTTTTTGGGGGGTCGGTAAAATTGAAGTCTTCGCTTCGCTCATCCAAAAATCGGCAATGTAAGTTATTAATCAGTAGAGAGCAAACAAACAAATCTGTAAAGAAATCCGAGATACTTCCTCCAAATAATTAAACAAATTCTTTGCTTCACTCGCTTCGCACATCAAATTAATATATTTTTGATTACCGTTGGCTTATCTATCTAAGCCTCAAACTTTTGCTATACGTCCGCCTGGTGAACTACATGCAAATGTTTTGAATACCAATCGTTCATCGATCACGTCATTACCACAGACTCCAAAGTTAGTTTATTAAGAATAATACCGTGTAAAACATCGTTAATCTCAGTGTTCTTTTAATAAAAGTTTCGATGATTTATCTCATGAATTCTTAATTCTTGGCACAGTTCTTGGTAACTATTTCATACTTCGGAAGGTTGTATTTCGATGTCAGACTATACTTTCACTTCTTCTCAGTAACATTAACAAGCGACTTTGTTATATTTTTCTTTCTTCCTGTTGTTCCGTTGCGTGTGGTCCCCTGGGCTCCGGAGTCCTCTGTTATACACCCCCCCCCCCCTCCCCCACCTAACTATTGTTCCCCAATAGGTGCGTGTTTGGGACCCATGGGCTCCTCTCCTCACGCACTTTACAAGACTCTAATTTCATTAGGAATTATTTAAACATGAACGATCCCTCCTTGTTTCGTCTATAAATAACATTCCCTAGTCCGCCCTGGTTTTTATTGCGTATTGGGTGTAGCAAACTCACACGAGCGTGTTGTACACGTTTGATAATGTTGTTACGAAATAATGAAAGCTCTCTTTGAAATGAACATACAAATATTATCTACATTACTTACCACACTGAACATCACTATCTGACTTAGTAGGTGAACTGTGAATATGAAATAATTGAGTTTATTTACTTACTCAAAGTTAAAAATAAATGGTTTTCATCAGAAATAATATAATAAATCTCCTAGAATCCCCTTGTTTGTATAAAGGCTAAAGTGGCACCGTGCTATTTATTATTTACCTTAAAACCTTTCATCCCTGAACATATTTTTAATTTTTTTTTTTAAAGTTATTCATCAAACAAACATGCCCAATAAGAAATGTTGTTTGAAACTATTTTTTTAATATTTAGGATTTTGAATATGCACCGTAATTTCCTACTTTTTAGAAGATTTCTTTATTTAAAAAAAAAAAGAAAATCGAATAAAGATTTCAAATTTTTTCTTCTCGTGATTTTTATGTATTATTTTCAAAATCCACTTTTTTCAATTTTTTACATCAAAAACGTTTAAAATTATGTACAAGGCGTAAATATTATCCTATGTGAACGTGCGATAGCTCTATGTGCTCAGAAGCACCGGGACTCAAACGTCCCGTCAGACGTCTTCTATCTCCTTTTGGGATTCGTACTGTTTTTCAATCACCTACTACCCTAAGAAGTATATTAACAGTTACTTAACCCAAGAACGAATCCCAATTGTCCAAGAATGCTGTTTACTCAATACCGTGTCAATGTGGTGCCGCGTACATTGGAGAGACCAAGAGACCTCTTGAGGTGAGGTTGAAGGAGCATAAGAACAACGTCACGCAGCATAAAGTATGTTCCTCTAGATTAGCAGAGCATGTTTATGAAAATCACCATTATGTGGATTGGAACAACTCATCCATTATCCTTCATGAAGCCAATCCACATAAACGTAAACTTAAAGAGGCTGCATTGATGTCTGTTAGTAATAATGTGATAAGTGCACCTAGCATTGATTTTCCTGGAATTTGGAAAGTTTTTGTAACTAATAAGCCATAATGTTTCTTCTTCTTGTTTGTTTTGTAAATTTTATAATTTCTTTTATGTTACAACAACAACTACAACCACATTTATTATTATGATTCTTTGGTGGATTGGTGTAATTTGATTTGTTTAGTTGGCATTGTTTATTTGTTTTAAAGCCCATTCTGTTGTCTTGTTTCAACTGTCATTAAAAACCTGATGAAGGAGGTTGATTTACCTTTGAAATATCGTAATCTTTGTTTTATTTTGAGTAGTGTATAGTCCAAAAACATCATGATCTTAAACCAGACCTACTCTAAAATTGTTTCACCTTTGTAATATCGTCCCGTCAGGCTTATACTGCTATGATCCTATCCATGTTAATGCTGTACCAAAACAAAACTTAGAT
Organism: Sweltsa coloradensis; assembly: GCA_024449915.1. NCBI lineage: Eukaryota > Metazoa > Arthropoda > Insecta > Plecoptera > Chloroperlidae > Sweltsa > Sweltsa coloradensis. The sequence continues at coordinate 1,142,630 of JAMZAV010000464.1, read as the reverse complement.
CATAAAATCACAGAAGAGTTATTTTGTTAGGAAAGTAGCATGTAGTAGGTACTAAAACCCTAGTTTTTACTAACAGTTTTCTGTTCGTCAATTCTTATGTAACGTCTCATCATTGTTATCTCGTTCTCCATGGTCTGATGATAAAAACAGAACACGATGTTCGATTGACATGCGTTCTTTATTGGCTTTGCCCTTGAACGTTTTGATGACCCTAGGGGTAAGGGGGGAGTGATAGCCCCCCAATAAAGTTTTAAAAATTTATGACCCGGCACCTCCACCATCGCAGCTAGCCCGGAGATGTCACCCAAAAATCTATGCACTGCGAATTATTTGATTTTTTTATTCTTCTGTTGATGAATCTATCGATTTGTTGATCAATTAACTTCGATCCCTCCTTGGGTACTCCGGTACTGATGCTTGTTCAATGTTTTAATGCGTTTCATCCCCACTTTACGAACATTAAACCAGGCTGCCAAGACCATTTATTAAAAACTCCATGGTCATAATCCTGCACTGTGAGGAGAGAGATAAATGAGGAATTTATTAATTATTTCACATTATTGGGTGTGTGCTATTTTGTAGTTTGTTGGGAAATTCGAAATTATGACAATGACAAACTCGGTTACGAGAGCACTTAGAATGTTGATTTAGTAAAGCTTCTAATGTACAACTCAATGAAGAAAACACAAATTGTTAAACATTTTTTTATAGGCCGATGTTCGCTCGTGTCGATGGTATATGTGCCGATTGTTGGGTCCCCAATGACGAGCAGTTTGTGTGTTGAGTGGGTAGACTCTATACTGTTAATATTTTATTGATTTAACTAGGCCGCTTCGCGAACGCTTTTTCTAGTCGCGTTGATGGATGAGCTTGTTTGTAAGTTTTTAGTATGCGTAGGATCTCTTTACTTTTTTATGTCCCGTTGCAAAATCATTTTTGTTAAAGTAGTATGAATTGATAGGGTAAATACCAATTAATAGAATGTAAAATATCTGGATGTCCGAAGATTTGCTTTTTGAACGCATTGCAGGTGATTGTTGTCAAGTTTCTATAGTAACCTTTATTTCTATAGATGCTCGCTAACTTTTTAAACTTGTTCTTTCAAAATGCAATACATCACCAATACCTTAATGCCCATGTGAAATAAAACGTTGTAATCCCACCCGTTTGGTCAGAATCGGCCCAAATATCACGAAAATATTGCATTAAAAATCGTAAAAGTACGATATTTATGAGAAATATTTCTTCGATTATACAAAAAAACGTGGCAGGTCTAACTTCAGAGATTTCGAAGGTCCCCTCCAATTTTCATCAAGATCGCATATTATGCTGTTTACCCGGTAGAGCGCGAACAATCACACGGAAAAATAAATAAACACCCGAGTTAATTTTTTTTGGGGGGTCGGGGGGGGGGCAGTGAAATTGAAGACTTTGCTTCGCTCATCCAATTATTCCTAAAGTGTTAAGAATATAACTCAAATCGAGATACTGACAGACCGAAAGAAAAGTATGGATAAGAGCTTCTCTCTCCCTAAAATATAGACTAACTTTCGATTTTTTTTTAGGAAATGTTTTTAAGTTGGTTCTAGTGGAACATGAATGTGTGGATGTGTGTTATGTGCTATACTAAATGTGATTCGTTTAGATTTAGCTCGAATGGCGGCCTCATCATTCTATCCTTACACAGTGGATGTTTTTATGTTGTCTCTACATAAAACACGAAGTTTTATTGGTCGATAACTGCCAATCAAGTGTCGAGCTCTTTGACATCACATGCAAATGTAAAGTTCAACCTGTCATCCTTGCATAAAATGTGCATCAGATAAATGAATGAAACGTGATGCTTTTGTTCAACAATCATGATAATATTCGGGAATATGATAAAGAAACATCCATTGTGTGGACAGGTGAAAATGGATATGTAATTTATAACTAGCACCCCATCACTTCCCCCACCCCAATCAATTCAATTCTAAAATCAGTTCCAAAGCTATTTGTCTTCGAATGAGAATTGCAGAGGATAATAAATTATTTATGTTCAATTCGATGAAAACAACTTTTATGTTCTTGGATTTAAATTCTGTTTGATAAAATCCCTTATTTAGCTAAAGTGAATAACGAATTAAAAGAAATCGGATTAACGGGGTTCAATGTTTTTGCTAAAGCTGATATTATTTTCATGATCGTTTTGTTCAACATTGTGCCGTTCACGAGTACAAAGCTCGCTTCCTCCAAGTATCAGAATATGAAATCCGCGCGTTCAGATTGGTTTTAATCCGTATCGATTGCTCTTGCTCTGTCGTGTCTGCGATACATGGAAGATGGGTTGCTGAACAAAGCCGTCCGTACAAGAACAAGAGAGAATATGTTTGCTGACGAGTTTACCGTCTGAGTTCTCGAACCCTTAGGGCTGATAACGAAAACCTTTGTGATGCCGTGCGCGTTTGATTTTAAATCCGGTAGCCACAGATAGGTTTGTTTAAAGTTTCGTAACTTTGGTGAGAAAAATCACACAGAGGGTTTGATTTTGAATCATGAACGATGTAAGTCAACTGATTGGGATGGAATTAAACTACGAACAAGCATTGACAAAATCTCTATCACAAATACGAGACGAGCTTCACATTCAACAAGCACACTTAAAGGGGCTGTTACTCCCAACAATTATTTTTTACCACATAATCTAGAGCATAATACTTTTCAAAAATTATGTCTTGTAACTGTGATTTTCCACACATTTTTTTAGTTTTTTTTTATCAAAAAAATTAATTTTTGGGCAATAGATACTAGAGCATTGTACCAATCTTAAATTGCCCTATAAAATATTGTATCTTGAAACTGCACAAATATACACTAAATCACTTAAAAATAGGCATTCCAAAATCACACCCCTTCTTGATAACCAGCATATTTTGACCGAACCACTTGTTCAAATCTCAAAACAAGGTATTTACAGAAAATGTTGTTGCGTACGTCAATAATGGCCAATATTTTTTTGATGAAAATCCTCCAAGGTCACGGGGCAAAAATATCGTCCCCATGTTATTTCTTATGGAAGATTTTTGACGATGGACCTAAAGTCCACTTTACGGAAAGATTGGTCCGCAGGTACCAGAATTTCCTCCCCTCTTTACCACCACCACCTTCCTCGGATGGGCAGAGTGCACAAGATTTAGATCTTATCTATCCTCGACCCTTCTATTGATGGTTTCTAAACTCTCCAATTAAATTAGTTTAGCTTGAATAGAGATAAATTCATTTTCCTTTCATTACGTAATCTGTTGTAATTTACCTTTTAAATGCTCATAAATGTTAATGGTTTTAAGTTATACGTTTCACTGAAATAAAATCAATACGAAAATGTTTTTGAATGAAAAAAATTGATTGCAAAATAAAAATTTAACAATAAAAAACAACACACACGCTTGCTAAGAATTATTTTGTTAAAATTGTTTTTTGGTTCTCAATCAATTTTTTGCGTTTAAAACATTTTCGTGTTGATTTTACTTCAGTGAAACATTTAAGTTAAAATAATGGAGCCGTCCAACAGTGCCGCTTCCCGTATGGCAATCAACCATTTTTTCCCCAATGCCATTATTACTACCTGTCGATAAAGACCATGTAAGGGGAATTGATTTATTCCCCTTAGGCCAATAGCGTATATGAATTATTTAAGGTAAGTAGCGGAGCATTGTTGGCCTTGGGGTAATTGATTTATTCCCCCAAGGCCAACAACGCCCCGCTCCTTACCTTAAATGATACATATACACTGTTGGCCTTAGGGGAATAAGTAAATTCCCCCTAGGCCAACAAACTTTGTTTGTATTTTCAATAATGATATGCAGGGTGTTGGCTTAAGGGGAATAAATCAATTACCCCAAGGCCAACAGCGCCCCGCTCCTTACATTAAATGATACATATACGATGTTGGCCTTAGGGGAATAAATCAATTACCCCAAGGACAACAAACCTTCTTTGTATTTTCAATAATGAAATGCAGGGTGTTGGCCTAAAGGGAATAAATCAATTCCCTTAGGCCAACAACGCTTCCTGTAACATGGTCTTTATCGACAGGTAAAAATGATGGCATAGGGGGAAAAAAGGTTGATGGGGCCTTACGGGAAGCAGCACTGTGGGAAGACACCGACTAGGAGATAGATACGATCTACATCTTGTCCACTCTGCTCGGGCCAAGAAGGTGGTGGTGGTAAAGAGGGGAGGAAATTCCTGGTACCTGCGGATCAATCTTCTCGTGAAGTCCACTTTAGCTCGAAAATAACCAAGTTTGACAATTTTTTGGCGGTCCCAATAAATTTTCTGTTAATTTGTAAATTCATAGCTTGTTACTATGAATGATTTTTTTTTTTAAGTTTAGCGGGTGAATACCCCTTTCATCAACAAATCGTCGAAAGAAGAATACAAACAAACAATAAGTCGCCGCGTGGTGACGGCGTCGGGTTAGCTTTCCATTAATATGTTGGTCGCTTAGTGGAGGTAACGGGTCATGAATTTTGAAACTTTTCTGTGCATAAAAGCTTTTCCCTTATCTCCTGGGAAACTAGGAATATTCTGTATCGCCCTTGCTGAAGGGCAATGCCAACAAAATAAACTCATTTCAATGGGACGTCGTGTTCGGTTTTCATCGTGAGATTAGACGCACACATACTCCAGACAAACGAACGGACAGAACATTGATCGCAGTGATAGTAGCATTTTTCGGTAATTACAAAGATTTAAGCATTAAACTGAACAAAATAATATATTTTGCATCATCCCAGATACTAACCGTATTCGACATTATTGCAGTTTCATGATTTAAGTATACACAATACACATCCTCTACTCAATCTCTGCAGTTGTGACAACGAAGTATTAAATCAGGAGTTTCATTCTAGGAGATGTAGTGTTCGCATAATTTCAAGCATCACTATCCTTGATATCAAGCTCAGTCCATAAACGTCTTATCTACCAGACGATAGTCTAGAAAGATTCGCCTAGCTTACGCCATTGATTTAATACCGTGTCCGGTTATATCTCTCTTGGAAAGACGAGAAGATTTCTGCAATCCCTGAAGGCGCACATCTTAGTAGAGCTAGCTGGCTGGTAACTTGAAACTATCGCGCTTGTTTCTCACATCCCCCAGGAACTTAAAACTCGGTTAAATCACGTATACAGCAGCCGTGTACTACATCCTCTGGAAACTAAGAAATGCTTAACCTTAACCCAAATAACAGTCTTTCAACCCAATACTTTAAGCGAATGCTCAATATTTAACGGTTCTCTTTACAAATTCTGTACGTCGTTAATGCCTAATAATGTTTTATCGTCGAAGCAGTTTCCGTTGACTCTGCCGGACAAGAAATAGTCTACTGTTCTATGTTTTTTTTGTTTGTTTTTTGTATTTTTGTTTGTATGCGTTCAAGCGAACACGGCTTGAACGGAGACCCTGGACAGAAATTTGAATTTTGACCTCCGCAGTTCGTTTCTTGAATGCCATTAGTTTTGTGGCAAATCGTTAAAAATTTAAAGTTTACTTTAAATCAGCTACCGAAAGTTTTTTTGAAATACGTAAAACTTGTGCAATAATACATTTTTAGAAAGTTCTGTCCGTCACGAATATGGTTAATTTTATTTTGATAGAAATGGTAGATTGGAATTACATTATAACAAATAACGTTCATGAACAAAAAGCGCCTAATGTCAAATGCACTGCCACCTAGAATAATCAAAATACTTTCAGGAATGCTTCTATTTTGTCAACAATGAGTTCAAATAGTAACTTCCGAATAGCTTTAAGGTCCTCTAGATGGCAGGGATTTTCAAAAAAATTTACAACACGGTTTACCCAAATACTTGGCAATTAAAAATAATCATGGAAACTTCCCTTGGAACAGCGAGACTACAAAATTAAAAATTTAAAAAAAATGTGCAATGTGGGTCAACTATACAACAGTCACCTAATACAACGCGTCAACTGAAGCGTTCTATTTTCGCTATACAAGGATTCGTTTATAGAATAACATACATTTTTACGTTTTATTTGGTCACGAAAGCTGACATAATGTTATTCTTCCATTTTTTTAAAAACGCACAACCAAATAAACGTAGACGCAGACGTAGACTTTGTTGGGGCAACAGCGTTGGCTACAGAGATCAATAAAGGTTTGTTATTTATTTTATTTTATTTACTTATTTATTTAACGTTTATCCTATTCAGTTAAAAAACTGATTAACAAAGGACAACTAAATAAATCTAATTACATTAATGCAGACACAACAACAATAAAGATGTAGAATATTTTTTTAAATAAATTATGTTGTAGAATGGGGTAGTAAATATGTTGCTTTATAACCGTTTGAACGTAAGAACGCACTATATCACATTAACAAAGATTCGAAATCATTTTGCTGTAAACAAGAATAATCAGAACATGTTGTTATTGAGACCATTTGTACAATGTTGTAGTAATGTGTTCAACAAAGCGCCACAGACAACAGAAGCCTATGTAGGCCAGTCATGTAAACTAGCAAGAAAGTCTGCCAGATTTCCAGAAAAAAAGCAAATATCTGTGCCAAGAATAGTAATGAATACACACTGTGGAGAGAAGAGAGAGAGAGAGAGAGAGAGAGAGAGAGAACTGCAATAGCAGCCATTCACGACACAACAATCCAAACGGTTCAATATCGAAAAACACAAGAACAATGGACACGGTTTTAACTAGTAATAAATAAATACTAATTGAGAAGTCAGAACATTCACTGAAAAAAATTAGACTCTTCGTTAAAGTTCCGGTATTTTGTTTTTAAGTAATTTGATTTTTCAATTATATAGGAAGCGAAGCTTGTCACAACATACATCATTTTATGTCCGCCATTCCATTTATGCGTGTGTCACGTCTATCGATAAAAACAAATATTACCTCCATTATTAACATGCGTTTTTTGTTTCATCCCCCTTCAACAAATATCATACTCAATGTTATAGTGATCATAGGGGTTAGGTGAGCGGGGCTCCTATAAGCTAAGCTTCGCTCCCTTGTTTAGGTAGGCCTTTATCCATGAGTGATATGACAATAGCTATTTTATTGTAGTGTTTTATTATAATTTAAAAGAATGTATGTGGTTATTGTTGTCAAAATTTTAATATATTTTTTTTAAATGATAAGAAGCCAGGTGAAGAAGGGGATTATCTTAAAATATTGCTTGAATATTAACATTTTTCGTACAGAACACCGAATGAATAAAAGAAAACCCTGAGGCCACTTAGTGTTTTAACGTGTTTATCTTGTTCAGTAACCAAACAAAAATATTAATTTTTCGCATCCACTCTGTATGTTTGTATTGGCGGAATGTGTAAACATTGCGTACGTAATTATAAAATGTTTATCTTTAGTCTTTCCCCATCCCTAGTTTGGGAAACCTTTTGACAAACGATCATTAGTTAAAAAATTATCCGTGTAAACAACTAGAAGGAAAGTAGTAGTAGAAAGCAGTGAGCCTACATTGCGATTAAATATTCTGAGACGCAAATTCTAAAATTTACAAGTAGAATGCAAATGGCAAATATTGCAAAATTGGAAAAGTAGCAAAAACAAAGGCTATATCATGGCTATAGAAAAATAATGACAATAATTCCAGAATGATGCGTTTAACGAAGTCAAAAAGTTGTCTGAATTTTAGAATTCTTACTTGTAATTAACAAAATATGAAAAACGAGATTAGAATCTAATTCTAAAATTTAAGTTGCGTTTGAATTGTCCAATAATCTGCCTCTGCCTCTAAAGCAGCTAGTGGTGAACGTGGTCTAGGTAGCATAGGCAATGTCGCCACATTGGTTTATAAAACTGACCAATGGCGTGGCGCCGAACAGAAAGTTTATAGTCAAAACTTTGCAATTTGTACTTGACGAAAATTAAAAGTAGTTAGAAAATAATTGGCTGTCGTGTTGTGCGATAAAGTTCGTCACCAACTACTACCAGGGGGATTAATGTATGTGAAATGTGTGTGAATTATTTGCAACTAGATCTAGTTCACAATTTTGACAAGCCATGTTAAGGTGAGCCATTTAAAGTTGGTTCTCCAATTCCGTATGTGAGTTATTTAACCGTTGCAGTCTGTTTTTCAGCTAATCAATAGTTTTTATTGAATATGGTTCTAGGTTGCCAATATTGTTCAGTTTTCATTTTTTACCGGTTTCCTACAAAAATACGTTTCAAAATAATTAAAAAGATATTAATAAAAGTGAATGAAACCATAGACTTCTCAGTCAATATGTTATACGGTACTAATTGGTTCTAACATTGATCGTGAATATTGGCTAACTTTCCATTTTTTAGTTGAAATACTTCGATTAGAATCAAGTTTTGGATTCAATTCAGGACACAACAACTGGCACATTGTAAACGGTTTACTCAAAATGTTTTTTAACCCTACCCAATTCAATACATTTTATCCAATAAATAATAACTGTTTTTAAGGGTTTAAATACAGTAACGAAATTGGGCTAATACGAACACGAAAGTTACGTTATCTAAAGCAAGAACATAATATGGAAGCTGGTACCAATTAAATTTCCATATCGTACAGAATTTATTTTTTTCATTTATAATGTGTCTTGTTTTCTATTCTGGCGCAAGTGGCATAGACTTTAAGTAATATAACACAACATGAGAACGTCATTTACATGTTTAATTAACATTTTGCATTGATGTGAATTTGCTTATGTTTATGTATAAATATGCCCACAATAAACTTTCCTGGTACATATTTTACATAGTAGTGTGAGCTCTGATCTTCACAGATATACTTTGGTTCAACGGCCTTATTGGCAAGCCTGCATTGCGTTATATGATGCCACATTGACGGGTGGGATGTCATTCCAGAATAATGTAAACATGTTTTAGCTCTCCATAGCCAGAAAAATACAAGACAAGAAATATGTGCGACTTGATGGAGAAATTCTTGTGCATTTACAAGTCCACACGCAATATGTATCAAACATAAATTATTGTTTATTGAACCAAAACTAATGAAAGATTATACGCCCATCATTGTGGACACTGTTGGCACAACACTGTATAGAATCTAAATTATAGAGACTAATTGCAGTTAATCCCATGTTAAAATCGAATATATAGTCACGGATAACGACATAATCGCGTTTGACTCAACGTTGGATTTGATGCTAATTGGCTAATCTACAATAAATTTTGTGCAAAGAGGGTATGGATTCATAACGTGACTGTTATTATTGTTGTTATGCAAAAGTATTTAATGTTCAATGTGATTTTAATAATATAAAACAAAGATGACGGCAATTGGTATTATTATACAAGAAGTAAGTAAACGTAAACAAGGTGGTAGCCAAAACCAAATAGAGGCGGTGCCGTCGCCGCAGCCAAGCCGCGGTGCGCTGACACTCTTAGGCACCTTATACAGCAAGCTGAAGTGGGATGTTTTCGAGGTGTCATGTACCCAGTCATTATGAAACGTGATACACCATCCTTGAAAAACTTGGTTAAATAGAATTTGAACGAACTATTACTTTTTAAATAAATAGTTGCAAATTCTATTTTTCGAAACTTTTTAAAGAAGTAGTTACTGGGCAGTGTACGTTTAAGAATTAAGAATGCGCAAATATAGACACGAGCTTGACCCTTCTTTTAGATCTCATTGTTTTTAAATAGGTTAGGATTGGCTGAATTTTTACAAGTTTTTTGTATGCGTGGGTTACATTTCTATGATATGTAAATACCAAACACCATCATATATTATCATCACATAATTACATTTTCTTTTATTTCCTTCTTGAGTACAAAACGAATCTTTTCTTACTCTATAAGTTACAGCCTTATCTGAAATTACCTTGTAACAAGACGCAAGCCGTGTTAGTTTCCCAAGTTCAATTTAAAAATACATCAACTGGTTGAATAAAAGACGCCGAATATCTTGGAAAACAAAACATTCGAATCTTCAGTCTCCACTTCGTTTTTCAATCACTCTGTATCATCTTACAATCGCGTCAAGTGATGCAAAATAAAATGTGCATCTCAAAATACATCGTACATATTGACCCAGAAAACGCTGTTGATATATTTTACTATTCTGTACGATCATTAATCATCTTCTACAGATTTCTGCCACTTGATATCCATTGCGATCCACTCGAGGCTGCGTCTATCAATCTTGTCTGTTGATGTTAATCCTCTGTTGGAAGCTCATGATGGTTTTGGGCTAGGATGTGAAGATGTGCGCTCAATGTACACAACAACAGTTTTAGCAATCCATCACCGCGGGATGTTTTCTAAGTTATGGTGGGGAGTTAAGTGGTGTCGGTTTATTTTTTGCGGAGGGTTCCTTACACAACTCAAAAGCTGTTGTTCAAAATCAATAAAAAAAACTACAATGGGATATTGTACATGTAGGATGTTTTCTCACTACCGTGATCAATTTGTGCAATACTAGAGTTTTGTCCACCATATCCTGAGCCGGCGTTTAGGTCAAAGAATAGGATGTCGACTAGCTTATTATGAAAGTTTGTAACCCTCCGAATTTGACGGGAAGGATGGGCCTCTCCGTAATAACAAAGTACAACACATCCGAGCAGTTGGTTGCACTCCCGAGCTTCGAAAACCATGTAGTAGCCTGGGTTTAATGGTTAAACTCTTGCCGGCTACATTATATAAGCCGAAGATCAACGTTCAAATTACACTCGCTCACAATATATCCCCTACAGGATATAGGCCAAGGTCGCACTGGACGTGACTTTACTTTACTGCTTTGCGAAGTCCACTTTCAGTGTCAAATGTGATACGCTTAAAATGCAACACAGCCTGCGCCTTGAACCACAAAACGGCTCAGGATATGTGAGAAAAGTTAGACATTTATTCTAACGAAAACTGCAAGAAGAGAGTTTCACAGTACATTGTGATCGAAAATAAGCATGATATTGTATAATTTTTCCCCTACACATTAATTTACTTAAATGTTTCAATGGCATTGCAGAAAAGAGCATAGCTCCAAACACACTTGGTGACTGCCAACCTTGTAACAGTAAATATATTTAAAAGGTAAACACAGAAAATATCAAGAACATTGTAACAATCATTAGTAAATACCAACTTTTGAAATAATTAAAGGATGTGTACACTAAAGTGATTTAATCAATTTTATTTTTATTTTTTAGTGGTTTTTTAGTTGTTAGTTTGATAAAGACTTCTGTAAAGAAGTCGAAATATCACATTTAAATAAAGATATTAATAATAGTGGAAAGTCCAATGATTTGCATTTATAATACAAATATCAGTTGTGATTTTGACATCTTATAAATACGCATCACCAAACACTTCCTTGTTAACCACATTTGTTGTTTATCTCGTGGCGTTGACAACCAGAGAGAGTTCTTAGGACATAACCATCAGAGGTTATTGATCAGCAGACAACACTTCACATCACTCGTGCTTAAATACGTCTAGTTATTGAATATTATTAAATGCGAACCGGTATGTATCGGTGTGGGTTTACAATACGTATAACACGAGCCTCTCTAAATCATGATACTGCTATGCTGATTAATCACCATAGATCTAGTCTGATCGCACTCGGAGCTTCTGATTGATGAGTTACGTGTAATGTAGGGCACTTGTAAAGTTGCTGGATTATCATCGTGTGAATAACAGGATGCATTAACTATGTACTAAATAAGCTTGTGATTTTTTTATTTTTTATTGTGGGATTTGGAAGATCTTGTTTACATGTTCGTACTATATTTTATGTTATACGCGGACATACTATTATGAAGTATGTTGCAAATGCAGCGTAGTATATGAAAACAATCTATCTAGATTAAATGCGAAATGTGAAATTATTTATTTTGAAGAACAACAATGACAATTTTTTGCTGTTCACATATGAATGTAGTTTATTTAATTTTGTTCTACATAACTAGTACATAACACTTATTCCTTTCGTTCAATACAGGATAGTCAAGTTCAAGATAAAAACAATAAATTTTCCATAATTCAATTCCTACAGAACATTTGAGATTATTGAAATCTAATTTTTAAGTGGAATTAAGATATAAGTTGAGCACCTGCAGAAGAAAACATGATTTAAAGGAATGTTTGTCAATTGAACACTTTAATCATCCATCTATTCGAGTAATGTATAGAGCAGCGTTCTATCCTTGACACTGATAAAGCGTGATCATATACGTTTACTTTTAACTTACAAGTAAAGCCTTTATGTCGCAACTTAAATCCATAACCTCAGCTGTTTTATGGAGCTTCTGTGTGTTCGCACATATTTGTTTTAGCTTTGATGCTACATATCCAATTGCTTACTGTTATAATCATTTTGCGTTGCTTCTACATAGCCGCCGGCGCCGAATCGCAGACAGTTCATTTAAGTAAGCCATGGATGATGTGATTTAATTTCTTGCTACTGATCCCCATTCTGCTGTGAATTAAATAGATTGTTTATTTGAGTTTTGTTTAGTTATAATTAATTAAATTACCTGATTTGATTATATCAGGATCCCTTATAAATTTTCCAATCATGAATTGAGTTGTAATCGAATGGTTATAATTGCGTAATTACAAAAGTATCAAATAAATGGAACTAAATGTGTTGAATTGTTCAATAATCAAACTGTGTAATCTTTGTTCACACATATACTCAATATTTTCTATATTACATGAATTATATAGGTGGATGCGGCTCAATAATAGCACGCTAGACTCGAATTACAAACTTATTTTTATTAAAATGTTGTATATAAAAAAATAAAAAAATAAAACACTAGATTAAAATAACTCGAAGTTGGTGCTTAGGCCTATGTTGTAATGCTACGCAAGAAATTAATATTATATAACACCGGTACTCCTAAAACATAAAGATGCATGATTGTATATAATATTATAAATATGTTTTTACATTGCTAAATATACAACGACGATTGCATCATAATATTATCATAACAAATTCCCACTGAAAATAGAGATTCCCAGTCCAACTGACGCAGATATATGAATAATTTTGAAGACGATTTCAAAAAAAACTTTTTGTAATAAATTGTATACTTACCTCAACAAATAGGTATATAGGCCTAAAACTATAAATTATATATTTTGTATATTGATTATAAATAACATAACATCCAGGTAAACTTTTACATTAAAAAAAATTACATTTATTTATTAGCTTACAGGTATACAAATTTTTGTATGGTGGCAAGGTCCAATATTAACATTTAAAAATACTAAAATATACAGTTTCATAATAGTGCATAATAGTGCATAAAGTGACTGCATCAAATAAATTATTTTATGCAAAACTAATTGTTATAAATTAACACACACACAATACACTTTACACATACACACTTTAAAGATAGTTAAAAAGTCCATTCTATTTTAGCTTGTTCAAGCGATCAAAAGTAATCGTGCCATGTATAGTTTAATTATGTGAATATTATGTTTTCGTTATTTGATTAATCTTGCCGTCAGGGTAAAACAATCACCTCCCCCCCCCCCCTTACACCGCTACATTAGTCGCAGCTACTTTAAAGTGGGCGCTCGTATGTGAGCTCGCATCTCTAAGAATGTACCTTCTTAAACTATGTGTAACAGATTAGTGGAACAGGGTGGAGATGTCTACACGACTACTAGATAGCTTCATTCAATCTAGGCGAGACGGAATTTAATTTAAAACGTGCCTGTACTCGTGGCAAGGCATGCGGTGTAGGTATGCCTCTCGTCGAGACATGATGCGACTGGCATTATGCGCTTGCAGGAGGATAAAAGGGTATTTAACCGCTAAACTCAAAAAAATATTTCATTCAGGCTAACTAGTAATGAATTAAGCAATTAACAGAAAAATTATTGGGGACACCATGACCTCCCAAAAAATTGTCAAACATGACTTTTTCGAGCTAGGTCCCATCGGCAAAAATCTCCCATAAGAAATATAACATGGGGACGATCTTTATGCCCCGTGACCTTGGAGGATTTTGATCCAAAAAAATGTTGGCCAATATTGTCGTACTCTACAGCCTTTTCTGTAAATTATCTTTATTTTGTTTTGTAGTTTGGGCAAGTAGTTCGGTCAAAATATGCTGATTACCAAGATGGGGTGAGATTTTGGAATGCATATTTTTGCGTGTTTAAGGGTATATTTGGGCACAGTTTCAAGACACGATGTAAAAAAAATAGGCATTTTTGGTTGGTATGATGCTCTAGTATCTATGTGGAACAAAAAATAAGCAGGTTAAAGCCGATTTAGGAAATTTTCCAAAACACCAATTTTCGCCAATTTCTGGATCAAAAAAATAAAAAATTTCGTGTTAAATCACAGTTACAAGATATAATTTTTTAAACAGTCATTTTAGTGTAGTATTGTGCTATAGATCATGTGGTAAAAAACAATTTTTAGAGTTGATAGCCCCATTAAGAGTGCTGCTGTTGGTGGAGGTGCCGGGTCGTCCTTCACGCTCGAGACATAGTTTGTAGGTTCCATTGTATATTAGCTCTAAAGCTAGTAAGCAGATGCGTGCGGTTTCGGTGGGCCAATGAGCAATCCGTATATTAAATCGGGGACCGCTGATTGGCTGCAATCCACCCGCCGGTGACGTCAGCATCTGCTTACTTGCTTTGGAACAACTTTATATAGTGCATTTAAGAACAACATTGATGCCTAAGATCATATGGGGTCGGTCTTTGACTTTGTCTCATCCCCCTTTTACTAAAACCACGTTAAATACACGATAATCTTTATGCAAAGCGTATTACCAAGATCCATCTTTGATCAATTTTAAATCATTAAAAAATACAATTGAAAAATCACATTATTTAGAATCATAGGTTTCATTTAAATTTTGCTAACTATTCCTACCTATACCTTGTTTGCAAATTTAAATTTACATACATTAATTATGTGCATGCATCTTTGTATTTTTGACTAAATATAATAAATAAAATACAATTTTTAGAAACATTTAAGTTAGGCCTAATAAGCTTTTGCCATGAAATGAAAACAGAAAATTGCTGCAAGTAAACTTATTTATTCAATATGTTTATTTCGAACAGAATAAAAGTAATTGGAAGATGATGTTTTAATAATTTGTACTCTTGCTTTGTGACTGACTTTCCCAAAATATATCGGCGTCCAATAGTAACGATCCGTCCCTATCGTGTGGAGCATTGACAACGAGCTAGGTATTGTCCTCCGTCAATAACACGTGATACTAACGACGTCGAGAAGGCTCAGGTGCGCTTAGCTGATAATGGAACAGTACGATACACACCTGATACGTGGCTATACTTAGATAAAAGATAATCATAGCTCTTATTTCGTACTTCATCGTCAAAGTTATTTGTCGCACGCGGTTTTCAAGACTTTTAACAAAACAATGAAGACCCTTTCGGTCTTTTCTTACGCGAAAGTTCGATTTTACCTTATTTGGAGTTTCCTTTTTATTTGGATAACCTCGTATATTCATTTGATTAGAATCGTCTAATAAATCAGTTTTTCTTTTCTTTTTTATCTTTTTTCATTTACATTTGATAAATTGTAATCAATCTAAATTGACACATTTTTTAAAAAATGTGTTACTTTCTTGAAGGACAATTTATTGGATATAAAATTTCTGAATGTATATCCTATAATATTTTGTAACGGGTAATATTTTTACTTATTTTATTTAAGAATGCCTAAATCAATTTTAAACTTGTTTTAGCAATTTATATGCAAACGATATTTCTTTTTTAAATAAACGAAAATGCGATTATTTCAAACTTGACTTAGTTGTTATTACGATGGTGTTATAGCAATTACATTTCAAGTTGTCAAATCAGTAAAAGTGTCAAATAGTGTGTAGTTGCATAATTTCTTTTTCAATCTATCCATTATCTCCAACATATTATACCAAAATATAAACCCCCTCCTAGTTACTATAGGTATACATGGGCTATAGGTCCATGGGTTTCGTAGCTATTTGAGTTTGTTCAAGTAACTCATTTATTTGTTTCTTTACTGACATATTATTGAGGTTACACATCATCATATACTGTCAATTTTTAAAATAAAGTATTCTTTCTTATATTTTCTAAAATAATATTTTTTTGCTTTTAAAAAAGAATGTTAAGGTTTCCTTTAGCGGTTACTATGAAGCAACCAAGCTACATCAGATACTTCGGCTGTCACTCAGTCAACCGCTACGTGAGACTCGCCGTGCAGGCTTCGTGTTGACAAAGCAATCCACACGTTCAGAATGTAGATACACTTGGTTAAATAACTAATGTTTGTTTAACTTCTTGTTAACGTTTGTTCTGAATTATCCTACGGTGATATGAGGTGTTTTACACGCGATTTAAATTCGTGAACAAATAAAGTTAACATTGAATAAACAAATCAAACATTATTATTTGTAAATCTAAAGAGTAGGGAGAACAAACGTTTATGTTTTTTGGTAAAAAAAAAGAAAGGGTTAAATGAATGAAAATATTTATCAATGTGGTATGTGGGTTTTAAATTATTCAAGCTTTCTTTTTCATAAATAAAATAAAAAATAAAATAGAATATAAACTATTCCGTTTACAAGTGAACCGACAGTGTTAGCTCGAGCTTTAGCGCGCGACTGTGATTCGGGAGGCCCCGGGTTCAAATCCCGGCGAGACCGGCAATCCTAACACAAGATGATTTCCGAGGTTTTCCTCAGTCGTTAATGCGAATGCAAGGGATTTAGTCCTCTTAAACATCCCTCAGACATTCCTTCACAATTGTCCTAATTCCTAATTCCTAAGGGGCATGCATTTCAACCGGGGCAGGATTCCCACGAGATAATTAATCCCCCCCCCCCCCCAATACAATTCAAAGAAGTGCATTATAATTTATACTAGGAAAACGCTTAAGTCCCGCCGCGTTGTTGGATGAGCGTAATTGGTGCATTGAGCTGCCATGTGTTATGCGGGTTTTCTGTTGTTCTGTGAAAAAATCATTACTAAGTTGAAGATTTTTTAAAATTAATTTAAATTTAATAAAAAATAAACTTTAATTTTTTTTTTATTAATCGTAATTTTAAAAAAAATCGTTAAATTGCGATTTTCACAAGAAATAATTATTCGATTGCGCTCAAATTTAACACGAATATACGTATTTTCTTCATAAAATTAAGGTTCTGTGAAAAAAATCATTACAATCGGATAAAGCATGTAGGTGTTAGAAGTCAAAGAATTGTTTAAAGAAAAAAAAAACTTAAAATTTCGATTTTCATGAGAAATAATTTTTCGATTGCGCTCAAATTTCACACGAATATCTTAATTCATAAAATGGTTCTGTAAAAAATCATTTAAAATCGGATAAAGCATGTAGGTGTTATAAGTCGAAGAAATTTTTTAAAAATCGAAAAAAATCGTAAAATTGCGAATTTCATGAGAAATAATTTTTTGATTGCGCTCAAAAACGTGGCAGTTCTAAGTTCAAAGATTTCAAAGGTCTCCAGAAAATTTCATCGCAATTGGAGTATCGGTTTAGCCGGAATCGTGTTAACAAACAGCCAAAAATACAAAAAGAAAAAAAAACATTCCGGATTTTTTTCTCCAGTGTAGTGAAATGGAATCTTCGCTTCGCTCATCCAACAAATTCCAATATGAGATTTATTTCTATCTTAACTTAATATTTTGAAAAAAAATATTTTTATCAACCAGCCTGAGAAAACTGCTCACTGAGCTACAAAGATCAAGTCATGTGCTACTTAAGACCGCAGCTACAGTTTCCGTATCAAATTCTCTGGGGTGAGCATTTCAAGGTCTCATGTTATCTCAGATGACCTCGTTGTAAATCTTAGTTTCCCTCGCGAGTATTGCAAGAGTAATGACTCCCCTTCGCGCCAAGCCGGTTATCGTATCATATTAATAATAATGCTTTTCTGAACGATCTACCAAGTTTCCCATTAATTTCACGCGCAAAAAGTCGACGGAGCTCATTTCACAATATAGAAATATGATCAATATTTACTTTCTAACCTACATTGGATAATTTAATGGTTGAGTTTGAACATGACCTATTTCTTTTCTGCACCTCGTGTGCATGTAATTGAATTGTTATCATTGTGTCGTTAATGTGAATAGGGTGTTGGTTTATATCGTTTATTTGGCATTGCTAGAAATTTGAATTCCTCTTATATTTTGTTCACTTTGTTGCCTTATGCATCACTTAATCGTCAATTCTGCGAGTTTCAAATACAAAATATCACATTGACCTAAATTTGTACAACAATTGAAAATGCATGTTGCTAATAGTATGAATGACTTTAATACAAATCTATTTCCAGATTAAAATAATAATATAAAGCTTATATGCATGGGATACATATTATGTATCACATATTAGCTTGGGAAATAACTACATTTTCACACTTTAAAAAATCAAAATACGAATGTGTATACTTAGTCATAACGACTTTATTTTAAAGGGGATATTGCCGACAATTTTTTAATATCTATCATACAACATTGATAAACAAATTTAAAAAAATTTAATTTAATAATAAAACATGTATCTATAAATTATTACATTTTTTTAGGGCAATCAGGGATTTGTGATGGGACTGAATACCCAGTTTACTCAAATCAAATTCTTGTAACGTATTGTTTATTTATATATACCCAGCAAACATGAGACTCTGGGCCCCGTGCGGGACAACCAAGGGAAGTGCGGGTAAATTGCGGGTTAGGGACAGCTACGGGACAACCCGCACGGGTCCCGCGCGGGACATGTTAGGGACATGTTAGGGACATTTCTATCTGGGAAAGCTACGGGACAACCCGTACGGGTCCCGCGAGGGAAACTTCAGGGGTAACCCTTTCGGGAAAGCTATGGGACGACCCGCACGGGTCCCGCGAGGGAAACTAAAGGGATAACCCAAAATGTGGAGTAATTATATGAAAACAATACGTGTGTATAGATTTATGTTGAATACTTCCGTTGATTTATTCTTTTAGTTCTATTTCATTGCAAAGCGTTTTTTTATAACTGAATATAGGATAGGCCTATGTAGACGTTAATTAAATAAATAAATAAATATAATCAATTGATTTCAGACGAGTAAATCGTATTTAGTCTTAGTTAGTTGTGAAGGTATGTTGTCTGGTGGCCGGCCACTGGTGAAGCTCGCAACTTGAGTTAGGTGTCCTATATCATTGCTGTGATCAGTTTTTGACTTAGCCTATACAATTCCTATAATTATATGTCTAATATATTAGAGTTAAGATCTTTTGTACTTTATTATTATCAAGATTTGGAAACAAGAATGAAGATTCGCGTTCGGTCGTTTCGCGAAAGTTTGATTACTCCCTGATTTGCTGTTCCTGATTTTTGAAACCTCATATTCTTTTTGAGTTGGATCGTCTAATAAATCTGTTTTTTATTTCTTTGGCGTTTTTATTTTTTTAATGATTTTTTCCTTTCTTTCTTTCTTTCTTTTATTAATTTCTACAAATTAAGTACAAATTAATCTTAAAATATGTTGAAGAGAATCAGAGAGTGCATACGATAGCCTCATAGCAAATTATGCGTGATATCCCTTCGTTACAACTAAATGCACGTAAACTTAATTTGTATAAACAAAATTAATTAATAAATAAACTAAATGTTGTAGAATCAAAATTGCTATAGACATTACAAAGAACATACATGTTAAATGATAATTTAACTGAAATAATTTTTTATTGTAACTAGTATTAAAATATGTATGATGATTTGTATTGCTTAACGCCTTTATGCACTAAGGCTATTCGAGTTGATTAGTGGTGATAATATGACGATAAAGGACGATCACAAAAAAATATGCCTTATTCGGGATTCAAACCCACGTACTCGATGAGCGCCCTAATTGTATGTGCCACCGCGGACGTCGAGGGGGGGATAATTGATCGCATTCGATTGGTTATAAGATATAAGAAACAATTATCTGTTCTTGGCCTACCGTCGTCCAATGCAATATATCCAGCCAGCATAAGATTTAATGATCGAGTATTTGTTAAAGCCTAATAATCGAAGAGGATAGCAAGGATTTAAAAAAATATATAATAGTATCATGTTTTAATAAACACCAAAACACATTTTCAATATCACAATAGTTACACTGCAATGTTGTTTTCCGCAATCCACGCAAGCGATGCTCCCTTTCATAAGCCATCTAACGCGCCATAGACAGTATAGGTGCTGTAGCCGAGTGGATAGAGCGTCTGACTCCGGAAGAAGGCATTGCGGGTTCGAGTTCGGCTGTAGTCAATAAAATTTAAATGTCTGATAATTCTTGTCTATATTCTATGTACTTATTCCCCTTCACATTAAATGTATAAATTGAGAAAGTGGCATCGCGTAATAAATAATTCAATTTTAAAATTTTGGCCCGTTTTATCTGTTGACTTCTTTGAGTGTCTACTAGATGGCGCTAGAAGCAATGCACGGGAAACACTGGGACGAGTGCGGGACGAGTGCGGGACCCGTGCGGGACCCGGACGGGACCCGTCCGGGACCATCAAGGGTAGGTCGCGGGCATGAGCGCGCGGGAAACGTTTGGGACGACTTCGGGACACACTGGGACGAGTGCGGGATGTCCCGTACGGGACCCGGTCGTGGCCCATAGGACACTTCCGTACGGGGCCCGTACGGGCTGCCCGTACGGGTCCCGCACTAGCGGCATTACGGGACAGACTTCGGGAAACGTGCGGGACACCGCAAAAATGTTTGCTGGGTAGTTTATATATATATATAGTTTATAGTTTATTGTTATTAATTTAGGAACTTATCTAATGGTCGAAGAACGTCGCAATGTTAAATTTAACATTGCAATGTAAAGGACACATGTTTCCTTAGGACCCTAGCTCGAAAAAAGAGTCAGAAAAATACGCGGCCCCGGCGCTGACACCCGTCTTTGGAGGATGTCTCCAGCAATACTTCTCGCTGGAGCGAAGAATCCTTCGCCGCATCGCGCGGCTTCCTCCGATGACGCGGAATGAAGACGTGTATGCCCAACCGGCGTCGGTGGTATCAGCGCTCGACTCGACACCCTCGCAGGGGCTTACGTGCAACGTCTTCAAGCAGGCGGCAGGAATGAGCTTCACGACCTCGTTTCGCGTCCTCGAGTCTTCAGACCTCTACCGCGATTCAAGTACCCTTATCCGCCTTTTGCCTTTCAATTTGTCTAACTTTATAAATGTCATGTTCTCTTGTTGTTTTTCATGTAATGTTTAATTTGTAACTCTGTTATCACTGTGTCAGGCTACAGAGGGCACACTTGCCCTGCATTAGCCTTCCTGCCCTATGGGCAGGTAAAATACAATAAATTATTGCATTTAATTACTCTGTAAACAAAAAGAGAAAAATTATTTTTTTCCATTTGTGAGTCAAGAACAAAATATCCTTTAAACATACAGAACAAACCACAACCGCTTTTTACAATATTATACACAATATAATACAATATATAATATACACAAACCATATAATATTCAGTAGTATACACAATAAACCCTTGCATCCTGCACTCTTTAGAACAAATTGGAATTATTTTTTAATTTAAAAAAATTAAATAATAATATCGTTTCTCCGGCAGGCAACGGCTGGCTAATCAACACTACTGGAACGAGCTTGTTATTCCCACAGGGAAATGTAAGTGTAAAGAATTAGGTTGGAAATAACCAACGGATGCTAAATTTAATTAAAAGTAACCGACAACAAGACCTAAACAACTAGACTTGAAATTAATATGTTAAATATAATAATTATTAAAGTTTACTCTTCTGAGCTGTTCGTTATTAATTAAAAGAAAGATGTCAAATTATAATTAAGATACCACTGGTTGAGCTCGTGTGTTCAGAATTAGGTCAGTTATCTTTTGAAAAATAGTTTGGCACACTTCTTCATAGTCGCTTTTAAAACTTGGTTTGATTTATTTTTTTATATTTGATATCGAGTACACTGAAATGTTTTAGGACAAATTTTACTTATACGTTTTGCCTAAAATCAATTGTACTGAATTAATAACCCTATGCACCAATAAAATAAACAACAACACATTAAACTGATAACAACTATAGGTAATAATATATAATAGTTGTTATAATAATAATAATAATAATTGTAATACATTGTACTCGGTTATAATTAACTGAATCGTGATTGTATTTTAGTGTCACGCAAAACTTACACATTCAACAAAGTACTTACCCAAATTCGACATGGTATAAAATAAATATAATGTTTAATTCATATTAAATCAATCCAAATAAAATGGACATTAAAAATTGTGTATATAGGTTGCAAATATACCAAAAGTATGTTACAAAATTTCGTATTTCTTAAATAGTCAAATTTATTAGTCTTTCTGGATGTAAGAAGAAAGAAAATATGGTTATATTTAATTGCAAAACGGCCCGTTGTCTATCGTCAGTTGCTATGTTCATTTTCTCGGCTAGGCTGCATCAAGATATCCTAGCATCAATGTAAGCCTATGTAATTAAATAAAGTGCTTTGAAACTGTGTACAATATTACACAATAAAAAAAGTAGAAACACATTATTAACACGCTCCTCTTCTACCAACACTGGTGTTTACATTCAAGAACTACACATGCACATACATGCGAAGTATATAATTATAGAACATTTACGGTGACCTATAAAATGAGCAGAATAGATTACATATTATTTTGTAAAAAATGGTGTTTTAGTAAATATAAAAGTGTGGGGATATAACATGTATAGTATAGAGTTTTTTTAATGGAATTGTAATTTTAATAAAAGCGATGTCCGTATTCACAGTAAATTATTATAAATTGTGTTTGCCTGAATGAGGTGAATTATTTTCTATAGGGTAACGGCGTAAACGTCGGAAATTGTATTACTATTTATTTAACATATTTTTGGAAATCAGCTCGTTTGTGAATGATCTTTGAAATGAATTAATAATATTTCTAAGAAAGTCATGCAGTAAAGTATTTGATGGTAAAACTAGATAATAGCAGTACAAACCGATAGATTGTCGCGTATGTGTGTGTGCATATAGTACAACCTTCTAGCAAATACTGCTCCAAGCATTCTATATAATTATTATTATTGACGAGATCGTGTTAAAACGTTGACATGCAGTATAATTTTGAAATGTTTATTTAATATTTCCCCACATTGTTAACTGAAAGTGATTAAACCGTAAGTAGAGTGTAATTGCAAGTTGTATTAAAGGGTTAGCGACCAGTTAAAATACGGTAAATCTATTGATCATTTCAGAGTAGCATACAACTTCACACGTCTATGTTTACAATCAATAATTAATTGTATTATTTCTTTCAATGTTGCATTTAATTAAGTTTTGTATTATTTCATTACTTAATTATTTCATTATTATATTTACCATTTACCATTTACTAATTTTATTTATATTAAATTTATTTATTTTGTTTCATTAACGAGGTGTTAATAGTTACCCAGTGTGATGAACAGATATAAGCTAAATTATCTTTAATATTTTATGATAGTTTATAGTGACTTTTATTAATTTCTTTTTTTTTAAAAAAAAAATGTAAACGACTTTGTAATAAACTATACTCTTTTATTAAGCGAGCGAAGCGAGCGTTTCCATTTGACTCTGCCGGAAAAATTAGTCACTGTTTTTTTTGTTTTTTTTTTGTTTTTTGTTTTTTTTTTGTTTTTTGTTTTGTTTGTATGTCTCGCCATAACGTTCGAACGGAGGCTCAGATCGAGTTGAAATTTTGACCATCCGCAAGCTTCGTTCTCGATTGAATGCCATTAGTTTTGTGGCAAAATCGTTCAAAAAGTTAAAAAGTTACATTAAAGTTAATCGAAAGTTTTTTTTTTAAACTAAACGGCGACAAAATCTGAGATAGCCAAATCATTTAGAATGTCCGTCCGGTCACGAATATGTTAATTTTATTTTGATCCGATAAGTAGTGTAGATGGAAATTACATTATAACAAAAGTAACGTTGCCATGGCAACGAAAAGACGCGCGAAGTTTCTAATGCACTGCCACCTAGAAGTAATCAAAATACTTTCGAGGAAGCATTGTATTATTTGTCACCAAAGAGTTTAAATAGTTTTCCCAAGGAGTCAAGGTCCTCTAGATGGCGGTGGATTTTATCCACAAAGTAAAGGTTTACACCAAGGTTTACACACGGGTTTACCCAAATACCTTGGCAATAATAAATAATATTGGAAACATGGCCCTGTGGACAGCGAACGTCGCAAATTTTAAAATTTAAAAAAAATGTGCAATGTGGGTCTAGCTATAGCACGTGCTCGCTTATCAACGCGTCCAACTGAGCGTTTCCTAGTAGGTACTAGGAAAACGCTTAAGTCCCGCCGCGTTGTTGGATGAGCGTAATTGGTGCATTGAGCTGCCATGTGTTATGTTGATTTTCTGTTGTTCTGTGAAAAAATTATTACTAAGTTGAAGATTTTTTTTAAAAATAAATTAAATAAAAAGTAAACTTACATTTTTTAATTTTTTAATTAATCGTACTAATTAAAAAAAAAAGAAAAATTGCGATTTTTATAAGAAATAATTATTCGATTGCGCTCAAATTTCACACGAATATAAAAATTCATAAAATTAAGGTTCTGTGAAAAAATTATTGCAATAAGATAAAGCATGTAGGTGTTATAAGTAAAAATTTGTTTTAAAAAACAAAAAACCCACAAAATTTCTATTTTCATGAAAAAAAAAATTCGATTGCGCTCAAATTTCACACGGATATCTTATTCATAAAATAAGGTTCTGTGAAAAATCTTTAAAATCGGATAAAGCATGTAGGTGTTATAAGTAAATAAATTTTCAAAAAATCGAAAAAATCGTAAAATTGCGATCTTCATAATAATTTTTTTATTGCGCTCAAAAACGTGGCAGTTCTAAGTTCAGAGATTTCGAAGGCCTCCATAAAATTTCATCGCAAATGGGGTATCGGTTTAGCCGAAATCGTGCTGACAAACACACAAAAATACAGAAAAAAGAGAAAAAAAGAAAAAAAAAACATTCCGGAATTTTTTCTCCAGTGTAGTGAAATGGAATCTTCGCTTCGCTCGCTTCGCTCGCTACGCTCATCCAATTATTTATTATTAAAGTATAAAATAAATTTTTCATCCAACTTCGATATCCATTATATAAACCTTGTATGTGTAAAGTGCAGAAACTTTAAAAATGGCTGCCAATAAACGACAGAATATTAAAAGTTTGGGATAACGAACAAGGTCACCAAAGTTTAAAGTTTTTATTAGTTGTGTTTCGTATCGGCTTAACGCAGCCAACCGCTTCGCATGGGACCATGTAACTAACTTAATTAGCTTTAGATTGCCTAATTGCGGCGTCTGTTAGTAAATTTAAACTTTGTTGACAAATTGGACGTATCACTCTACGGAGGTAAGTTGTGAATAATACTTTTCCTTTAGGATGGATTACGACGAGAGTTAAACTTGAAATCCCAGGGGAAGGGGGGGGGGGACTATTATTGGAAAATTTAATGCGTAACTGTTTGTTCTATTCGCAAAACTGTTCAAATTGATTCGTCAATAATGTAGATATTTCAAACAAAAAAAGAGTTGTTCAGGAAACGTGTTGTGTTGTTTGATAAGGTCGATTATCTCAAAATAGAACATAATGTCAGCTTCTAAGCTCTTAAATCTCAAGATAAATATTGCAGAATTCCCTTAGGTGGGTTCAGTAATTTTGGCATTCAAATAATTATCAAGCTATACCTAATATTAACCTCGTAAAGCAAGCAAATTCTGTTGGTAGCTTCCAACTTGTATTTAAATAAATAATTGTACTTTTCAATAACTCATTTTAACTAAATAATAAGCAATATTTCGACTACTTTGCACTTTGCAGCAATCTCGTCTAAGAAAATAAAATAAAATGTGTTTGTTACAGTGTCAAGTCCAATGAATAATTTATCTTTATACAGCTGTTCCTGTTAAATAGTTTCAATTCTCGAAACCTAACTTGTAATGAATAAGTTTTGTAATTTCCTAAAATCTTCTTGATTTTTTTAGAATCAACTTGATATTGTAGATATTATTGATGAAAGTCTTAAAGTTCTAAGTGGAAACTAATTTCGGAAACTCTATTATAATTGGCCTGTGGGAACACTTATTGGTTTATCAATGTATATTTGAGGAATGATTTGTTAGTGAAACTTTTATAAACAAATGTTTTACATCAAAACGTTGGTTGACAGTTAAAGGTCAGTGTATATTATACGATATGAATCAAAACAATTCATTTCACATACTCTTGTCTCTAAGTTGCTCCCTCCCCCCCTACTTACCCCCAATCAATCACTTACACGACAGTTTCCATCATTTTTTCTTCTACAACAATTTATTATTTTTCCAACCTATCCCGCTTGGTTGTGAATATTGATAAACGTTGTCCCGTATTTTGCCTTCCGACGTATCGCTAAAGCATGATAGATGCCCGCTTCCATTTGTGAATATATGTTCTAGAAAGCTTTCCAGGATCAATTTACCGACGAACAAAAGGCTCGCCCATGCCTGCAGACAACACTCATGTATGACTGAGTGACCACAATGAATTATTAACTGTGATAATAGCGCCTGCCACAGAAGTTTCGTTCTGCTGTCAAAGTGTCAAATTTCTTCACCTCTCACTGGAATAATCAGCCAATTTAAGCGGAAGCTAAAAGTTCAGCTCCATGTAGGTGTCAGATACTCTAATGGAGTCTATTGATTACTCATACATTAAACTTTTCTGTGATGGAAATATTATGATTGAAATTATTTTCGCGTATGCTAATGGTGATCGCAGGGAAGTAACGTGTAGTGGGTTAACATTGTGTCTATTTCAAAATAATGTAAGTTCCGATTGAGATACAAGATGTGCCCTGCAGCTAGGGAAAATTGATAATTTTCGATAAATACAAAGTATAAATTATGTAAAATGTTGTGGCTTCAAAATGCTTATTTTATGTGGAAATATTATATTAAGTGGCTTTACAACGAACCTATTACAATTAAAGTTTTAATCCAATATGATTGCTAATTCCTAATATCTACAACATCAAAGTGAATGATGTACCAAAAAGAGTGTAAAAACAGCACGAAAACAGTAGGCTATTCATATTGTGAATACTAGGAAAACGCTTAAGTCCCGCCGCGTTGTTGGATGAGCGTAATTGGTGCATTGAGCTGCCATGTGTTATGCGAATTTTCTGTTGTTCTGTGGAAAAATCATTATTTCGTTGAATTTTTTTAAAATTAAATTAAATAAAATATAAAATTAACTTAATTTTTTTAATTTTGTTTAATTAATCGTAATTGTTTAAAAAAAATCATAAAATTGAAATTTTTTTTGAAATAATTTTTCGATTGCGCTCAAATTTAACAATAATATATTAATTCATAAAATTAAGGTTTTGCAAAAAAATCATTTCAATCGGATAAAGCATGTAGGTGTTATAAGTCAAAGAATTGTTTAAAAAAAGAAAAAAACCCGTAAAATTTTGATTGTTATGATAAATATTTTTTCAATTGCGCTCAAATTTCACAAGAATATCTTAGTTCATAAAATAAAGGTTCTGTGAAAAAATAATTACAATGGGACAAAGCATGTAGGTGTAATAAGTCGAAGAACTTTTTAAAAAAATCGAAAAAAATCGTAAAATTGCGATTTTCATGAGAAAAAATTTCCGATTGCGCTCAAAAAAGTGGCAGTTCTAAGTTCAGAGATTTCGAAGGCCTCCATAAAATGTCATCGCAATCGGAGTATCGGTTTAGCCGGAATCGTGTGGACAAACAGACAAAAAAAAGAAAAAAAAGAAAAAAAAAAACATTCCGGATTTTTTTCTCCAGTGTAGTAGAATGGAATCTTCGCTTCGCTCGCTGCGCTCGCTACGCTCATCCAATTAGGAATTAGCAGTCATATTGGATTAAAACTTTGGTTGTTATTGGATCGTTATTTTAAGTCATTTTAATATGCATAGAAAGAATTATTCCTCCAATGCGATTTAGTGCTTAATAATGGACAGTCAAATATGGATTTTTGTGGAAACACCAACAATGGAAAACCCCGAATTCCCGGTAAATGTAAAATCTGATTTCGCAGACCATAATTTCATAATACCAATGAAAGCTTTAATGAATACCGTACAAAAGTTCTTTTGTGATTAAATCGATTTCTCATGGTTTTATTGAGCATAGTTTGATGCTGGACGTGAAAATTAGGAAATCAGCTGGTCCCTCCAATATGCAACATATTAAGCATGATTTCGTAATGTAACCGTTGTCTCTACCGAAAATATGGTTCCTAAACACTTTTTTTGTAGGAAATTATAAGGGAAATATTTTTGCCATTGCAACATTTTGTCTATCTCCAACAATTTTGGAGATAATCGATAACAAACACCTTTAGGCCGCCATTTTCCAATATGGCGGCCGAAGCCTTAGTCCTTTAGTATCTTGAGTAAGAAGGTGTTAGGAAGGTCTCTGAAAAAATTTGACTTATTGGTAATTATTTCCTCTAAAATTCTAATTTGACTGGACTAATAAGAAACTGCGCAATCAAGATTTATCGTGTATAGGTATTTATTCTAATATAAATGCAGTATACTCTCTTGTATAGCAGCAACACGGCACGGTGAGTTACCGGGCCGTGCCTAGCTGCTAGGCGAACCGAGCGCGCGGAATTAGGACATTTTGCACAGTATTCGAATAATAATATGAAATAGAATATCCTAAATGTGCAAAATCTCCAAATGTACAATTTAACCATTTTTGCAACAGCATTCAAATAATAACATTAAAAAGAATATAAGTGTGCAAAAAGGTCCAAATCTTATAATATCCAAATAAATATAAAACAATTTTTTTTGGAAATTTTGCGATTTTTATATTTTGTGGCTCTCCCATTATTAGAGTAAGTTAGTCTAGAAAAACTACCAATCATGTTTCTAAAATAAACATCATAAATTTACAGATAGATTGTACAATTTACTAATTAATAATCGACAACACACATTATAATATAAAATACATTAACAAATTACAGAATCAAATCTCTCCATAAGGGTGTAAAAAATACTTTGAATTTGACTCCCTAGTAACAAATACATTTTCTGTAAGAACATAATACTGGAACAAGCAGCTGTGCCTCCCTTCCCTAAACTAAACAAGTCATTTAGGGTTCGTAAAATTGCTCTCTCCAGTCGGATACAGAGAGGATTAAAGTGGTAAACGTAGCTCAAAGCCAATATATTATAGAGACGTCAACAGCTTCGGTTTCACCAGTAAGAGCAGCTTTAGACTCGATGAGCGTCAAAGAAGTTCGGCGGCAAGCAATCTGTAAGTTCTTTGTTACTGATCATCAACATCAACAAAAAGTTGGGTTCTCGAAGTAGTTTTTTTTTTTGGTTTATTTGGATTAAGGACGCGTCAACCGTTAGGTCATAATGCACCACTCTAGCCTAAGGGGGGGGGGGCATGCTGGTCAGAACCAGCCACGGGTAAGGGGAGGAAGGGGGGTTTCTCACGTCGCGGTCGTCATCGTCTTTGTCATCGTTCGTTGTGTCATTGTCATCGTCGCCGGGGGGTCGTCAAGGGAAGGGGGCAAGGTCCCCGACGACGATTGCCAGAGCTCGCCTCTAGGTTCGGGGAGAAATATACTCCCCGCTTACTAGCTGATGTTTGCGAGGTGGACTTTTTCTCTTGAATCGCCTTTTACGATTAGCAGAGCCATGCTCTGGGCCAATTCTACCCCGGGACCCAGACGGGGTTAACTCACTGATGTGCTCGACTGTCTCTCTTCAACGGTTCAATTTCTCCACGTTTCTTCACTTTGACTGGATCGTCGAATTCAAGCGTTATAACTTTTAGTTCCCGTTCATCGATGTAATCTTCCAATTGCATATCAGCTGCACAAAATTTATTTACAGTTTCCGTTGTGTTTAAACATTTTAAATGATTAATTTTTTCTTTATTTTCGGATATTTTCAGAAGTGTCTGATCATACCTGTAAGCATGTTTTGTATCCCGGGAATGTTTTGCCCTCTTCTTACAACTTCGTGCGGATGAGTACTAGTCTTCCAAAGAACAAATCATTACTGATAACAGATACGCCGATAAAACTTAAATTTGAAGGGTACGACTATCGCACAAAAACGATGAAATCATACGTGGATTATCTCATCATCGAACTTGAGAAATTTAAGGAATTGCAAACAATTGTGGTTGTCTTGACCTTGGGAACACTGTCGTGAAGTTCTAAGCTAGGGGTGTAGACCTATTTGTTTTAACGTCTGAAACAGGACTTGGTTCGATCTTCGTTAAAGTTGCAGGTGGCTCGCTGGGAGGTGGATTCGTCGTTGTCTTTGAATTTTCAGACTTTAACGTAAGATTTATAAACTCGCATTTACTGTCTACGCATTTCTGAATCACATCGTGTACTCCATTGGCATTATTGTTCACACCTGGTATGTCCTCAAAATTCGAATCTTTACTGATATTTGGTGATATTTTCGGTACATACTTATAAACAGTGAGTTTTCCTTCGATCCTAGGCCTATTCTGGAATTTTATTCCTGTCTGGTCCTTTATCAACTGCATAATTTGTCGAGCCATCAAATCTTGTGTCGAATTGTCAATTTTTGTATGAAAAATAAAAATGAGCTTGTCTTCATACTTAGCTTTCTTAAATTGTTGGTAAGCTTCCATGAAGTTGCCTAATGCAAATAGGCATAGGCCTACGGCTAGTGCAAAGCATAATATAATCATTGTCACTTCCATTGTGTCAGCTTTGTCCTTAAAATGTAATGCTAATCGAATGACTGTAAATGTTTTGTTCAGAATGTGCTATTAATTTGTATATTTTATTGGTTTGTTATCGTAAAATTGACGATTTAAGCAGGAGTTGGGTGGATACCCTTGCCTAGTCTATAATAATAATGAAGACATTAGAGAAACTTTACTGGTATGAGTTGTAATAATAAATTACTGAAAATTCTAAAAATCTATACTGTATCATCTATATTAATAAGTAAAGCGACATTCCCCTCTCTTCTGCAGTAATGTTGAAAACCTCAGCCACTTTCTGGCAATAGAAGAAATTAAAAAAACATTGTTTTGTTTTATCTGTCATAATTCCCACCGCAAAAAAAAAAACACCGCAAGCTAACAATGCTAATATCGACTTCGATATCGAGTTGAGTTGAGCAATCGAACGAGAATGTATCGAAGTATCGTAGAAAAAATGGCTTATATGAAAGCTGACGAAACTTCAAACACAAATCAAGATTAATCTTTAGTTGATATTTGACTTTTGTTTGCTGTGAACTTTCGGTTTAAACCTTTAACAAGCGATAATCTTTTGTATTCCTACACACCTTGGACGAGAGTGCTTTGCTATCTACACTGTTTTATCTGCCAATGTTATGAACCCCAACCTTGTGATCAAATAAGTCTGGGGTTTAGGCACAAAGCTATAGTTAGTAAGTTAGTTACATTTTATTCTTGGCACAATCTAGCCAATTTAAATCATTTCATTCGCATAGAGCTGAGATACTTGATATGTTTGGAAAGCAATATCAAAGCTATCTGCGTTCTTTGGCTCGAACCACGATACTACCAAATGGAAGTTTTGTACCGTCTGACAAAAAATCGTTCTCAAAATTTTATTTCAAAAAATATTTTTCCATTATACTTAAGTGAAGGACATGGTGTGTGCAACAAAGATTTATTTAAAACCTGGCTCGTTATGTACACTGTTTGTAAGCAAGAATAGTATATATTTATAGGAGCTCGAGAAAGTCCACTGAACGTTACATTTTCCAAAGAACAATCACTTAGTTCCTTAGTTGCTCTTTAGCTCGTGCGTGTTTTTCAAAATAAATTATTTACCGACAGTTTCTAAGGACTCGCGTTGCACAATGCACATCCCTCACCTCGGTGCATAAATAATTGCGCGCATTAATGACCAACCAGTATAGTGCGGTATACAGTAGCTGATATATCAATTGAGTGCCACAGAATGTTACAATAGAGTGTTTTATGGAATCAGGCCGTCGCAAAGATGATTTAACCCACCAACCATCCCACCAACCACATTGAATTTTCCCGTGAAATAAAAAATCGGCTAGGACGATTTAGGACTTTGACACTTTGGTCATAACATGTCCTAGATATTTGTCATATGAATAGTAGAACAATAGTGTGAAGCGTAAACGATGTGAATATACTAGGGAAACGCCAAAGTCGTTGTTAAACGAGTGAGTGAACCATGTGTTGAGTACCCGATTACATTACTTTTCTTCCCCCTACCTTAGGCCTACCTAGCCTATCATAGGCTAGAAAGGCGCATTATGACCTAACAGTTGACGCGCCCGTCCCCGTATACCAACATAACTTTAAAAAAACTATTATTTATACGAATATAATTATCAAACTTAAATGCAAATGTTCCCGGGTACTCACCACATGACTCGCTCACTCGTTCTAGTCTAGTTGGCTAAGGCGCCCTTATAGCCGAAATGTGGGAGACGTGGGTTCAATCCCCTGGTCGGGAAAGATTTTGTAATTCCTAGATTGTATTTAAAAAATTATTAAACATGTTTTGAAATGCATATAACGCAGTGTAGTCCATCATCTGTGGCAATAGGGCCTACTATGGAAAACATAGCCAGTACGAAATACGTGTAAATATTGCAAGGTTCACTCAATCTACGAGCGGAATTTGGGGGTACCTTGACGTGCAACATTTGATAGACCTTGCATGGGCACGGCATTTCACAGCCAGGTAAATAACAAACAAAAAATATCTTTTCAAAATCTAAACCATTGTCGTTAAAATAATTTCTAAACATTGGAAGTCTATTTTTCAGTTTATTATTTCTTGTAGGTTTAAATCGCAATGAATCTTGCTGATTTTGTTAGCAGTTCTCAATAAACTCGTACCGGATTACTGTTTAAAATTTCAGCGCAATCTGTTCAGCGATTCGGCTGATTTTCAACGTACACACACGCACGCACGCACGCACGCAGAAAAACAATAAGGGCCGTTTAAGTCGAATAAAGATCACTCCGTTCGCTACGCTCACTCGTTCAACTAGGAAAACGCTCAGTTGGACGCGTTGATAAGAGAGCACGTGCTATATAATTTGTTGATGGTCCAAATTTCAACCTGATCTCAATTTTTATGCGACCGCTATCATCAGCCAAAAAAGCTCCGACTTTTCGTTGCCATGGTAACGTTACTTTTGTTAAAATGTAATTTTCATCTACACTACTTATCGGATCAAAATAAAATTAACATATTCGTGACCGGACGGACATTCTAAATGATTTGGCCAGCTCAGATTTTGTCGCCGTTTAGTTTTTTTTTAAAAACTTTGGATTAACTTTAATGTAACTTTATAACTTTTTGGACGATTTTGCCACAAAACTAAAAGCATTCAATCCAGATTAAAGCTTGCGGATGATCCAAATTTCAACCTGATCTGAATCTTCGTGCGACCGCTATCATGAGCCAAAAAAGCTCCGACTTTTCACTGCCATGGCAACGTTACTTTTGTGATAATGTAATTTCCATCTATACTACTTATCGGATCAAAATAAAATTAACATATTCTTGACCGGACGGACATTCTAAATGATTTAGTCACCTCAGATTTTGTCGCCGTTTAGTTTTAAAAAAACTTTCGATTAACTTTAATGTAACTTATTAACTTTTTGAACGATTTTGCCACAAAACTAATGGCATTCAATCGAGAACGAAGCTTGTGGATGGTCCAAATTTCAACTCGATCCGAACCTCCGTTTGACCGCTATCATAAGCTAAAAAAGCTCTAGCTTCGTGAGACTTTTCGTTGCCATGGCAACGTTACTTTTGTTTTAATGTAATTTCCATCTACACTACTTATCGGATCAAAATAAAATTAACATATTTGTGACCGGACGGACGTTCTAAATGATTTGGTCACCTCAGATTTTGTCGCCGTTTAGTTTTTAAGAAAACTTCCGATTAACTTTAATGTAACTTTTTAACTTTTTGAAAGATTTTGCCACAAAACTAATGGCATTCAATCGAGAACGAAGCTTGCGGATGGTCCAAATTTCAACTCAATCCGAGCCTCCGCTCGAACGTAATGGCGAGACATACAAAAAAAAAAAATCAAAGCTAGTGACTATTTTTCCGGCGGAGTCAAATGGAAACGCTCGCTTCGCTCGCTTAATGACCTCTTACGTAGGCTTTAGCTACTTCAATTATTTAGTGTGGGAAAACATAATATTATTAACAACTTGTTAAAACATGTATTTGGCATAAACTCGAAGTTACAGTAACACACACACTTCAGCCATGTGTATATGCCTCCTGGATAAACATTCAAATAGCTGAATGGCAGTCACAGCAATTTCAAAAAGCGTCCTGCAATTAAGCAATGTTTATCCACTACTCGTACAGAAACGAGGTTGTAAATATTCCCCTAGTGTTGGTTTTGTCGTTTTGTCAAGGTAAATGACGTGAGGTGTTGTCACGCTAGTGTGTTGTGCTGTACAAGACCGGGCCAAGGTCAACAGTGAGATTGACAGTGTTGCACGAGGGATTCCCCACTCACGAGAAGGAGTGGCAACCTCGCAATCTGGGTCACTTGCCGCGCATTCTTGCATGCACTGAGGCAGCTGCACGTGGAAACGAGTAATTAGGGAAGCTGGATGTTTTTCTTTTGTTTCTTTGTTAGTGGTTGAAAGACAGGGATGTGGTTTCTCTCATTAAAACTGTTCTGCTAAAGCCGGTTCCGTTTCTCGCGAACAGGTGAGTTACGAATTAATTTAAATAAATGAAGTCTATGTGGATCATCGTATTCATGTTTTAAATATTTTACTATCTATCTCTCTAATATATAATATCTTATATCTATTTAATAATTTAAAATGGTGTCTTATTTTTATCGCTTGAAATTCGTTTAGTTACACGGTGTGTAGAATGAAATGAGTGATACAATATTAATTTACTGTTTGAAATAAAATATATAATATATGGAGAAAGCTTTTATAAAATCTTAATGTTAACTTTATTGAGAAAGCATACTGTGATATTCTAGAATCTTATTCTGTGTGAGTCATGTTGATCAAACATATTTTTAAACATAATAAATAAATACATCAAGTATTACGAAGGTCGTGCTCATATATTGTTTAAATTGGTGCTGATTTCATAGTTTTTAAGTGATATTATTCGTGCATAATCATGACAACAAATTAAAAAAGTAGGTGACATTCCCGATAAACTTCGTATAGGTCAAATCTAAGTAAATGAATGTGTGTGACAAAGCAGGATAATGTTAGTAAATCATAGGGACAACGTTCTATTTTATAATCCTCTCATGCATACATCCATCACACATGTGCCGAACATGCTAGGTTGTTGATGCATAAATACCAACAAATAATGCGATCGCGACCTTAGCGAATATAGGTCATATTCACTATGTGTTCTAAAAAACAGACTGTGCTTTATTTATTTGTTTCGATAGTATTATGCTACACAATATTGATAAATGTTTTTTTAATTATAATTTCTATTAAACGATGAAATATCACTCATGTTACAATACAAGCCACGAAAAATGCGCGAATTTGGGAATTCCTTCTAAAATTAATACCATTCTTTTTTTAAAAACAAAACGAACACATGCAAAAGTAGATACGCCTTTTCAATTAACTTTAATCGGATGGCCGGTCAGAAAATATGCCAGCAATGTGTAAAATTTCAACTCCTATCTATTGGTCCACGCTGCGACAAAATTCAACGAGTGTTGAGAAGGCCTAAATGAACTATATCTACCTCAAGTGTAACGGCCACATTTCTCTTGTTTCAGCCCTCCTGTATTTAGACACCGGCTTATCAGTTGAAATACTTAACTTGCAGGCTCAGAAGTTTGTGGTCCACATAAGTGATTACGTTAAGACGCATTAGGACCTCCTAAATCGTCGTTGTGACAGGTGGATACTAACTACTAGTTTGAGAAATCCCTTGCGCTTTCTGTCATAATCTCCGTTCTCAAGCAGCAAAATATGCCGAGATGAAGAGGCCAAACTACCACGACACTGCTTATATAGAGATTGCAAACTGACATCTGGTTTATTTCTCGATTTGGTTAGTCAGGAAACACTCCCGTAGGTGTAATTGACATTACTATCTTTAAAATAATATATAATTATTATAAATTCTGAATTGTAGTAAAAACTGACATCTGGTTCTAAGAATAACCTTGTAATTTCAACAACAACATCGTAAGCTCGCCATAAGGCCCATAACCTATCAGAATGAACTATACATTGAAACGTTGATGCTCGTTATGTCATGAATTATATATTGTTAACAATATTTGTAAATTAAGTTTTAAATTTATCTTGGGTTATAAAACCATGCAGGAAGGATAACATGGAACACATTATCCGTTATCTGCAGCTGTCGAATACAAATTGTTAAAATGTATTAAAGGCATTGTCCGGGTTTCCAACAAGTGTATTTTAAATAACTCTTAACATTATATAAGAAAAGAATGTATTTGCAAAAAATGCCTATTGAGGGTGGTGTGGGTCGTATGGGGCTTTCTTTTCAACCCGCGCGAAATAGTTTTGACGTCAGTGCTGGGCACGGTCCTCGCTACCTGCTACGGAGCGAGCTATTCAGTGTGTAGGTCGGACGTCCGAACTCTTTAGTTTGCCGTTTAGTTTTGTAAATGAGAATTGTAGTTTCATATCATACGTGTTTTATATTTATATTTATATTTATACTAGCGCTGATCATCGTTTTCTGTTAGGTGATTTTAGTTATTAGCACTAGTGTTTTAATTCGACATTTTGAGCGAGTTTTTAGTGGCAATGTTTAACTTTGTGTTAGCCTGAGTAGTTGCAAGTTGTAACTTGTAATAATTACATATTTACATTCAAAACTACTATTTCGTGTTTTATAACTCAAACTGTGATTCGCGTGTGAATAGTTACATATCTGTGCTTAGGGCCAACGTAAGCGAGATTACATTTGGCCACCCCCAGTGCCCAGTGGTGTCATCCAAAAATTATTTAAATGTAAACGATATTTGAAAAAATAAATTACACCATACTACAGTTATTTCATGTTTTAACTGAAAAAATGGCAAGTCAAGGGATTTCAGTTTTGTTTATGAAGGATATACACTAAGCTGATTTTGGATGTAAAAAAAATGTAAATTATTGATTGCCTAAACTAAACCATCATGTGTATAAAAGTAAGTTTTGCACAATAATAAAGACATTTTTGAATTAACTGAAATTTATACCTCAAGAACTAAAACTAAACTTCCTGCACTCGGATCTAAAAACTTTAAAAATGCACGTAAAGTTAAATATGTTACCCCCCCACCCCCGGTTCATACGCCACTGCTGGACAGATAAAACGACACGAGGGCGGAGAGTGGTAGCTATACTCCCCACTCGGCACTAGTTTCGGAAAGAATAGTATTACTCTCGTAATGATTAACTTAAGTCGGACAATATTATGGAAATCAATCCAGAAATTAAAAAATCTATCTCTGCGGGGTAAATCAATTACTCCTACGGCAGTGTTTACCGATTAATGAAATTGAGAAAGTCAAACAATAAACCATCGAAAATGTGAAATCTGAACTTCCATAATCTGAATGAGTCTTTTGGCCACCTTTTGCGTTCGAGAGTTGACAATACGGGAGTACAGATTCATGTGAAACGTCAATGTTTGGTAAAGTGTTGAATGTTACATTTTTGTTATACTATAAAAACTTTAATTTAGTTAGTATTCAGAAACAGTGATATTTATCTTGTTCTTTCAA
Source organism: Sweltsa coloradensis (assembly GCA_024449915.1). NCBI lineage: Eukaryota > Metazoa > Arthropoda > Insecta > Plecoptera > Chloroperlidae > Sweltsa > Sweltsa coloradensis. Next base: position 1,104,758 of record JAMZAV010000464.1, on the reverse strand, counting down.
CATGTAAAATCGGTTATTAGAAGTGTCAGGGCGGCCATGCCACCCCTAGGAAATTCGCCATAAGCGGCCGCTTACGGCACAGCAGAGAGCTTGAGCGAGGCCTTCCTCGGCTGGAGCCAGCCTAGCAGGTAGCCCTGCAGTGACGTCACCATAGGCGGCCTACGCGCTGTGCAGGGCTTTAGTAAAACCGTGACTATTTGAGTTCCATAAGTCTCAGCGACCTGGATTTTGTTGTATTGTATTGTTCTTGAATTGAATCAAGGCACCTTCTGAGGAGCTTGTTATGCAAACCAAGACAATTCCTTTAAGAGTTTATGTGTGCTATATTTTTGGGTTTCGGAATGTTCATAATTTGGGATTTTGAGGCTGTTGGCAAGACTTAGCCATATTAATGCATTGATGCCGACCAATATGTAAGAGTTTACTATGGTGGCGGTACTGATTGCATCCTGCTGCTTCACGCTTTATTCAATTTGCTGGCACAATAACAATTAATAAATAAGAAAGTAGATAGTTTGTAAACCACTTGCTTATATTCCACTATCTTATATTATTCCTTTTCTTTCATGCTAGCACAAACACAAATACTTCTTACTGAACACTTATTCAAATTAAATTTTAATTTAAACACCTCTATTTTCTTGTAAAATATGTTTTATTAATTATCTTACGAGATATATACGTCACAAGAAAACACATAAAGTACATCGTATTGTAAAATTAATTTCGTCAATTTACTATACGCGTTTCCAAGCAAAGGGGTTGCTACCTGGTGGCGAAAAATGCAACTGTCCGATCAGTGATAGTCGGAGGAGCGCGCTATGTGCTTACCTGAAGAACACATGTCATTCCGTGTTTGTCACTTATAAATATGTACAATCACAGGTACATTGTCGTTTCTCTCCCAAAATGTTGTTAATTGATGATAATCAAAAGCATGGAGGTGCACCAAAATGATAAAATCGCTCTCCAATATGCGGGATTCGAGACCATGTCCACCAGAATAATATTACTATATTCAGACCTGCGCCCCATGCACCCATGAGACACCGAGGATGGCATTTGTATCCATATTACAATTTTCTAATTATAATATCATAATAAATCATTGGTATTTATAGGCTATTTACCAAATATAGGCTAACAGGGTACGATAAATATTAAATCAAATTCAAACCGTCAAGAATGTTCACAACTCATAGTAAACACACACATACAGTATCGCTCGCTTCTTATGGCACTTTTAATTGAGATATACTTCTTTCGTTTTATTATGATAATTTAATATAAATAAAGTCATACTCATAATAACAATAACAAAACATTAACAAAAATAAAATTAATTGTATTAGGGCTTATGCACAAGTCCCAACTCCTTTTCTACCTTATATAATTAATGTAAGCCTACATATACCCCGTCATTGTTCATTTAATACGTAATATTTTACATAATATCATAATAAATACGATTTATATTATTACTATAGAATAAGTATAATAATATTATGACCTACAAGATTTTAAAGCTGTCGGCAGAATGACGCGTCTTGCCATTATTGACATACAAAACAATAAAAATAGGCCTACTTTTAATAAAATGTATATTTAAAAAACCGGTAGTCCTAAGTGTATAGTAGATAAATATTTATATGTCTACTCCGATTGCGTTTACATTGTAAAACGAAGTAGAAAAAGTGCAAAACAAGTGTAGGGCTATAATTTGCTAGAAGCTCTTTTGATTTTTGGATATGAAGTAAATTATTTAAATTATTAGTAGCCTATTGGGCAACATTTTCCGGACAAAATATTATCGATCTTCATCATTCAACTTTATTTGTTTCTGAATTTAGTAGTTTAACAGTGTGTTTTGTTTTTTTCGAGCTAATATCATCAAATAATCTGAATTAATTGTTGTAACTTTAAACTGCCATTAAACTTCCTGTTTTTAATAACGCCGATCCCCTAAACTTACGAATTTTACTTATAAAATACGCTGGATGATATGACATAATCAACAATGTTTTCGCAAATGATCAGAAATGTAACAAAAATCCAGTTGAAGCCAACAGAATATACAGCGCCCGCCGTAAGCAGCTCGCCTCTATCACTGATCGGTCCGACATGTTGCGCTTTAGTGCTGCCATCTATCTTTGCTTGGAAACGCGTATAGACGGACAAGAAATTGAAATAAACATGGAAAAATATCGTAAAAATACTATGTACATGATATTTTTTTATTGTACTTGTTTGTACACTTGTCAGAACGAACGAAGGAAAAGAACAGAACAACTATTTTTTGCGGTAGTCCTTGTTTCGTGCACTACGAATAATTAAATCCGTATTTAGAGTCTACCCACTCAGCCACACAACTGATTTTCAGTGGGGGACAGGTAAACCAAAACGACCAATCCAACCCTGCAGGCCCCGACGCAATCGACGAGTGAACGATAACCAACCAAAGATAAATATTTTTAATAGGAAATATAGCAATCAGTGGTATGGACAGTGCAAACACCAGCGGATAAACGCCAGAATCAACAAGGCCGATTCTGAACAACTTTAAATGTATTATGTGCCTTGTAGTTAGGACGACTCCAAATTCACCGTTTACAAACTCAAGAACTTATGGACTCAAGTCCAAATCGGAAGTTAAAAAAACTTCTTGCTTTAGCGGGAATCGAACCCTAGACCTTTCGCATTGGAAGCAGATAGGCTAACCACAAGACTAACGAGCCACACTTCACTAGACGGTCATCCAAAATGGCGATATGATTGGCGTAGTCTACGGGCAACAACTCGTGATCTGTGCACCATATTGGGCTCAGATAAGGAAGTTCATTTGGGAGCAGGCAGACTTGTTGGCTTGAGCCTTAACTGTCTGTAAAATACAAATATTTTCTATCATTACAACTAAGGCGTCATAGATAGGACATATCAGCTAAACACAAAATGTGTAAATAGTTTGACAATTCCCTGCTTTTGCGTTTTTTTGCAAATATTTATAGACAGGGCTATCATTGGCTGGAGTGAACTTCTTAGCCAACCTTAATATTAGATTGTGCTATTTTAGCTATGATCCATCTATGTTAGGATTGGTAGAGGCTAACGGATAACGGTTGGATTACGGCTTATTGTGGCTCAGACTGAAATTTTGGGTAAGTGCTTTTAAGAGCTGTATTGTTATTATACAGATTAAGGATGAGTGGGGTAGGAGTAACTGAATAAAGCAAAATGGTGGCTAGTCTTCAAGGCATTATATTTAACCTATAAGCAGCTTCTCGAACGAATCATTATATTCGTTAAACGAAAATTAAAAACTCATGACCAAGGCCCTACTAAATTAAAAACGAATTTTCGGGTGAACCTTACTTCATCCATCATCAGGTTGATGCCGACTGCTGCAGATGATGGGTGAAGAAGGTTCACCCTAAAATTCGTTTTTAAGTAAGGAGTGGCCTTGGTCATAAGTTTTGAATTTACGTTTTAATATTTTTCCGGGCCAATATGGTAGTTTTATAGAACATTATATTCGTGTTGATGGATGAGCTTGATTGCCTATCTCCCTTCATTCCTACATTTTTTTTTAAATGTACAAAAGCAAATTCCATAAAATAGATTTTACCAGTTTTATCCCAAGACGCATATCTACGTGCAGATACTTGCTAGGTTCATACATGCATGAATCTTTATCAGATAGCTGTGTCATGTAGAGAGCGAACAAACCGAGAAAAAAAATCAGAAGTTACTATTTTCATGAAAAATATGTGTTCCACTGAGCTATATGTTTAAAAGTAAACGTCACAGGTCTAAGTGTAGGTTTTGAAATATTTCGCTCCCGATCCGATGTGTATTGACTTGTTATTGTATCTCTTGACTCTTTGTAACAAATTGCTTGTAATGGCTTGAGAGCTGCCCTTGTATTTCTTTCTTTAATTCTCCATGCTGCATTTCATTGTTTGGGAACACCTTCGAGCGCGATTTCTTACAAAATTGTTTTATTTTTATTTTGAAGTATTATAAGTATAAAAAAATGTAAATAAAAGAATAACTTGATTTCGAGATTGTGCTTTTATGCTATATGTTTTTACTTAATTGGATGGTAAAAAATCTTAACATGTACATCTTATTTTAGGGCACACGACCCTGTCGCTATGATACAAATATATGTGAATAACTTGCCTAAAAAAAGAAGATTTCTTAAACTTTGAATCTCATTTCACAAAAAATAATTTATTTCTCCTTAAGACAAGTCCATCCCTTTATTGGAATAAAATAAAATAAATTATAACAGTCAAAATTGAAAATCATGAATATGGCATTGTTTTTAATTTAAAGATTCATAAATATTTTATGAAGTTCATTGGGATGTCAACAGTGATTTAATATTTCCTTCATTATTATTTACCCCATGTTCTGCTCCCCTCTTTAAAGATTGTTATGAGTGTTTGTGGGTTTCGGGTAAGGATATTCATATATTCATATATTCACTTTAAAAGTGTTGGCTTGGTGCAGATATTTAATTCATCTGTATAAAACATTGATTTTAGACATAAACCACGTCGTACCTTTGTGGTGTGGTTGTGTTTGTATGTGTGTGCCGTTTGTCGATTGTGCCTGACTCACAGATACGTTTTTACGGAAAACAAATATTTCAATAAACTGTCTTACCATGAATATATGTGTATTTTTAAGGCACCTTTGATCCAGTAGACATAATAAGATAGATTGTAACGTTGTAAAGAATCTCCACATGCGAAAATGACTACATCCACCGCACTGTCAGCTGCGGCAGGCTTACACTCGGCCATAGCATTGTGCTGTCAAAGTGCTCTTCGTTTATCAAAAAATTACATCGAATTCATCTCCGATGCGTGGGGTAGGCTGGTGAGGCCTGACGAAGGAGGCTACATGTAATTGTGAATTGTAATGCCTACCGTCGCAGATTGTACATTGACGTGCATATTGTAAAGCTTCGTAAGAGTTAACAATGTATTGTACAATCGTATTTTAAAGTGCTAAATGAACCGCTTTAAACGTGTTGTAAGTAAAGCGTTAACAGTGCTTGATGTAGCAATTCAGTTTTATTACTAACGTGTATTTCAATAGTTTTTTTTAGCTAACCTTTCAATAACATTATTGCGACTTCAGTGGTTTGCAATAAAATTGCTTATTTCAACGGGGCTTTGTAAACCCCTACTATATAATTTGCGTTTAACAACACATAGCCTACAATCAAAATATACTTTGCTTAACTTTTAACGTTCGTAAAAGGATGAAAAATGTCTTTAAATATAATGTGAATGTCAGAAATAGACTTGACGAAATAACCCATATAATTAGTGTTAAAATAATACGTAGGCTTTTCATACCTCTTAACAATGTTCATCTAAAACATGCTACGATAATAAAATACTGGCATCATAATGATAGTCTTTTCTAAGGGTTGGGAGAGCTCTCCATTCAGTTTTCTCTTACGCCAGTCTTTTTAACCCGTCACCTATTTTCCCCCTTTCATTCCAGCAACATGGATATTTTTCATCATTACTTACAACAACTCCTCCGGAAAATTAACTATCGATATGATGCAAGTACGTACCTCAACGTATGAAAAACCATTGATTACTGAGCATTCTTCACATACAGGGTAAATTGCCATACTCACATGAGAATTAAGAAAACTTACAAGCCATGAATAACTAAGATAAAAAAGGCTCCATTCGTTGGAAGTAATGTTATTTGTATGTTTATATAACAAATAAAAAATTAAAAAAATCGAAAGCTTTAAGTGGGTATTCGACCGACTCGACAGAAATGCAGTAGGTAGAGAAACTGGTGACTGTTGATTCGACAGCCCAAACAATTCATGAATCCATTATTTTTTAAAGTATGGTTTTCATCAAAATCGTGTTACATTCCCCCACTAACACTGTCCCCCTCTGTTTCAGATGCCACTGAGGGACTTGGGGCTAAAGAAGTTATGGAGCGCCGTACGAGGTCCGAGCTCGCGGGAGACGGTCGACCCGCACAGTTGCGAGGAGGGTCGTCCGCGCGACCCTGACAGAAGACCGCCCGTCTGCTCTCTACCCCTGCTGCAGGTGTGGCCTAGTCAGGACTCGCCGCGGGGCGAGGCAGACGGACAGAGCTTCGTGTTTCCGCCACCAGACGACTTGGGGGGCGCGTGCGACCTCCTGGGACAGCAACACGACTCGGGCATAGACTCGGTACAGGTAGGTAGAAACGAGGAGATAATGGTAGGAGGGAGCTATTTCTGAAATTAGATTTTATTGCACCGGTTGAGTAAAAATAAGCTACACGCATGGGAAATGCTCCAGGGACAATATTCGATCTATAGACATGCAAATAATCCCCATAATATTATTATATGGCTACTGCTGGTAGAGTGTTGCTGAGTGAACACAAAACTTTTTATGTACGCGTGTACACAAAAAATAGAATAAATAGATTTCACGATTATTATTATAAAGGTTTCAACTCCAATGATCATACGTGAATAATCTTGAGCTATAATTATATACAGTGGGATCTAGACATAATCATGGGGGGGGCGATTCGGCATCACGGAAAGGGTAAGCGCGACGCACGAGGTAGGGGGGCGGAGCCCTCATATCCGCAGGAAAATTTTGAAATCGGTTTGTCTTTTTTTGAAAGTTAAAGAATCGAAACATACGTAGTTATGTGCACCAATTTTTTTTCGTCATATCGAGCTACAATTTCACAGCCTAATTGCAACAATTACTAAATTGATCTTATTTTCAAAATTTTATTTATTTAACCCATCCATTTGTTATAACGTCCATAGGGACAACTAAAAATCATACCTTCAGACTTTCAGAGAACTTTATTTCTGACACTAAGAAATGATTTGAGAGTTTAAATAATAGCCGCAGCGAAATTTAAAACAGTTTTTAGAGTCAGCAAATAAAATAATAAACATTTTTTTAATTTTAAGCTCATGCCACGCCCCCCCTGTATCGCCAGTTATTATTTTTAAATGAAGCACAAGCCTTGTTGCTTTAAGGTTCTTTTTTTGTATCCTATACGATTTGAACCATCAAATGTTGCATTCACTACTATCGTTGCTATACATTTAATGCACTTTTTTTATAAAAAGTATTTAGTTGACACAAATAGCTTAAATCTAGTGTGACAATGACATCTCTTGCTTATAGTTATGTACTAAATAGACATACGTTTACAATAATCAACATAATTTTAAAATATACAAAATACATACCCACACATTTTATACAAATGTATTTATAATGCTACATTAAAATAGACTTCAAATGTTGACAGATCTCATTTGTGCTGTTGAAATTCCCGTTGCTGTGCTTTCTTTCGTTGTTCTATGTCATATTCTGAGTACTGCATGACAAGATGTTTTTGATGTCACCTAGCTGAGTTTTCTGTCTCTTTTCTACTCTCGCATTCAGAAGTACTTTAGACTAGAATAATATTTACATGTAGCCTCTTTAGTGCTCGTCGGCGTTAAATATTCCATGTTTTACTCCTTGACATTTGTGTGTTCAGGTTAGTCCGTCTCCCGGTGGATCTGGCTGCTGTCCGGGCTCGGCACAAGCTCCCCCCTCCAGAACCCCGTCTCCCACACCTGGGGCGTCGCGACGTCCCAGCTGCGCCCTGCTTCACCCCGACCACGCGCGGCTACTTCGAGCGCCCACCTCCCCCGACACGGTGTCCATGGAGGACATCGCCGAGTTCCACGCCATCAACGTCGGACTGGCTGCGTCGTGCTCCTCGTCAACGACGTCGTCGATGACGTCAGTGGCCGCCGCCGTCGCCTCCACCGCGGGCGCTCGTACCTCAGACCTGAGCGTCGACCGGCGTCGCAGCTCCACCATGACGGCTCGCTACTCTCTCCTCGACGCGCTTGACCTTGAGTACGCGCTTCTCCGTGCGGCCGCCAGGGGCAGCGTGGGGCCCTATAGCTTGTCCGAGTCCCTGCACAAGTTGACCTTCACGCAGAGTCTGGCGTTCCCCGCCCTTGCGCGTGGCCTGGCGGGGAAACATAGACGCAGCGCTAACGCGAGCAACAGTCGAACTGTTGACCAACAAGACACGGGACTGAACGCCTTCGCGAAGGTTGTTACCGCACTTGTGTTAGTGTTAGTGAGTGTTCTCGTGTTCGCGGTAGTGTACAAGTTTGTGCGGACGTGAGGGTTACTCTTGTCCCCGATGCCGGGACAAGCAGAAAGTTTTGCAAAGAATCTTACCATGACTTTCGGTCAACGAAGGTACGAGATCTCTTAGCAGAGAGTGGAGCACGTGATTCCAATCAACAGGAACATAGGCTCTGTCACGTGACCCATACAGTAGCGTGTCTCGTGGATTACCAAACTTGGCATGTTCGTGTCTCAATAACTCAGTGCAATAACATTATTGCACATGGCAAAAGAAGGCATTCATAACGTCGTATCTCAAAACCGATCTAAGTTTGAATAATTCGTTATTCGATCTTATTTTTTAAATCTTTACTAAACTTAATGGCCTACTTAGTCCCTTTGTAGGGAAGACTACGAAATCACTATTCTTGTATTCAACAATGTGCCATCTTGTAACAATCATTGTCTACATCCGTTAATTATTATATTTAATATTTCGATTTATATTTTCATAAAAGTTCTTGAAAATATTAAATGTAGAAATATCTTTAACCTCGTAAGTTAAGCAAGATAATATAAAATATTTTGAAGAGATAAAAGTATTTATTCTGACTATGAAAAAGATCCCCCAGCTCTATAATATAAATGTTGTTATTGTGCGTGAGTTAACTTAATGGTAAGAATCTTTACATATTCGTTCCCGACGGCTCACTTTAACCAAATCACCACCTACAGTTTTCCCCTAAACTAAATCCAATAACGATGTTTCGTATGTCCCGTCGCTGGGCTAGCTTGTATTGAATTGCATGACAAAATCTGTTGGATTGCTTGCTGAGCCAGGACACAAACCAGTTAATAGACTAGGTACAACATACTTACTGTAACTCGCCTTGTTATGAATTAAAAGTGTTCCATTATCCAGTACAAAATAGGCTTGTTTAGTTTGTAAATATCTGTTTGAATACCAATACTTTATTTCGTTTAGTAATCACTCTGCATATCTTATAATGAACTTTGAATGTATGTGTTTTGCCTGTTTTAAATATGAATCTAATCTAATGATATAATAGTCCTTGAAGATCTAATCTCAATGTTCGTGGTATGTGGTAATTATCATTGGCTTCCCTTATGACCCTAGAATTGAATAACCTGTGAGGAACAGACGAATCAACATCGCCCGTACTTTTGACTTTCTTTGCATTCGAAAGATAAGAAGAGAAGTCCTGTTTTTAAATAATAATATACTTGTTAATCCTGAAAATATTCGTCTGTTTTTTTAAATATATTTTTTACTTTCAACCAAACAAAGTACCTTGTTAATGCTGACGGCTGCGATTAGTGACTATACGCCAGTCAGCGATCAGAATGTTAAATTATTCGGGCCCACTGATTCACTCGCCGATGGCCTCAGCATCGGCAACGTTGCTCTGGAGCTTCTTACTTTCTTTTACATGTTTATTTTAAATTGGTTCATTTATGTTGACAGAATATTATTACTGCATATTCGTGAATAGGCTGACTAACCTCCAAACACAAGTCTCGTTTATTGACTGATTTATACCCGAAATAAAGTCAAATTGTTCCAAATGTTACCAATCATTTTCGCGAAATTTCAACCCAAATATTAAATCAATGTCTTATCGAGTATTTCTGTGTTCAATTTGTAGAAAATCATTATTTTGTAACTGTTTGTCTTGTGTAAGACGAAATCATGTATGAAAACAAATTCCAAAACATCATTGTGTCATTGAATATATTACATTGTAAATAAATATAATCCAAATAAAGGCGAATTTCGATTTCCTGTAATGTGTTAACTAAACTGTATTTTTTAGCTGAACTCCAAGAGCAGAAAAGCTAAAAAAAATGGTATATTTTAGTTATATTATACAATCAGATTTTATATTCACTTTTTGTATGTGTTTGTTCTGTATTATCACTGCTCTCTCTAAATTGAGTGGGGACCGGTTCTTAATTATCGACCAATGCAAAAGTGAGTCTAAAAACGATATAATTGAGTCTGAGCAATACCTCTGAAAGGTCAAAAGAGGTACGTGTGAATACCCCAGAAAAGTTGACTGGGTTTCCTTAGTAGCAACAACACTCATTTTGTTCTAAAAAATATTGACAATTCATTAATGTTAACGATACGAATACGTTCATATCCTTTAATGTACTGATTAAATGAGTCGGGAAACACTCTTGAAGGTAGAATTGATATATTTCTTTATATCTATTATAATGTATAAACTTAAAAAAAAATTGTATTTAGAGTCTACCCACTCAATTATATTTCTGATTTTCAGTGATGGACAGTAAATCAAATCGACAAAGCCAGCCCTGTAGGCTCCGACGCAATCGACGAATGAGCGATAACCAGCCAAAGATCGATATTTTTAATAAGAAATATAGCAATCAGTGGTACGGACAGTGCGAACACCCGCGGATCAACGCCAGAATCAACAAGGCCGATTCAGAACAACTCTGAATTTATTATATGCTTCGTTGCTAGGACGGCTCCAAAGTCACCGTTTACAAACTCCTAAGACAAGAACTGATGGACTTAAGTCCAAATCAGAAGTTAAAAAACTTCTGACTTTGACCGGAATCGAACCCTGGACCTTCTGCATTGGAAGCAGAGGCGCTAACATCAAGACCAACGAGCCACACTCACTCACCTTTTTTCTAAAATTGTTCTCAATTGTATTAAATATCATATTATCGAATAGAAAAATACAAGAAACATCTACGCTTCGGCTCACTGTTGAAACAACTCGGAATAAGCTATTTTCAGATAAATAAGTTTTAAATTTGTTTTCGATATAGATCTACAACTCTTGCAATGTCTATGTCTTGAATTGTTCTCTGCACTGCGACAAACACCCAGACCTAAACCCACTTATTTACGTTCGAACTGTCCATAAAGATTATTCAGAGAGATAAAAAAGTGCTTGAACTGGAATTAATAGAACACCCATCATCTTGAAAAAACACGCAACAACAATGATAAGTTATTAATCCGATATACGTTTTGCCTTATATTGTGTTGCTAGAATAACTGTGCCCAATTTGAAGCGACACATTTCACAGCAATGCGACTCTTTCATACAGCAACGCCAACGTTACTTCTTTTATTGCAAACAGACTGCTTGAAAGCAAAGAAGTGTTGTTTTTTTTACAACCTTTCGACGTATCTAGTGTGTTTTTAATTATGTTTGAATTTATTAGATAAAAGTTGATATTTCGCGTTCCTGAACAACAATAAGTGCTTTGTGAATACGATTGTTGGCAAAAAGCTTCACATCGCGTAAAGAGAGTGGAATGACTCATCGATTACAAAATGACGGCATATTATTATTATATTATCAACACAGCGCTGCGTACGAGAGGGTCCATACATGTAAGGGATGCTTTTAGTGCAAACAGCTTAGCGAAAGGCGCATAGTTAAAATGCACAAAGAAAATTCTACCTTACAAAGTATGATATTCACACAGGGGGCAGACGCGTAGGAATTAGTTTTTATTGGGGGTATGATTAGCTGCTGATGTGGTTCTTCTTTAGCTTCTGCATCCTTCCAGCTAGCCACAAGTCAGCACAACCTAGGAACACAATGCCCTAAGAACTGCTACGACCGCTACGAGTTTTCCAGTTGAAGCCGGTGTTAACATAACATCCTAGGCCTTGCACTAACTGATAATCTTGACTGGTCCATCCATGTAAACCACGTTGCCAGCAAAATATTATCTGGCTGCTACTCAATCAGAAAGCTCAAACAAATAGTTCACCCCCACATCCTATTGCTAGTTTACTTTGCACACATTCACTCTCACTTATCATATGGCCTGCTATTTTGGGGAGCTTCCCCCCATGCGAACAGAATATTCATTCTCCAAAAGAGAGCGGTTCGTATCATAGCTGGTGTCTCCAGAAGACACTCATGTAGAGAACTTTTCAAGGAACTTGGTATTCTTACTCTAGCATGTACCCTTATCCAATCAGCCGCATTATTCGTTCACACCAACCGTAACCTCTTCCATCTTAATGCTTCTGTGCACTCCCATAACACTAGAGCCAACCTTCACATACACAGGCCCTCCCACAATCTGCGCCTCTTTGCACAAGGCCCTGAATATCTATCTTCCACCCTCTACAATAAGCTCCCTGACCACATCAAAACCTCTCCCACCCTGTCTTCCTTTAAACATAAGTTGAAATCATATCTTACAGCAAACAGCTTTTACTCCATCAATGACTACCTCTCCATGTAAATATTTGCAGTTAATTCATTTTTTCATTATAATATTTACAAATTATCTAGAGTATAACCACAAACAAGCACTGTAATTTAAAATTTTGAAATGTTCCCTTAGCCGAAATGATGTAACAAACTTCTCGATATATAATATATATGTGCTTACACGCTTCCTTGGATTGTGCAGGTATATAAGACACATTCTGCTGTACATCCTCCAATTGCTGTTTTCTGTGCCATCAGCAATTCTCCTCACAATATCACATCAATATTGCTTTATATCCAACTTTTCTTTATTCTATATACATTCTTAATCTAGTAGGGCATTCTATTATTTTGCATCTACTTTACTTTAACATAAACACTAATCAATCAATCATCACACACATATATATATATATATATATATATATATATATATATATATATATATATATATATCAATTATACATTATTGACACATTCTACTGTACATCATTACTGTTTTCTGTGCCATTAGCAATTCTTATCACAATATCATATCAATTATTGCTTTATATCCAATTTTTCATTATTCTATATGAATTCTTAATCTAGTAGGGCCTATTTTGCATCTACTCTACTTTACCATCAACACGAATCAATCAATCACTCATCATATATATACTAGACACATTCTCCTGTACATCATTGCTGTTTTCTGTGCCATCAGCAATTATTATCACAATATCACATCAAAAATTGCTTATATCCAACTTTTCTTTATTATATATGAGTTCTTAATCTATAGTAGCGCATGCTATTGTTTTGCATCTACTCTACTTTAACATAAACACTGTGTTTATCATTATTAATCAATTAATGAATCATCATATATATATATATATATATATATATATATATATATATATATATATCAATATTATCAATCATCATACATATCAATATCAATATCCATATCAATTATCAATTATGCTTTATATCCAACTATTCTTTCTTCTAACACTGTGTATACCATTATAATTACTATCACTTTTATTATTAATTATTAATTATAGACTATTCACTTTCTCTGCAAAGAGTTATACTTGTACACTGTACTAGTCTAAGTGAATAAAAATATCTATCTAATATCTATCTATCATTCTGAAGTGGGGGGGGGGGGCATAGGAAAATATTTGGGGGATCATGGGAAGAAATAAGGGGTGAATTCCCCCCTTGCGTTCGCGCCCGGTGCCTACTGCCTCTGACATCGCTAGTGTGGTAACGGGTACAAATCACTGAGCTATATATAGTAACGTGGAGTGCTGATGCATACCTGGAAAATGTTGAGATGTGAAGTTGGCGGAAGTTTTTTCCGAAATAACTAAACATAATAGATTCGTTCAGTGTTGAATCCAGCTATGGTCCCGGGGGGCGAAGCCCCCCCGGGAACTGTCATTCGCCCCCCCCCCCCCGGGAATAAATTGACTACATGCACTATATATTCCTTCATTTTTTTTAATTTAAATGTCACTTTGCCGTTTTTGAAAGAGCACGAATATATTGCTTTGAAGTTTGAAGGTTGCTAAGGTTTATTTTTTAACTGTAATTAAATAAGCAGACCCTACGAAAAACGTGTGGGCAACTCACAAAGTCAAGAACTAAATTTGTGAATGTATGGTCATTCGAAGGGTTCCGACTTCTGTTCAGGAAATTCCCAAGTATGTCTTCTTTTGTATTTTGGGTTGCAGTCGCGCCTTGAGAGGATAAGCGCTTGCAGGACTCAGATGCAGTATGTGGGGTAAATGGTCAGTGCACTTTTCGATGCGATAACACTATTATCAGGTAACCAATGCGTAGGCATCCTGTAAAAGGAGGGGTCAACGCAGTTTTCCTTGTATATCCTATTACTGTTAAATACTGATACTTACCTTCTATTAGTCGAATTTTACGAAATCGTGCTGTGATTGGTAAAAAAAAAAGAAAGTTTATCACCCTGTTTGGAAATATTGTATTAATTTTGTTTTCGTTGCTAAAATGACCGTTTTGTGAATTGAGCGGTTTGAAGGTTAAATCTAGCCGATATTTAGGATCTTTTAGCGTCCATAACACACAAAAAACTACATTATTGTGGTATTGCGTTCAGACCACAACTTTTTTCTAAAACGCACTAAACGCACTCTAAAAACCTGATTTTCGAAATTTTCGCCTGCGGCGCTGTTGTTGGGGGCTTTGCCCCCCAAACCCCCAGCACTTGGTCCCTATATAATACCCCCGGGATCTTAAATAGCCCCCCGGGATGAAAAGTCTGAATTCAACACTAGATTCGTTCACCTGTGTCACTGGCCTGTGTTTCAAGTTTATTTAGTGTAACACTGCAGTAAACACTATTCCTAAGCATCCTGAGTGACCCTGAAATTATACCACTGTAATGTAGGTCTACTAGTCAACATGACCTCAAAATAAGCTAGCAACAAACCGCCATCTGGTAAGATTTACATCTAGTCGACTGAGCAATCGCAATGGAAACGCAATACAATCGAGGAACGGTGTAAATGGCCGCCCAATAGGCCGATTGGATTAGGCCTTTTCGCCCATCGCTTTTGGCCCATGTTGGCATCAAGGTTACAGTATAGCATGCGCACTCCACGTAAGTATTTAGAGCTCAGTGTTACAAATCTAGCCGTGCCGTGCTGTTGAGCGACAAAGGGTACTTCGTTTCAGAAATTCAGCTCTAGTGTAGAACTGTGTGTCAGTGAGTGCGTGTCGATGCGTCAGTCGCCCGGCGTATTACTACACTGATGCGGTACTGAAGACAGTGGCACATGGTGAGTACAAGTACAACAGAATGCATTATATTATATTCTACTAGGCCACTTCGCGAACGCTTTTCTCAGTCGCGTTGATGGATGAGCGGTTTTGGTTAACTACTTTTGTAATTATTGTTGACGTGTTAAGTTTGAGTAGGCTTCGTGTTTTGTTATTTGAGACAAGAGTGAACCATGTATGGGTATGCGATGCTACCCGCAAGCCCGGGCCTCATTAAATTTTCGGGCTTCGGTCCGATTCGGGCTTTCGGCCCGCTTCGAGCTCTCTGCCTTTCCGGGGGGCATCTTTCCCATCGATGTCAAATAAAGCTCAATTAAAAAACTAATAAACATTCAATTCATTAACATGTCAATCGGCACTTAGCTTTACAGCGCCCAATATGTTAGCTAGGTACAACAGAACTTAGTAAAAAAAATCAATCATAATATACAATTTGTTGTCCACCACGACGCTGGCAAGGCCTCTGCCGAGTCTGAAAATCAAAATAATTTGTATAGGAGTCTTCAAAAGAGCCGGGCTTGGTATTCACATCCTTGGAATACCAAGCCCGGCCCGGCAATGGCATGTTCGCTCGGCCGACTGACTTCACAGGTGCTTGAAATTTTGAATATGTCAATTCTATGGAAATAGAGGGCTCTGCAGTAACATTTCCAATTTTTTTAAAAAGTAAATTATAATTATTTATAAATTAGTTTTCACGAATTTTGATTTTATTAAAAACTCCAAAATTGACTATAATTATTATTAAAAATGAAACTTTATAACAGGTAGTAACGTTGTAAATAAAAATCATTGGACTTTCCACTGTTATTAATAGTCTTTATCAAAATAACTTTAGTTTGATAAAGACTCCTGTAAAGGATTCGAAATACCACATTTTAAATAAAAATATTAATTACAGTGGAAAATTCAATGATTTTTATTTACGACTAGGCCTATAATTATTCGTGATTTTCTTCTGGCTGATCAAGACAAAATTTTGAAACTATGACCGCAGGGCTGTCCATGTATGCTTTTATTGACAACTTTGCAAAGTTTCATATTCGTCGGATGCATCTTGGCCGAGCGAGGTATTTGCTAACCGGCCCTGTGCGTGCACATGGTGTGTGTAGTTGTTGCCGACCTCAGCTGATTCAGCGTATGTCTCGCTCACTCACGGCTCTTCGCGTTTCCTGCAGATATACAGCAGTGTGAGTGAGTGCAAGCAAGCAAGCTGTGATAGTACACTGTACAGCGAGCTCCAGTCTCGAGCAGCCTACCGTACCGTGTGCTTGGTATACCGTATAGCGTGTCTGTCGGGTTATCCCACCTGTTGTTGGACGTGTGGTGTGAGATACTGAAAGTACAAGCGGAGTCTTGTTTTATCTCGTCATATTCTCATCGGGGACACGACAACAAGAAACTGCAGGTAAGACACGTGTTTATATTGATAGTAACAATGGCAGTGATGAGACAGTGGGTAATTATGCAGTATACAGTTTGCCGAGAAAAACGGCCTAAAATTTTCTCACCTTCTTTAATTTATGTAAGTGTAAGTAATGTTTCTTAATTCATTTTCAGTTGGCGCATTCTAAACAGTGTTGAATTCAGACTTTTCATCCCGGGGGGGCTATTTAAGATCCTGGGGGTATTACATAGGGGGGTTTTGGGGGGCGAAGCCCCTCAACAATAGCGCCGCAGGCGAAATTTTTGAAAATCAGGTTTTTAGAGTGCGTTTGGTGCGTTTTAGAAAAAAGTTGTGGTCTGAACGCAATACCAAAATAACGTAGGTTTTGTGTGTTGTGGACGCTAAAAGGTTCCAAATATATCCACTAGATTTAACCTTCAAACCGCTAGATTAACAAAACGGTCATTTCAACAACGAAAACAAATACAATATTTTCCAAACAGGGTGAAAAACTGTTCGTTTTTTTTACCAATCACAGCTCGATTTTGTAGAATTCGACTAATAGGAAGCAAGTTTAGAGTTAAGCCTAACATACAAGGAAAACTGCGTTGACCCCTCCTTTTACAGGATACCTACCCATTTTGGCACTCTTGTCGCTAAGCGGGTCCAACTTTCAACCACACTTTTTTCCCAATAAAATCAATGGAAAACAACTACAAATTAAAAATAAGTTAATATTAAGTAAGTATAGTGAGTAATTAATAGTAAACACTCTCGAATTACACGAATAATGTCAAATAATTTACATTATTGAACATGAACGTCGTCTCACTCTGATCAACGCGCCATTTTGGATTTTGGCTATGTCACTGTTATTTACTTAGTAGGTGTAGGCCTACCAACCTTTTTGCGATATTGTGGCTATTTAAGTAATTTATAAATATGTTATTGTTAAACAATTAAATAGTCGAATAGCACGGGGGTTTGGGGGCGGAGCCCCCGACGGGGTCCAGGGGCGGAGCCCCGGCGGGGGCCGGGGGGCTGGGCCCCCAGAACAGAATGAGGTACACAAACAAACAAACACGACAGGGACCGCAGGACAAACAAAAACGGACCGAATAAAACGTAAGTTTGTTTTTTTTTTGGTTGGTACGTCGGAGAATGGAGAGACTTTGCTAAAATGGCCGCCGTGATCAACTAATAACAGTGAAATTAGTCTGTGAGTAATATTGTGTTCACCTATGTAATTGTTAATTTTGCAAAGTGTTAATTAATAATAAAGTGTTAATATTGAATTTTTACACATTTATTTCTAATTTGTAGTTGTTTTCCATTGATTTTATTGGGAAAAAAGTGTGGTTGAAAGTTGGACCCGCTTAGCGACAAGAGTTCCCGCATTTTTTACCCGATAATAGTGTTTTTCGCATCGAAAAGTAGGCTACACTGACCATTTACTCAAAATAGGCCTACTACATCTGTATCTGTCCTGCAAGCGCATATCCTCTCAAGGCGCGACTGCGAGCCAACATACAAAAGAAGACATAATTGGGAAATTCGGAACCCTTCAAATGACCATACATTTACAAAATATTAAGTTCTTGACCTCGTGAGTTGCCCACACGTTTTTCGTAGGGTCTGCCTATTTGATTACAGTTACAAACACAAACCGGAACAACCTTCAAAACAATATGTTCGTGCCCTTTCAAAGACGGCAATGTGACATTTAAAACATGAAAGATAATAATATTATAGTGCATATAGTCAATTTATTCCCGGGGGGGCGAATGACAGTTCTCGGGGGGGCTTCGCCCAACCGGGATCATAGCTGGATTCAACACTGATTCTAAACTTTCAACTTGATGTTGTCTACAATTTTTGCTGGGAAAAGTTGGGGGGGAGGGTGGCGGCGCGAAGTGCCTTGGCGAGGCTACAACAGTATAATTAATAATTACACAAATAACATCGATTAGGCCTATAGTTGAAACTTTACAATTCGCCAACTGAAAATGAATTAAGAAACATTAATTTCACCTACATAAAGAAGGTGAGAAAATTTTAGGCCGTTTTTCTCGGCAAACTGTATACTGCATAATTTTAATTACCACTAACAAAAACATATCATGGCTTGGCTCTTTCAGCATTAGTATTCTTTCGTATTCAATATAACTACTTCCGTATTGCAGTATAGCGCACATACGCCAGTGGCGTGTCTATACTGCCCCCGTGGCTGTAGGTGGTCCGAGGGGCTCAACAGTGTCCCCGTTGGGGCCCTGTATTTCACTTTCCAAATGTTATTTTGAAGTCTAAAGTCTCGCAAAATTATACCCCCAAACTTACAAGCTGACAAATTTAATATTATCGCCTTACTCCGGAAATGCACGCTTCTAAACTTTTTACTATATTGTCGAATCGCACGAGTAGAAATCTGTGGCTGTGACATGTATGACTGCAGTCGTCACTCGTCAATGAATGACCATCTAATTACTGTAACCTATTGGCAACTTTGAAACTCTCGCTGGTTATAGTTCAGGACGCAGAGCAGACATCGAAAGTAAATCAAGTAAAACTGCAACGTATACTGTAAACCACTCAATTTTATATCTTTGAAACTGTTTTCCCGCACGTTACCGTCTTCTCGATACTTACGTTTTTATTTTTTGTTTTAAGGTAATTGAAATTTGCAAATTTTGTCGCCGACGTCGATAAAAGGCACTTGCGGCTGGAACTTTCAAACAACCCCGCTGTACTTGTTACGCAAAACAGAACTCCCCCTATATAGGCCTACTGCTTCCAAGTTCGTTTTCGTTTTATAATAATCGGGGAATCTA
Source organism: Sweltsa coloradensis (assembly GCA_024449915.1). Taxonomy (NCBI): domain Eukaryota; kingdom Metazoa; phylum Arthropoda; class Insecta; order Plecoptera; family Chloroperlidae; genus Sweltsa; species Sweltsa coloradensis. The sequence goes on along the minus strand of JAMZAV010000464.1, from coordinate 1,085,359 downwards.
GAGAAAAATAACCCCCTTCAAGTGGCGGTTCAGTTCAATTTTATTTGTGAGGCGAAATTCCAATTCTAGTGTAACGAAGGTCAACTTGACAGTGTCGCATGGAATGGGTCCGCGTCCGATGCGCTGGTTATCCGAAACACAGATTACCATTGTCCTAGTTATTCTAGTAGAGAAAGCGTGTTGTGAGCCGTATTTCAGTGGGGGACTTTATTTATAGAGTGGTTCTGAACCAACTCTCACTGCTGACGACATCAACGAGCAAATCATGATTATTCAGTGAACATTATTTGTCAGAAAAACCCGTTGGTTTGACACCATATTGTGGCCCGTGCCGTTGGTACAGTGGTTAGTGTCCCTGCAACGCATGAAGGTCCCGGGCTCGAATCCTGCAGCAGACAAATACTTAACATCTGATACTGAATCTAGTCCATCAATTCTCTGATAAGAAATGTGTAGCAACGAGGTGCATAATAACTTCTAAAGTTGTTTGTTGAAAGTTGTTGTTTGCTGCGCTCGCGGGTGGAATCGTGTCCAACTTGTTTGGTCGATGTTTTCTATTTTAAAACCTGGTCCCTAGTTAATTGTTCGCTGGTCGATGGCGTCGGTGCCGACCAAGTTGACTTTGTCTTTTTTAAATAAAAGTCTCCACTGAAATCTATCTATTTTTACATACAATTTCTTACACCCATGTGCTTCGTTGCTAGCTTGACGCGGCCCAACTCAAATAAGCGCACTCCGGTGTTGATGATTTCTGCTGAACGGTTGGTTATTTAATTACAAATTTTGCATTAATGTTAATAAAGTACTTTTATATTGATTTCCTCAATTAATTGCAAAAAATTATCCATTGCAAGACATAAGTTCAAATCGTGAAAAAATGGGAAATCAAAACATGGATTTCAATTCTGGAAATTTCCACCAAACTGTTAATCTTACGACAAAACCAAATAAACCTTCGCGTTCACATTGATTTAAACGTTGATATCCGGTTTATAAATTTTAGCAACACTTCGAATAAATCACCGAAGTTGACCATAATGGAGTAAATTTCGGTGATATCACTTAGGCTCATTTTAATTCAAAATCAATAAATTAATTTAGGAATACGCGTACTAGATATCATAGATTTCTATCATTATTAACGTTAGTGTAAAATTTGATAACGACGTGTTATAAACCGTTTACCCGAAGAAGAAAGAAAAACAGAAAGCTGAGCGCCTAAACTCGTCTCCGCATGTAAATAGGAGAATGGACCCTGAAACTTCTTCACAGGAACATGGAGGTAAAAACCCAAAGTAACCTATAAAAGTAATAAAAACATACTATTATATTATTTTAATATTAATGTTTCAGCTGATAAACCGCAGGCTCCAACAGTGAATACTGGCCACACCTTAGATACGCGAACTGTCCTACTCCTACGTCACGAGACGTGGTGCTGCATTGTCCCGGCTCCGACTGTGAATAAAGTGAATCGTGATTCGAGATTAATTAAGGTTAGTTCTGATCAAGTTTCACAATCTTTGTGATTTCCAGTATCTAGAAAGACCTGAACCATTAACCCCCTCTTCCCGACTTACCCCAATTTTCTCCTTGCTCGAGCTAATTTAACTTACCGGTAATCAGCACCCCCACCATCATGTAAAAACGAAAAGTGTGTACGTATGAATTTTGGCGATGTATGAGTTAAACCCGTTCTTTACAGCAAATATCTTAGAAAACGATTTTTTAAATTTCATTTTTCGTCCAAAGTGCACGTTGTCAAATTGCTGTTGTAACCAAATACTGTTAGCAGCCGCAAAATCATAACATATTTAGTACCTTGCGTAACCTATGTCATGTCGTGGATTGGAGTTAATTCGAAGGATTCATCGTCTCAGCTCATGTTCTGCGTAGGGCTGCTCGAATAGAACGTCAAGAAATAATCAATAATTGACTTTTCACTATAAAAAAGTGTAATATAAGTATGGTAGTAACGGTAAGTAATCAAAACAAAATAAAGTTTTGTCTTTATATGCACGGAATACAGGAAGGTTTGCCAACAAAGTTTTAAAGTGAGAGGCGGTCACCAACGGTACCAATTGTGCTTTGTTCTGATAATAGTTGTTACAAGAAAACACATCGCAATGTTCCAGCCACAAAGATTTAACACACACATATTATCTTTTCTCGGTATGAAATTTAACAAAGCCATGTAAATGGGTGGGAGTCTGGGACTAACCCTATATTTCATTCTTAGTACAACTTATAGCTATTGGCAGTCGAAGAAGCCGCCCAAGAACCAACCCCCCCCCCCCCCCGCAAATAAAAATGGCAAAATTGTGAGTCGAGGCTAGAGCCACCTATGCGAGATATTTAGCTCCAGCATAACGCTCAAGACTCTGATTACGGTGGTTCCAAATCACATAACATAATAAGCACTCAATTAATCATATTCTTATAGCTTATAACCGGGTTTCCCCTTCTCCCTTCTGTTCATACTTGCTCCTCACCTATTACCACTCATCGTATCGAAAAGCCAAAGTGTTAAGTGTTAAGTTAAGTGTTAGTGTTGAAACGCCATTATCGAACATCTTAAGCAATGCATTAAATTAAATACAATAGAACACACAACCAGTAGGAAGTACGAGAAAAGATTACAGTATACCTACTCAATATACCAGAAGAATTTTGTTGGACCTTGCTCTATGGATTCGGTGCACCTTGGCGGCTTGGCCAACGATTTGATTAAAATGAAGAATAAACATAATTTTCGTTATAATTAAATGTTACACATTTTCAGCATATTTTGAAGTCATTATTTCTTGTGCGTTGCAATCGTAACAGATTTTGCTGAAAACTGTAACATTACCCACGAATATGTTTCCGGATATCTGTTTAAAATTTCAGTGCTTTGTGTTCAGTGGTTCGGCCGTTTTTATCGCACAAACAAACCAAGAAAGTCCCGTTTCAGTTCCGTTGTAAGACTGTCGCGGCGCTTCCTCGTCTAATAACTTTGTGTACGTACCGGTACACATGAGAATTACCTTGTGTTCTTCCCAACCAATCCAAATAAAAACCCAAACACTGATTCAAAAACGTGTTTTCACTATTCATATTTTTATACCGGGCATGTATGAGTTAGTAAGACTGTAATTCTTCTATAAGTCGCAACGCAAAGAACACATGGTTGACCCCTTGTGTTGTATTAATACGAGCTGTATTCTTCCAGGATGGCTGAGGAAGATTCCAAGCCGGTACTCGTCATAACTGAGCCAGGCATCCTGGCATTGGGTGCAGGTCTACCCGCTGGGCCGAGCATCCAGTCGTACTTCTCGGGTGAGACCGTCAAGCAGGTGGCTTGTGGCTACGACCACTATGCCGTTGTCTGCGACTCCGGTAAGGTGATTATCTTTGGGAGAATCAGTACAACGGATGGATGGAAACTGGTGTTGATACAGTCACTCTGCCAAGTCTCATTCCGGCGCTCGCCACTGTAAGAGTGACTCAGGCGGCTTGTGGAAAGCGATTCACCATGTTTCTCACGGATAAGGGAGAACTTTATTCGTGTGGGAGAGAATGGCTCTGGTCAGCTGGGCCTCGGACACACTGATAAAAGCCCCTCCCCAGTCCTAGTGACCGGTCTGCCGCGCATTAAGAAGGTGGCAGCTGGGGGGTACCACACGGTGGCCCTTGCTGACACAGGCGAGGTGTGGGTGACTGGAAATAATGATTATGGACAACTAGGGCTTGGACATTCCAACAACATATCCTCGTTCGTCGTTGTGCCTAATCTTGCAGAAGCTATTGTTGACGTTTCGTGTGGTTGGTACGCTACTTCTCTTCTCTCTTTATCTCAAGGTATCTTAATGGCCGGAAGTAATGTTAATGGTGAATTAGGTTTAGGATCAATTACAAGTGTAAATAGCTTCAAACAAGTATCGGTGCCATCGTCAGCGGTAGCGACCGTGTCCTGCGGGAGCCTCCACACTGTGGCCCTCCGAGCAGATGGGACAGTGTGGGGTTTTGGTTATAACTTTGCAGGGCAGTTGGGCACTGGGGATAAGGATGCCAGGACCACCCCCACTCAAATGAGTGGTCTTGAGAAACACACCATCACCGAGGTTATTGCAGGAGGGCACCGCACGGCCATGTTGACAAACCAAGGTGATGTGCTGGTCTGTGGCAGAGGAGAAAGTGGAGAACTGGGTCAAGGAAGGTTCATCTCTTAACGGCAACTCTACTGCCAAAGTCACCAGGACTTGTTGTTAAACAGATAGCATTTGCCCATTCCTATACTTTAATATTGGTTGCACCGAAGACTAATATTTCACCAACAGTTCAGGTGGAATCGGATCTTCCTTGAAGCAAGACCGTTACAAGAGGCTGTTTTACTGATTGGGAGAAAAGCTTTCATGAAATCTTTGGAGTGTCCTGTATGTTTCAAGATATGTGCCAGCCCATACACCTGTGTTTGAACGGGCACAGCTGTGCAACACATGTAGAATGCACAGTTCGACTACAGTTTGCCCATTGTGCCAGGGAGTCTTTGGCCAAGCCAGGAACCTCGCATTGGAAAGCCTGACTGAAGATATCCAGCTACCCTGCCTCGACTGCCTGCTGCGTATGCCTGCTTGTGAGTTAGAGAGGCACGCCTCGGTCTGCCCTTACCGCAAGTACAACTGCCCCTTAGAGCGATCTTGCGGTTGGACCGGTCGTCCTGACACGATGCTTGCGCACACGACCTCTGCGCACCCTCAGCAGACGTGGACAGACCTACCCCACCTGTTCCTTCACCCCACATCGGACGACCTCGAGCACACTAATGTCCTGGCGGCTCACAACCAAGTGTTCACCCTACACCGCAGGTTCAGCCAGGCCACGGGCGAGTTCCGGGCGGTCGTGAGGTTCATCGGCCTCCCAGAGCACAAGGACAGGTTCAAGTTTGAATTAAACTTTTTTTCTGAGAATGATGAAACATTTATATATCTAAAAAATCTTTGTGCCGACATTGAAAGTGTTGAAGAGGCTTTTCAAACTTACAATTGCATATTGATGGAGCAAAAGTCGGTCAACAAGTTTCTTCAAAGTTGCAGTTTGGTGTGTCAGTTATCTATCGTAAAAGTAGAAACAAATGACCTTGCTGATCGAATTAAGGCTTTGTTGAACGCTTGATTATTGATCAAAACAATTTCATTCTTATTATACTACTAATACTATCGTCGTCAACGACTTGTTAGCCCTGTACAAGTTTTTAGTTTATTGTGCTTGTGTTTTAGATTTCTTTATATTTTATCTTTTAAACCTTGTGATGGGGACCTGAAATGTTTTTTATCACGGTCACAATGTAACAAAGCATATCCACCCTAAAATAACACCTGCTTTCAATGATTTTGTAGTTATGCCTATGTTATTGTATGGTCACTATTAATCCATGTAGGCTAGGGTATTGGTTGCAACAATATACTCGTATCATCTCTTGAGCAGTTACTTTCCATTTCCCCATTTGTTTTATTATGGTTACGTTGTGATGCAGAGAACAGTAGACTGGGCGGAGAAGGCTTATTAAAGCTATTGATAGGACTCATGTAGGTGAGAGTTGCAGTCCACCGTTTGATGTAGCTTATAATGCCACACGACAGTGTTGCCATCCAACTTGATAAATGTTCAAAATTGCTGTCTTTACGAGTAACATGTTAAACAAGACGCAAATACTGATTGGAGAGCTCTTAGTTGTAATCACACTATGTCCATTGGCTAAGAATAATTCGTGTTTTCCATCCTGAGTTTGGCAAATAACTTGCTTATGCACACTTAGAAGCTAGAACCTATGTTGATGTCCCTCTTACAATTTAACCTCTTCAATAAATGTTCATTTTAATGTAAGTATTAAAAAATGTTATTATGTAGGTAGATAATAATTATTTCACTGTCTCAAAATTGGGATTTACGGACAACATAGAAATTCATGATTTAGTATATTTAATATGATTTTAGCTAAGAAAATCATTGCCATAGTCAAGTGTCCAATAATGGAAGATAGACCCAAGATTTTCGAAGTATTTTCTCCCCCTTTTTTGATAGTATATAAAACTAACATTTATTTCCAGCATGGCTGCTTCCCCCAAACTCAGAGCGAGAAAGTTAATTCACTCTCTATTTTATTCGTATCAAAGAACTCCTGGTACAAAGATTAATTATCTATCTTATATTAAACCACCTCACTCCCATAAGGCGGCAACGTAATTGTTTTGGTTAGAAGATTCTTTCCTCGTGTCGCTTACCATTGAAACCTATGTGACGTGCAACTATTTTAAGGTAATTATTTGTGAAGATAACTTTCCTGTATATCAGAGTCTGCAAGGAAGTGCTCGCATAAGAAGCGCACTTTTGTTTTTGTAAGTTCTCTCTAAGTTACGAGAGAAAGCAAAGAACATGCTAACTTGTGTTTAGATGTCTACTTGCAGACCATATATGACGGCAAAAAAGCTAACTGGGGATATTTGAGAAAAATAAATGTATTGTGTAAACGACTGATCACACACTTAAATATTGTTGAAGTTAAAAGTTGTACTTTAATACATAAAATACCCATGTTTATTTTTCTGCCTTTGTATTATGTTTAATTTTTTTGATCTTGCCTAACTTGAACGTAGATGGCTCTCTTTGTTTTAGTTTTATAAATATTGTTGTGTTGTTTTAATATTTGGATGCTGATTTTAACCTATTGTTCAGACAGGCCATTGGATTCCCTTTTACATTATGTTTATGCCAAAAGTTTCTTGGATTCAGATTGTGGAAATGTCAAAAAAGGCTTAGATTCTTTCAGCTTGTAGGCCCTAAAACACACAACTAACATCCAAGTAATTATGTATTGTATATTACTATTTCCATAATGAAACATCTACGGAGTGTTTCCAGTACCTTTCAACCTACTAGAAATCTGTTCACATCATGCAGTGTTTGTATACTGTATTATAAGATATGGACCTTGTTAAGTATAAGTAGAGCACAAGGAAAACACTAAATCTCGTTGATAGGCGAGTTATTGAGCTATGTTTCATGATGAATTAAAATTGATTGATTTTTGTAATAACTGTCAATTAAACTAACTTTGTTTAGGATATTTGATTGCATAACATCTTTAAAAGTGCACAAAACTCAACGGAAAACAGTCCGTACGAGGTGGGATGGCAAGGTCTAATAAATCTCCTAGCTGACTTTTTGGTAAACTCCTTCGTGGAAATCCGTGTTAGTGGTTTGACATGTGCAGGTGATCAGACAGACATACATGTACATAAGAGCTTGAGAAGGTCCATATAAGTTCTGCATGTTCATAGTTTGTGATTATTAATAATATTATTTACTGTGTTTAGTGGCATGAAATAAATAGAAAAAATAAAAAATCACATTTCTTCTGTCTGCCCGCGGAGACGCTGGTAAGCATTCCCTTCAATAATTCATTGTTATAATAATCGGCTATAGTGCAGTCACTTCATTATGCTATACTGATATGCATGTGCATCTCGGACATAAACCTTTATTCGTGTTTGTGATCTGCAATTCCAAACAAAGAGTTTCCGAATAAAATATAAACATGGCATCCATTACATTGTTTTGTTTTTCTTTACTCCAACTCCCAGTCCCTCCTGACATAGCCCAGGCTAGGTGAGGTGTATTGGGAACTTTGCTTCTTAACCAAATATTGTGTATTATTAATTTCATTAATACGTAACCTATTTTCATATAGCAAAATCAGTAGAGAGTGTCGAAAATCCAAAAAGAGCCTTGCAGGGCCCCCTAAACCCGGATAGGTAGGAAGGCTTATATTTTTAAAAGGGAGTTTGTTTTATTCCAATATTAATCAAAGGGTTGTTTTTAACAGTAACGAGCCACTCGGAGTTTTGACATTGGGGGAGCTCAAATCCAGCAGTGGCAAATCCACTAATTCGCCGCAGGGGATGGGGGGGGGGCTGTAGTGAGAGATATTTTCGAATGGTCGAATTTAGGGCGGGACTTCTTGAGAGGATTACCCCTGTATATTTTTTTAAATATGAAAATCCGTGCGTTTTAGAATAGTTGACAACTATTCATTCACCATTGTTCTATCAAGAAAGTTTCGGGTGGGCTAAACTCATTCCCCCCGTATTTAAGCAATTAAATACAATATTTAAATTCTACTCTAGGCATATTATTTAAATTTAAATTAATTTTGAAGTTTATGATTCAGCAGAATAAGAAAGTATGATTAGCAAAAAGTAAATGAATAATGTAAGTAAAAATTTATATAGGAGGCCCCTCCAGAGCAAGGCCAGGGTCTGAGGCCCCAGGAGCCTGTGGATCCAGCCCCCCTATTTTTGTACCAACTCGCCGCCCAGCACCCCTTGCCGTGAGAATAGCTCTACCCGCCTCCTCCATTTCTACTTTTTGCAACCAAGTGCAGATGAGTATAAGAATAATTGAATACGATAGTAATTGAGAAAATTTTATAATTTATTTGAATTTAATATAGACATTCATGCTCTGAATATCGTGATTAGTGGCTGTGGTGTTAGTTCTAGTTCTAAGATCTAAGACTTTAACCCTTTTCTATGGGCCGTGGGAATTATGCTTCCCACCGGACATTTCGTGCTACGTCGTTCCCGGGAAGCATGATACCCATCGCTAGCATGTGCAGCTAGCTTACGCATACCAATGGAACTCGGGAAAAAAATTCGCTACGGCAGTTCGGTCGGTAATAACATTTCCAATAACAATGATTACAAATTTAGACATTTAAGTTATTGTGTTTTTGTGTCTGCGAGTGTATATATCGGAATTATCATCAAACTCGAGTGATTTCTCTATGGGAGATGAAAGTAAATAATGAAATTTTTTAATTTTTTAAATTGAATGTTTGTTTGCTAAATATACATAAATAGTATTGTTAATTTTTACCTTCTCGTGGGCGGTGGGAATATGTTTTCCCTCCACTTTTTTGGGGTAACCCATGAAAAAAAATCAAAAGTTTTGATTTTCTTTGTAAGAGTCTTCATTATTGTTAGTCTACAAAGTCAAAACTCAAATTTAACCCCTGGAACTATTTTGCCCATGAAAGGGTCACAGCATCATATTATTATCGTTCATCAATCAAATTCAAACTGTACGATAAAAACATTATTTTATATACTAAAATTCTAGTTCTAATGATGATATAATAATAAAAATAAAAAATAAAAATAAAATTAATGTATATTAATTAAATTGACAATTATGAACGAGGACGAAAGGGGGATATTAACTTCAGTTTATCAGTTTTCTCTCCCATTTCACATTTTCACGTTTTGTAACGAAACTTTCAGGGGGCTTCCCATTATCTTCGTATAGATAATAGCGTGTGCGGAAACTGTGCCGGTCCTTTGTGTTTGAAGCTTTTAACAATTTAGAGAATTCCCCATACAATAGTCAGTTTGGGAAAGAAAAACAGGGAGCCCATAACAAATTTGTTATGTTGACAATGCTAACACGAAACTTTCTCCTCCCTCCCATGCTTGTTAATTAATCCGAGAATAAATATTTTAAGGCGGTTTAATTAATGTTGGGCTTACTCTGATAAAATCTGTACAAGCTGGCCTCGTTTATTTAACAATTTGTTAAGATTTCAAAGAAGATAACACCATGTAGGACCAGTGCATGTGTCTGCAATGACTAGCAATAATTAACCGTGTAGCCCTATAGTTAAAACGATTTCAATGTTGAATTGGATTGAGTCCAAACAACACGAAGTTGAAAACACATTAAAAATAAATGTTTTTAATTGGCTCGCTCAATGAAGTATTGAAACAAATTAATTGTTCTATATCTTCAAAGAAAGAAGTAATGTTCCTTCACCAAAACAATAACAAGGTATAAAATATTTGAACTAGGAAAACGCTTAAGTCCCGCCGCGTTGTTGGATGAGCGTAATTGGTGCATTGAGCTGCCATGTGTTATGCGGATTTTCAGTTGTTCTGTGAAAAAATCATTACTTAGTTGAAGATTTTTTTAGATTATATTAAATTATATAAAATATTAACTTATTTTTTTTTTTTTTTTAATCGTAATTTAAAAAAAGGAAAAAGTCGTAATTTTGAAATTTTCATGAGAAATAATTATTCGATTGCGCTCAAATTTTACACGAATACCTAGATTCATAAAATAAGGTTATGTGAAAAAATCATTAAAATCGGATAAAGCATGTAGGTGTTATATGCTGAAGATTTTTTTTTAAAATTCGAAAAAAATCGTAAAGTTGCAATTTTAATGAGAAATAATTTTCCGATTGCGCTCAAAAACGTGGCAGTTCTAAGTTCAGAGATTTCGAAGGTCTCCATAAAATTAATTGTAATTGGAGTATCGGTTTAGCCGGAATCGTGTTAACAAACACACAAAAATACATACAGAAAAAAAAGAAAAAAAAAGTAAACATTCCGGTTTTTTTTCTCCAGTGTAGTGAAATGGAATCTTCGCTTCGCTCGCTACGCTCATCCAACTACACACGGAGCTCTCACTCCCACGTCTCCACCTTTGCATAATAATATGAGAAAGACAATGTCCATCGTTTTTCAGTTTTGCATTGGGAGTTCAGATTATAACCACGAAATTAAATTATCAAATTCTTGCTCTGATATATTAATTTTAATGCTCATTGCAGGTTGTAAACAAACCAAAATAATTATTATATAGAAAAGTGCCTGTGCAATGACAATCTAGCTGTGAATTTAAAAAGCTTATTTAGAACAACCAATCTTAAAATTAATTGTAACAATAAGGAAAACAAGAAACGAGCGTCAATTCATAAACATCACATATAATAACTAGGAAGCTTCGCAAACACTTTTTCAGGCGCGTTGTTGGATGAGCGTAATTTTAAAAAACGAGAAAAAGCGTAAAATAGGGATTTTCGTGAGAAATAATTTTTCGATTACTCTCAAATTTCACACGAATATATAAATTCATAAAATTAAGGTTCTATAAAAAATCATTACAATCGAATAAAGCATGTAGGTGGTCGAGGAAATTTAAAAAATCGAAAAATAACGTAAAATTTTGATTTTCATGAGAAATAATTTTTCGATTGCGTTAAAATTTCACACGAATATCTTAATTCATAAAATTAAGGTTCTGTGAAAAAATCATTTAAATCGGATAAAGCATAATATAGGTGTTATAAGTCGAAGAAATTTTTAAAAAATCGAAAAAAAATCGTAAAATTGCCATTTTCATAAGAAATAATTTTTCGATTGCGCTCAAAAACGTGGCAGTTCTAAGTTCAGAGATTTCGAAGGTCTTCAAAAAATGTCATTGCAATTGGAGTATCGGTTTAGCCGGAATCGTGCTAACAGCCAGACAAAAATACAAAAAGAGAGAAGAAAAAAAAGAAAAAAAAAACATTCCGTTTTTTTTCTTCAGTGTAGTGAAATGGAATCTTCGCTTCGCTCATCCAATTATTTCAAGTCCTGGTGAAGAAAACAACATGGCCGTTGAAACGTCTGCAGATAATATCATGAACACCGCCACGACAGAAAAGCTTGATGTCATCAACAAGTCGCGAGACGCTCTTTGATTACCATTATCATCAAAGTGTTTACCGATAAATGAAGGGTGAACTTAGATTTTGGAAAATTATTGTGTGCGATTAAATTTACCTCGCACAATGTATACGTCTCTAGACCACGACCACGACGCTTAAATGGAAAATAATATATCAAATCAAGAGAATTTACACTTGCTCCCAAGTCCCAGTATTTTGATTCCGATAATTTCCAAACGCGAGACCATTTGAATCAATTTGTAATTCTGTAACACAAGTAAGGCGAATATATATTGAAGTCCAATGTTGCCTAGCGCGCACTCATATAGTCGTTGTAGGTTATAAAATAGGCATTCATAATTATCAAGATGGTATTGTTTGGAATAACATGCATGAAACAATACCTTGGAACAAGGGAATACCGTGGACTAGTGACGACAGTTGTTCTGTAATTATATTATCCTAGATTTTAGGGATGGATATTCTTTGAATCTACATTATTTTACTTTAAGTTACGTTTTCATCCAACAATTTAATTAAACATTGCATTGCAAATGTATTCAAAACAGAGCGTATCAAAATGAAGGTGTGATCAAATTCATTCGTGCACATCATTCACCTTGAGACTCTGAGTTGCATGTTTCACCTATTTCACTATGTTTCGACCTGTGACTGGCAGCTGAACGGAAAGTATAGCTGCGTTCCAGAATTCGTCTAGTTGGTAATCTTAGATAGCCTGTTGTGCAATGGATAACTTGAATTTAATGGAACACTCATGGATTCCAAGAGTTGATAACAAGCAAGAGGACTTCTTCTGCCGCATGCTCCAACGTGACACACCAAGTTTAACTTTTAACTATAATCAAGCATTTTAGTTTAGGCATTCAAATTATTACCTTATATTCGAAAAATTTCAATCTCAACCTTGCAAAAAATTTAATAAGTATAAATATATTATAAAATGTACATAAGACTAAAAACTCACTTGTGCCGCTCATACCAATAATATTGAATGTTTAAACTTACTCTGCTGCACTGATTTAATTCCCTTATTATCATTTACATCCATGTTAAAGAAGGCATCTTATTTCATAAATACCGTCACCGCGCCTTGACCTTGACATTGACATTGATTCTGGAACACCATGGGTTATTATCCGAGATTATCATTGGGGTACTTGGGATTACTTTTGGTAGTTACATTACAAATAGGTTACTATTTTGGAGAGCAGCTTATGATAGTAGGCAGAATGAATACTACACAATCAATTAGGAAGTGTAGTGCACACAAACATCCATCCTTGAAGAAGAAAGCTTAATTACTGAATTTATTTACATTCAACGGATGTATTCTCTTCTGAAAATACATCATCAATACAGAAGTCAAGTCGTCCTCCCAATAATCGGCAGACCCGGGTTCAATCCCAGGTAAATAAATAAAACATGGCCATTAAAAATACCCAATAGATTTTTGAACTGACAAAATTGAACTGTTGGGCACCCCTGCATTCATTTGTCCCGATCTCCGTCTGGGCCTGGGGTAAAATTTGTCCCTTATTCTGCTGATCGTAGAAGTCGAAAAGACTTGCAAACCTGCAGTTACCATGTAGTACTTTAGTTCATAAAACTAGAGGTGAGCTCTGGCAGTCTCGTCGGGGACCCAGCCCTCTCCCATCAATCACATTCCCTACGTCGGGGTGGTAATCGAGGGGGGAACAGTCCCCGACGATGGCACGAGCGCACGTCGCAAATAAGTCGAGTAAACAAAAACTTTGGCCACTACCGTAATAAACATATAAATGTACAACGCTGTAAGTTGTGGTTGACCTGCAGGCAACCTTTGACTTTGTTATTCATTTCTCTGTTGTAGCAGTGTTGTCAGTTTGGCAATACGAGATCAGTGCAATAAACCCAACGAGGTGGAATAGAATAGAATAAATCTTTCTGCAACAATGTTACTACCTGATGCCACCCGAAATACATAGATCCGCAAAATACTGTGAAATTAAGCACAGTTCGTTGACTACATTTGACCAAATTAGTTTCCATGTTTGAATAAATACTTTCACACACACATCATATTGTTTTTAGTTATTCAAATAGATCGACCAAAAAATTCATATGGCCCAGTTCCCACTCGTCGTTAAAGATTCGTTATTTTTATGATGGGATAGGATTTTCGTGTTAAATAGTTTATAAGACATTATTAATAGCTTATAACAACAACAATATTTTTATAACAGAACAATCAGACGTCAATAATACTACCGACCGACCAATCAAAAGGAGTAACTAATTTATGACCGGTCAATCGTATTTCTTGTAACTAAAACAATTTCTTAGGACGAGTGGGAACCGGCCAAAATGTTCACAATTGTTCGTTAAGGGTAAAGACTCCCACCAATATTATAACCAATTATATAATTTAACACCACGTGAAATTACGTTTTTAGCGTTCATCACTGAACGCTGCAAAATATAGCAAAACTTTGCAGACAGCTTTATGGTTTTTACAGGACTATAGGCTGCCCGAAAAATATTGATGAAATGTGATGATAATTAAGTAGGGCCTATTTTATTCGATATTTAAATTAATCAAATGAATATTTGAAATACAAACCGCACCGATTATTATATTTGAATACTTTTTCTTGCATAACACTGTCCTAACAAAACCACATAGCTGTCTGCAATCAGTTTTGAGATTTCTATACTATTGATACATTAACATATTAAAAACAGACAAATAAAAAGTTCTCTCAATAGCTCATGAATAATTGTCCAGAATAGCCCATCTGGGCTCGCGTTATGATTTGGCCCAGAGCTTTCCTCTGCTGATCGTACGAGGGTGCGAAAAAAGGCAAAGTTACAAAGGAATGGAAAGGACGCGCTCTATAAGGATAAAATATACTACAAGGTTAATACAATAATAATTATTCACATACATTTCTCTACAGGGTTTGTCATATATTGGCATTTTCTTGCACTCAAAATAATTACATTTTGACAATTTATTTTGTTTTTTGACACGTATTTTCAATATTCCTTTTTGATTGTGCTATGTTATTACAAAGAGTATTTTAAGAAGTCTGATAAAATATCATATTTACTTTTTCTAACATCGTACACATATGTGTAAATAATGTTTTCAGAAAATACTTGCACATAGAGCTTCTCCACTTCATAGAATAGTACCTTAGCTTCCTAACCTTGTGTGTATCAATAAACGTTTTAGATTAAACTTAGAACACAAGAAGACGCCACAATATTGATTAGTTAGTAATTCAAATCCTTGATTAGTTTCCTGAAAATCATTGTAAAGAACATAACATTGGATATTTGTTTATTTTATTTATGCTTTGCATCTTGTTCCCATTTTCAACATCAATTATGATTTTCCTTACACAAATGGTGCCAACCACCATTTTTCTTCGTTTGATAAACCTTCCTTGTGACCCTTTCTCATGATCAAAGTTTTTGATTACAATTCTTAAATTCTCACTTCCTAAAAAAAGTAAAACTCAATAAAAAAATTCTACTACTGTGCGAATGTTTTGTATTAGAACACAGTAAGACTTCTTTTTAGCTGTACAATGAACATTGACTAGATACGTAGATGGTTAAAACGTTGACATAAAACTCTTCAAGTAGGCTTGAGTAGGGTTTTCGGTTTTCAGCACATTGACTAGAAGTTCGATAGTGACACGTCGACTACTATAAACAGAGGGCCGTGACTTTACAACACATTTGTACAACTTTATACAGCAACGTGCTTTTTTACAAAAGCGTTCACGTTTTTATCTTACATATTTTCATCAAGTATTTGTTTTAGTTTTACTTGGCTATTTCCTAAACCACATGAGTCTCTATTAGTTACACGGTTGAATAAAATTATAAGTTTCTCTACATTATTCTATACATTGTGTAACATTTACTTTCTCAAGCGTAGCAAGAAACGAATCGAGCAAAACAACGGTAAATAATTTCTTGTAGCGAGAACTAGTTCCTCAAACAGTTTGACTACCTTTAACGACAAGGGGAATACATAACAAATATGGCGTCAACTAAGACGTTCTTCAACGGAAGATATAATATAAGCTCTTTGTAGAATCGCCTATTTGATATGGATGCATATTATCATAACTCAATTTGTTTCCTATTCAAAATACTTTCTCGAATAGAAATTAAAACCACATGGTTGTAAATTATTTTCTTTTGATGTAACCTTGCATATCCATTACTGGTCCCCCACGATTGTCACTCGATTGTCCTTACCGAAGAGATCATGGAATGGTTGTCGTAGACCGTCATCAACCTCTCTCTCTCTGTTGTACCCTGTAATTCACGGCGTCGTCGCTAGAATACCGCTCAAGGGTCTGGCTTTGCTTCCTTCTCCTCGGGTGTCTCGATGGTCGTGACCTCGACCGTGGGCGGCTCGGGGAGGCTCACGGACATGTCCTTGGACGCCGGCCGCTTCGGAATCGGTGACTCCTCCTTGGCGCCCGAGGTTAGGACCTTGCTGGGGGAGAGATTCTTCACGGTCTCTGTCGGGAATGTCAGCTGGGGTCCTTCAAGGTCGTTCAGTACCGGGACCGGAGGGGGGGAGTTGCCCTTGCCGACGAGGTAGTACGTCATCAGCTGACCTTTGCCCTTGACCGATACCAGGCCACGTTGCTCGAAGACGTAGCCGAAGTGTTGGAGGATGGCGGTCGTCTCGTCAGTAACCTAAATGACAAGAAGTAAATGGTTATGACTTGAGATAATTATCGTCTGTTATAATACGTCTTGGTGCCAGTGTAGTGAAAGTTGCTCCGAGCAAGTTCTGGATAAGTAACTAAAAAATAAACTGAAAACGCATTATTATTATACTTATAAATTAAGTCAATAAGAGTGCATTTTATTGGAAATTCCTGCGTAAGGGAGGATTAACATTAGCTATAGATCAACTCTGCTACGCTCTAGCTTTTGTAGCATTACTCCACAATTTCATTTAGTTATACATGCTCTGAAAACACAATGATGCCACGCTCTCACTGACATTGGAATTAATCGGTGTTCAGTAATGACTTATGACTTATGAGAGATCATTCGTGCTCTAAACACCAAGTGGACAACTCTTTCTATTTAAATTGTCTGCGGTGGCACATGATCAGAGCGCTGGTCCGAAGCATATGGATCTAGGGGACATGGGTTCGAATCCCGCGATCTTATACCTAACTAACCTACTCTCTTACACTCCACCACCTGCCACCTCCCTCTACCCCCTTCTTACCTACCATTCCCTACCCATCTACCTAGCCTCACCCTACATGACAAGCCTATGTTTTTTTTGTAATCGTCCTTCATCGTGATTTATCATAACTCATCGTCTTGAATTCATATGCGTTATGTAACAAAAATCACCATCATCGTTCTATTCGAAACGACATGATTCTTTTTCATCGCTCTAGTTTCACGTGCTAATATCCTTCAATTTCACTATACGCTAACTATACTTTTCCTTTGCTATCGATTTATACCAAGCACGGTACGATTGGGACAAAACTATTTTAAGCAAAACGTTAATTAATTAAGGGATGCCTAAAAGCTGAATTTTACGAATTTACCCCTTTCGGATTTAAGCGGTTTTTGGGTAGTACGTTAATAATGACATTTCTGAAGAGAATGGTATACCATAAAACTTTTTGTTGCTATTTGTTTTGGGTTCGGTCGATTTTGGGTAAATTTTGACTTGACTATTAAGCGTGTTGCTAGAGTGCTAGAGCTTATTTAAATATCATTGAAGGATATAATATCATTGTCATATCGTAATGTTAATTAAGCACGTTCTATCGAGCTTAGATTGCAGCCTGAATGATATCAGCATATTTAAAACTAATTGAACATATTGTCACTGTTATGTAGCAAGAGTGAAGCGATACTGTATAGTAGTAATAGGATCGCTTACTAGCCTTAGCTGGTTTAGATGACGATTTTTAATGTGTATCGTTCAAATTATGGAAAAGAGACTTATCTACATTAACAATGTACTGAGTTAATTTCAAATAGTAGCTTAAGGGGTAATTATTTACTATTATGAACCACTATGAACCATTGGTGCAACTAGTACTTTGGAGTTAGGGTAGTGTCATAGTAATAACAAAATGCAAATATACATTATTTTATATTAGTGCAATTATAATGAAGAATACATTCAAAAGTCTCGTTAGCTACTTGACATTAGATACTGAGACTTCACAATGATATGTGTATTTCATTTATTATGTTGTGTTGTTATGTATTTATTTTGTTTAAAACAACTCCAAATAATTCCAACTATTTATAAGAATTCGGTAGGAAAATTTTAAGCAAAAATAATAACATTACATTGCGAATGAAAAATTAAACTTTATATATCACGTAAAAAAAATTAATTGGACATTTTGCCATTACATAAAGTTTGTATGTACTTAGTTACCCGGCACCTCCACCAATTCTCAAATAATTCCCTAACACACGTCCACTAATACTGCCAATTATCGGGTTTTAGTGAACTATTATGATCCACTGTGAACCATTAGTGCCATAGTGCTTTCGAGTACAGTTCTATTAATATCAAACTGCAACGAGTTGAAAGAAAGCGTAGAAACCCACACACTTATGAAGAAGACATTCAAAGACTTTCCTAATGATACGTTTCTTTCATTTATTATAAAACAACTTTAAACATTTACATTTATTTATAAGAACTCAGTAAATTTTTAAGCAAAAAAATGTCATTTCATTGCGAAGTCCATTATATAAGTTGGCCCCGGCACCTCCACCAAATCTCGAATACTTCCCTAACACACTTCCACTTCCGCTGTCATATCCCCTTTTACCAATGGAGCTCTCAAAAACCAAACTTAACTAAAACAACGAAGTTGAGAGTGAGATTAGAACTTTTTACTTCACGCCAAACCGTTATTTATGGTTGAATTATGACATTTCTTGATGCAACCTTGTTTGTAATGGTTAACATAGAAAATAAATCATTGCATACTTTTTACCTGTACGACTACGACTACGTTGTTTAAGCGTTTCCAATTGGTTGACTACTTGAATTGCATTAAGATTGGCTACACCACTTGTAAGCACTAATATTGGTGTTGATTGAGGTGGATAAAACGAATTGAGCGAGCGTAGCGAGCGTCTCCACTTGACTCTTATGGCTCGAATGTCTGTTTTTTGTTTTTTGTTTGTTTCTGTTACTGCTTCGGTACCGGTCGCACCGTTTCTCTGATCGACCTGAAATTTTGCACACTTGTACATACCACCTATGCGGGTTGCTGTATAGTTTTTGAACAAAATCCGATCGTTGGTTATAAAATAAAATAAGAATAATGTTCCGATCGTTATGAAATTTTGCAGGGTCAATAATTAAGTACAACATTCTCTCCTATTTTACAAATTTTCAGCTAAATCGGGTAAGACCTTAAGTAGTGTAGATAGTAAATTACATTTTAACAAAAGTACCGTTACCATGGCAACGAAAAGTCTCACCTCACTATGCACTGCTACCTAGAAGTAATCAAAATACTATCGAGGAAGCAGTGTATTATTTGTTATCAAAGAGTTAAAATAGTTTTCCCAAAGAAATGATGTCAAGGTCCTCTAGATGGCGGTGGATTTTATCCATTCTTCCTATTTTACAAATTTTCAGCTAAATCGGTCAGACCTTAAAGACTATTGGTATGTAACATTATGGGAATGTCGTACTCGGGTCGTGTTGCACGTACCGGTGCTCGCTCAACAACGCGACGGGACTTTACGTTTTCCTAGTAATATACTTAACGCACTGCATAGCCAACAATATTATTCGACAATATTTTTTAGAGTGGCCCAAAACACTAAGAGCAACATCTCTAAAAGTATTAACTAACAAAAACTAAAAGTGTGTCACAAACAAGCTCAAAGGTGACGGTCAACAAAAATATTGATTTTTTTCGTAGATATTAAATTCACTATCGCACACCCTCACTGATTCAGCAATAGTTTGAACAATATGGAACCTCGATTTTTCTTACCTCTGAAATCTTATCTCTCTATCAGATCAAATTCTTTACACACTGTGAATGAAAGTCGATGGGTGTTGCAGTATAGTTGTATATTGTTTAAGTCCTCGCCCCTACCTGAATGCAACCCGCCTTGCCAGTGCTCTCCATCCTCGAAGCCACGTTCACGGAGTTGCCCCAGATGTCGTAGTGAGGCTTGCGAGCGCCGATCACGCCCGCTGTTATAGGACCGTGGTTGATGCCTGGGGAAATGGAGAGAATTGATTGTTATGTATACATTCAGATTCTTTCTTATTCATTTATGAAAACTTATTTTCACATTTCAATTTATACAAAGTAAATAAAGCTAAAGTTATATCATTTATCAAACAATTATTAACAGTTATTGAACAATTTTCAAAATAAATAAAAAAACAGGATCATTGGTATACAATCAAGAAAAAATATTAAAAGTACCATAAAATGTGAAAATAATTAAATTATTCAAATGGACAAAAAAGATATAAATTAATGAAATATGAATCTACTTATGTCATACAAAAACAGATTAGACGACATTTATTAAATTATGAACGTGGCGATAACGAATCGATGGTTAAAATGCATTTTGAACATTGTTTTCTTTTACTGAATAATCCCTACAAAACTAATTTATTCAATTTCAAACTAATTTATTTATTTTATTTATTCTGAATGTGGAAACACACATTGTTTAATTTTGTATCTAAAAAGTTCGCGTCGATAACCTGTAAATCATACTGAAACAATGATATTCACAAAAAAGTTGTTCAAGTTCTACATATTATATTAACATCTCATTCTAGGGCGTATCATGGTGTTTCCAGTCAGTGTTGCTGAAAGTTTTCTTTTGGAGGTTATAACATTTCACAAAACAGCCGTCATGCCCTTAGTGTATACATTGCCTAATAAGTGATAGATTTTCTGCCAGCACTAATTACGCCAGGTTCATTCGTCACTTTCTTGTTCAATATAATAGTTGAACTATCAGAAACCTACCCCTCACCCTTCCATCGACGAACTCGCCGACGCCGACGACAACGACGATGTAACTGGACGACATGAGATATTCCAACCTTCGTTCACTTTTCCTGAGCCTGAGTCAGCCTGAATCTGTGCTCTCCACACCCAATAGACTAGAGTGTCGCATTAAGCATCTTTGAACCAAATGAACTCGGTCTACTAATCACCCTAATTAATTGATCTTTCAGGTTATAATTAAGAATAGCCTAACTAGAACTTTCGTTTTCTAAACCTCTTTAAAAAAAAAATAATTTTCGAGGGTGTCAAGTGTTCTAAGCTCACCCATCTTGAGTACGAAGTTGTTGAAACTTTGCTCGTTTATGCTCTGTAACGCCTTCTTGAGTTGCAGCGCAAATTCCACCAAGAGCGCTAGGTGGGCCCACCGTACTTGGATAGGGTCGTCCGGCTGAAAACAGTGAAAACAGTGTAAACAGCTCATTGTTTGTCGCATGGATGACTTTAAAGTTACCAAACTTAACATATTTTATTAGGCATGTCGAATAAAGTAGCTAGATCTTTCGAATGTTTTGAAAAGAAACTCTTTATTTATACACACAAAAGTTATAGAGTGAGAAAAGTGAACGCAATCTGATTTCTGATGATTGCAGCTGAACGGATTCTAATATCTCAATCATATTTTGCAGGAACTTCAATGAACATTCGTTTGATTTATATCCATACTCGGTAAGTACGAATTTGCCGAAACAAAAATTGAAACACAAATCTAAAATATGGGTTCCAACTCGTGAAATTAGCCCGCGTTTTCAAGTTGATTTGATTCCGTTGGGATTTTACAAGTTATTTTCTTTTTAAAAATATGCAGTTGGATTGATGAATGTTATTTACGATTTCCCTAAATAGCAGATAGCTGAGTACTTGTTTTTTTCTCAGCGAGTACACTTTCACAAGTAAGAAATTGGATTTTAGTTTCTTAGAAGTGTTTTAGGGGTGACTGAACTTAATAAAAGAGTAAGGAGGAAACTGGGCGTTGAAATTTTAGATGGCATATTATTGAATGAGAGTGGAGTAGATAGTTTGTATGGAGCCATGAAAATAAGTGGATTGAATAAGAGATGAATTTGAACAATTAATGCAAATAATAGGGAAGGAAGTGGGAAGATCAAGTGAAAGAGCGGATTTAACAAATCATAGAAATTCATGAACACAAATCCATCAAAATGTAGACGAGATAGACGTTTGTATCTTCGTTAAGTGGTATAGAATTAGAAAAGATGTTGAAAGATAATAATAAAATAAAAGGGCTTGGTAAACAAGCACCAGAGTACGGAAGAGGTATTTGATAAAGAGGAGTCTGAACAATTAAATAATTGTGTCATAGTATTTCTCTGCCTATCAAAACGACGAGAAAACAGACAAAGGCAACCTCGAAAACTTCCCCAACATCCCTAACATGTAGATTCCCTCCTCCACCCATGCCAATAGAATGTATATGTCCAACGTCAATTATTCCTCCCCAGAAAAGCCAAGCCTAGAGTGGCGGAATTTGACCTAACGATTGACGCGCGGGGACGCGCCCTTAAACCACAAAAACTAAACTGGATGAGAAACATCACCTTCCAACCCCTTTTGCAAATAGCTGGATGTTTTCAGAACTGGTCTGTCCCCCCCCCATCCAAAATCCCTTAGGCTAGATTGTAGAAGCAGAAACATCCGACTCCTTGTTTCTGCAAGTATCAGACGTTGATCATCATTTCCTCCGTACCTTCATCTGTCTGGTGGGCTTGAGTCCGCTGGCCGCCATGTAGGTGGAGCCGATCGTCTTGATCTTGATGATGTCCTCGAACTGAGGCAGCTCAAGGAGGGCGTCGAAGTCTGAGATGACCTCGTTGAGGAAGCGCAGACACTCTAGACCCTGGTTGTTCACGGTCTCCTCAGAGTAGAAGTCTGGAGAGAATAGAGTATGCAGGGGTATATGAAAGTGATCCGGAAAGTGATTAGTAAAACACACTATTTTTTAAAGAACAGATGACCAAGGTCATATACATGAATATTGTACGATCCTGGGCATCTGTTTTACTCCCGTGTTTAACAATAATTGGTTGGTAGCCATTTTATTACTACTAACCATAGATATTGAACTATAATTGGCTAGATCAGCAGTCATTGGTCCACTTCCGTGACAATTTGAAGCCATCTTGAATATGGAAGTTTGCATGTTAATCGAATGGGAGCGATTTGTTGCCCAAATAGTTCTCAAGATTGCCGCCAGGTTGACAGGTAAGCATACTAGTCTTTAACATCAAACGATTACTAAATTTCCTTATGCAATAACTTCTTATTGTTTATGTTTGTTTCAATATCACGCTGCACAAGCTAGAACCATATCACACAATCCAGTTAAATACTTCAATGCATTAAAAAAGCATAAATTAAAACGCCAAATCGCCATTTTGTTCATGGCAGATTGAGTCTTCAATTTGCTATATGCTTGCGCCTGTGCGGAGGTATTGGAGACTGCGTATCTAGCCTACAATAGGTGTTTAATATCAATGCTACTTACGAATAAAGTGATTTAAAAAAAATTCTTATTTCGAAATCATAAAACATTCTTACAACTAAAATTAACTCGACGTTTGTAAAGTAAGGGCCTATTCCTTTTTCGTTCACGAAAACGAAATTCATGTTTCTAGCTGCATAATATTTTGAACACTTGCAATGTTATTAATTCAGCTGTGTGTCTTTGACACGATCAGCTTGTTATTTTGATATATTCATTCCATACTAAGAGGGCACTCCCCGGCCAGAATTAAGCACTATCCACATAGCCCACAGAAAAAGATCTTATTGCGAAACGAACGAATAGAGGCAGATGACTCACATAAACTCTATTGTAAACGAAAGCTAGATCTATAGTTCATTGCTATTCAATTTTCAATACTCTAAAATCTGTTGTCATGCGGACTTTTCCAAAATTTCATTTTTGACTATATTCTTTTACGCATGAATTGTTAATAAACTAGGAAGCTTCGCAAACGCTTTTTCAGGCGCGTTGTTGGATGAGCGTAATTTTTTTAAAACGAAAAAAAACGTAAAATAGAAATTTTCATAAGAAATAATTTTTCGATTACGCTCAAATTTCACACGAATATATAAATTTATAAAATTAAGGTTATGTAAAACAATTATTACAATCGGACAAAGTATGTACGTGTTATAAGTCAAAGAAATTTTTAAAAATCGAAAAAAAACGTAAAATTGCGATTTTCATGAGAAATAATTTTTCGATTGTGTTCAAAAACGTGGCAAATCTAAGTTCAGAGATTTCAAAGACCTCCATAACATTTCATCTCAATCGGAGTATCGGTTTAGCCGGAATCGTGCTAACAAACAGACAAAAATACAAAAAATAAACAAATAAAAATAAAAAAAAACATTCCCGATTTTTTTCTCCAGTGTAGTGAAATGGAATCTTCGCTTCGCTCGCTACGCTCATCCAATTATTATCTAATCAAGGGCATACAAGCATATATCTCAGCTTAATAAACAACCATAGTGTAAAGTTTATTGCATTATCTTTAATTATTTGTCTGTCTGATCTATTTTACGAGAGAAAGTTTTTTAGACAATTACAACCGTCAAGATTGGACAAACGAGGTGCGGGAAGTGCCTTCTTACTTCAAGACAACCTGTTCTTTCTACTAGGAAAATAGTTAAGTCCCGCCGCGTTGTTGGATGAACGTAATTGGTGCATTGAGCTGCCAATTGTGTTATGCGGATTTTCTGTTGTTCCGTGAAAAAATCATTACGAAGTTGAAGATTAAACTTTTAATTAAATTTTTAAATTAAAAAAAAAATTAACTTTAAATTTTTAATTTTTTTAAGAAATCGTAATTTAAAAAAAGAAAAAAATCGTAAAATTTCGATTTTTATAAGAAATATTTATTCGATTGTGCTCAAATTTCACACGAATATATTAATTTATAAAATTAACGTTCTGTGAAAAATCATTACAATTGGATAAAGCATGTGGGTGAAATAAGTCAAAGAACTGTTTTAAAAAAGAAAAGAAAACGCAAAATTTCGATTTTCATGAGAAATAATTTTCGATTGCGCTCAAATTTCACACGACACGAATATCTTAATTTATGGTTCTGTGAAAAAATCATTAAAATCGGATAAAGCATGTAGGAGTTATAAGTCGAAGAAATTTTTAAAAAATCGAAAAAATCGTAAATTGCGATTTTAATGATAGATAATTTTTCGATTGCGCTCAAAAAGGTGGCAGTTCTAAGTTCAGAGATTTCGAAGGCTTCCATAAAATTTTATCGCAATCGGAGTATTGGTTTAGCCGGAATCGTGTTAACAGCCAGACAAAAATACAAAAGAAAAAAAGAAAAAAAGAAAAAAAAACATTCCGGATTTTTTTTCCAGTGTAGTGAAATGGAATCTTCGCTTCGCTCGCTACGCTCATCCAAAAAAGAGTTGTGTGTTGTTGTGACGCTACCTGTATAGTTAGGCATGGATGCGAACAGCACACCGACTTCCGCGTAGCTCTGGCTGTACAGCTCCTCGTGTTGTCTCTTGCGGCTCCCCATGAAATGCGCGGCGACGTGGGGTGGCAGGATGTTGTACACCAGCGCTTCGTTGCGGTGGCGCATATCGGAAGCTTTCTCTCGCTGCTCCTCCACTTCGGAGCGCCATAGGAACAGCACGCGAGACGCCTTCTCCATCTAGCGGGAGAAATTAGAACTGATAACATTTTGTGTGACGTCACTCTATCATGGTCGCCCATGGCAAATCATATTAAAACCAGACAACCTGACAACCAGAAAACCTGGCGGTCGTCAAGGTCAAGCGAGAGCACGCACGCCAACGTTGACAATTTACACACATTTGACATTAGGTAGAGCCTACCGTATTTGGTAATGCTATCGTGATATGTTGTCACATATATCAACATTTTATAAGCTGTGAATAAAGTAGTTCCCACAGAGTCAGTATTTTAACGAAATAATGATTCTAAGTAATCACGATTACGAAAGTGTTTTTTTGTCTTGTCGGCAATCGCGTGTCCAAAGTGCCAACCTCGCCAGATGTGATGTCAATGTTTAGGAGCATCAAAAAGCCATTTGTTCGTACACTTCATAAATACTTTATTTTTAGGATATATTGGGCAAGGCTTGACTTTAAAATAGTCTCGTTGTTCTTCTAAAGCAGTTTTAGAGACCGTGATTTTATTTACTTTTTGCCGATCCTGTGGCCATAGTGCGTGAGCGACAGTGCTGCAATCCCTAGGCGACCGCCACCTTAACTGGCTCTACCTATAGCAACGGCCATTTTTGACTCCATCTTTAAACTTTGACTTCTAGTATTTTTGTATAATCAAATTATAGGTCTACTTATACAATTTTGAACAAAGGCTTATCACTTGTGTGTTATTATGTTCAAGTTATTTTAGTCTATGAAGTATTGCTGTATTTGGTTACTGCAGGCGCCAAAGTTTATTTGGAATCAATTTTTTTCGTTGCTAAGAGCAACCAGTTGCGTGACGTACCACTAATAGTGTCTATTGTACTACAGATCGTAATTATTTTTTGCTTAACGCACTAAGGCTATTCGAGACGGTGATTGGTGAAAGATGACGATGAAGGACGATTACAAAAAAATTCCTTATGCGGGATTTGAACTCACATCTTCGTAGAGCTAGACGCTTCAGACCAGCGCCCTTATCGTATGAGCCACCGTGGTGTTCTGTAGATTTGTGAATTTGGAAAACACTGTTCATTTAGTTAGACTTTACAAATCTTAATAAACTGAACATGTCTGAATGGAGTGCATGATGGGGTGCTAACCATATTAAATCATTTATCTAACATTTTAATCAACCTTATAAGTAGGAAGATTTTGGAAGTAGACTAAATTGTTGAATTAACTAAATATTGCAAGTCAGTTTGTTTATGGAATTGTA
Organism: Sweltsa coloradensis; assembly: GCA_024449915.1. Taxonomy (NCBI): domain Eukaryota; kingdom Metazoa; phylum Arthropoda; class Insecta; order Plecoptera; family Chloroperlidae; genus Sweltsa; species Sweltsa coloradensis. Next base: position 1,058,826 of record JAMZAV010000464.1, on the reverse strand, counting down.
TACAATACCAATAGTCAGAGCATAAATACATAATCAGTTACTCAAAGCAGAATATGTAAGCTACGCCTACTTTTGGAACTCATCACATTTCTATAAACTATTCATTTAGTCGTATCCTCTTCGGTTTTCTACATCAAGGCTTAGATAACAAATTCTACACATTCTGAACCAGACCAATACTGCTGAAATTGTGTTCCATTTTAATCCTTATACTTGTTGCTTATCTTCGCTACTATTGTGTCTGTCACACTTACGTGTCTGGCTAGAATGGCAAGGGCTATGGTGACAGCCGCCAGCAAGCCACACAGCGCGTACTTTCCGGGGGCGAGGCTGGAACATAAATCAAAACAAATAATGTTATAGCAAAAAACGGTGTATTTTTAAAACGTTTCTTTGTATTTTCAATTACGGTATAATAAAATTATCAATTTTTTGCTCTTACAAACGCTCACTCATTATTGTATTTGGCAAAATCATGCGTTTTATTGATTGTTGCATTTTCTGAAAATATTATCTTGAAGAATCTTGCTAGTTATTTTAAAACCACCTTTCTTCCATCAAGTACTGCAGGTCCGTTCCCAAATGTAAGTGCATGTTATCAATTAGGTCAGCTATTCCCACATCACCTCGTGAAATTGCTCACATAATAAAAAATTCGAAGAATGTAGACACCTATAATAATTCCAGTTTACGTTATTTAACACTGTCGAGTACCTTTAAGCTATCCAGTGACATATATTAAATTCTGCACTGACTACTGGCATTTTTCTTCAAAATGGAAGCAAGCTATTTTAACACCGATTTTCAAATAAGGAAATCGTTTTAAATTGTCAAAATTATAGGCCGATCTCCCTTCTACCGATAATTTTGCACAGAAACATTTTCAACCATGTATTGCAATTGCTCCGGAGCAGCATGGCATTGTGCGGAAACGTTCTACGGTAACGAATCTTGCATTTTTTTCAAGATATTGCAGATTGCATCAACAAAAAGGAAAAAGTTCATGCAGTCTTCACTGATTTTAGTAAAGAATTGATACGGTAGATCAACGGCTTCTTGTACTTAAACTAGAAAGCTTTGGTATCTGTGTAAAGGTCATTGAACTTCTACGAGACTATCTTACTGTCTTACTGGTGGTGGTAGAACGTAGGTAGGATGTCAATATTGACACAAGTTTATCATTAAATCATTTCTGTAACATCTGGAGTAACACAGGGATCGATTCTTGGACCCCTTCTATTTACTCTCTTTGTAAATGTCCTTCCATCGCAAATCAAGAGTGCAAAATGTCTGTTGTATATGCAGATGACCTGAAACTAAATCTCCATGTCACGGATCAAATGGACTACTTCATACTTCAACTTGATCTTGATTCACTGTCAGAATGGTGTCAAACATGGTTATTGAATCTTAATGTGTAAAAGTGCATCACTATATCCTATACAAACAAAAGGAAACAGTTACATTTTAAAAACCGTGTAAATAGTTATGTCCTTCAGCGTGTAAATGAAATTAGAGATTTTGGAATTACTTGCCACAAATTTGCATTTGATCAACATATATCAAAAATATTTTCCAAAGCACATAAAATGTAAGAATTTATAAAAAGTAACTGTGTGTTCTTTACAAGTTTACATAACTCTAGTCAGGCCTCAAGTTGAGTAATATGCTCCCCAAATTTAGAACCCAAATCATGTCACTAAAATTGCTATTATAGAGAGTACAACAACGATTTTTTAAACATTTTGTGCTACAAGGCTAACACGGAATACTACAGAGTAAATTATCTGAGTATTTGTTCTGAAAATAAGCTATAAGTACTTTTGAATGCCGGAGGAGATTTATGGACATTGTTCTGCTGTACTATAAAATTACTAATAACCTGCTTGACTCGCCTTAAGTCGAACCCTTGAACTACCGTGTGCCACCGAGGTACTCATAAATTATTTCACCTTCTCTCCAGCCGCATTGATGTGCACAAGTATTCCTGTTTGATAAGTTAACTAACTACTTATTGGATGAGCGAAGCGAAGACTTTAATTTCACTGACCCCTCAAAAAATTTAGCTCCAATGTTTTTTGTTTTTTTTCTGTCTGTCTGTCTGTTTGTTCGCTCTCTACCGGGCAAACGGCATATGCGATCTGGATGAGAATTGGAGGGGACCATCGAAATCTCTGAACTTAGACTTGCCACGTCTTTGAGTACAAACGAAGAAATATTTCTCATGAATATCGTACGATTTTTTTCGATTTTTAGTACGATATTTTCGTGACATTTGGGCCGATTCTGACCAAACAAGTGGGGCTAAAAAGTGCATATTTTACATGGACATTAAGGTTTTGGTGATGTAGAACCCTTTGAAAGAAGAAGTTGAAAAAGTTAGCCAGAATCCATAGAATATAAAGGTTTTACTATGAGTTTTTTTAGGCATATAATAACAATTAACAAGTACAATATAATTTGACACCAATCACCTACAATGCGTTCAACGAGAACTTGCAAAAGTAAAGAGATCTTACGCAAACTAAATACTTGTTAAAAAAGCTTATCCATCAACGCTACTAAAAAAAGCAATACGATCCAGAAATTACAAATCTATCCCGACCGGGGTTTTGAACCTGGGTCGACCACATCCTGGGTATAATGGCGTCTTAGCCAACTAGACAAGAAAACAGCTAGTCATTATTAGACGAGTGAGTGAGTCATGTGTTGAGTAGGCAGGGAACATTTCCTTACATAAGGCCTACCTACTCCCTAGCCTAATAGGCTGGAGTGTCGTATTATGGCCTTACAGTTGACGCGCCCTCATGCCAACTTAACTCAAAAACCGTATTATGTATACCTTATTTATAAATCAACTTAAAAGCAAATGTGTCCGGGTATACTCAACACATGACACACTCGCTCACTCGTCTAACCACGACTTTTGCGTTTTACTTTAGTTATTAGTCGGAAACTAGACTGAACAGTGTTTTCGAACATGTAACATGCATTCCAAGCACACACTTCATAAAAATGTTATTAAAAGTAGGGCTGGTCGATATCACACGAAAATTTCAATATCGATATCAATTATTAGTAATCAAGATTTTGTAATTTTTTCCATTTTTCAAAGCTTTTAATAATGCGTGGCTAAGCCTATATCACCAAATGATGCATAACAAATTGTACTTTCTCATACTCGCGTGTAATGACCCGGCACCTCCACCAACACAAGCGAACCAACATATGATAAAATTTAATTTTATCCTCGTTTTAGTTTTTTGTGTTTATTGGATGAGCGTAGCGAGCGAAGCGAAGATTCCATTTCACTACACTGGAGAAAAAATCCGGAATGTTTTTTTTTTCTTTCTTTCTTTCTTTCTTTCTTTCTTTCTTTCTGTATTTTTGTGTGTCTGTTAACACGATTCCGGCTAAACCGATACTCCGATTGCGATGAAATTTCATGGAGACCTTCGAAATCTCTGAACTTAGAACTGCCACGTTTTTGAGCGCAATCGGGAAATTTTTTCTCATAAAAAAACCAATTTTACGATTTTTTTTTTTTTAAAAACTTTCTTCGACTTATAACACCTACATGCTTTAACCGATTGTAATGATTTTTCACAGAACCTTAATTTCATGAATTAAGATATTCGTGCGAAATTTGAGCGTAATCGAAAAATTATTTCTCATGAAAATCGAAATTGTACGGGTTTCTTCTTTTTTAAAACAATTCTTTGACTTATTTCACCTACATGCTTTCTCCTATTGTTATTATTTTTTCACAGAACCTTAATTTCATGAATTAATATATTCGTGTTAAATTTGAGCGCAATCGAATGTTTATTTCTTATGAAATTGCAATTTTACGATTTTTTTCTTTGTTAAAAATTATGATTAATTAATAAAATTAAGTTATTTTTTTATTTAATTTAATTTAATTTAAAAAAATCTTCGACTAAGTAATGATTTTTTCACAGAACAACAGAAAATCCGCGTAACACATGGCAGCTCAATGCACCAATTACGCTCATCCAACAACGCGGCGGGACTTAAGCGTTTTCCTAGTTAAAAAATTTCTTCGACTTATAACACCTACATGCTTTATCCGATTGTAATGATTTTTTCACAGAACCTTAATTTTATGAATTAAGATATTCGTGTGAAATTTGAGCGTAATCGAAAAATTATTTCTCATGAAAATCAAAATTTTCTTTTTTTTTCTTTTTAAAAACAATTCTTTGACTTATAACACCTACATGCTTTATCCTATTGTAATGATTTTTTTACAGAACCTTAATTTCATGAATTAATATATTCGTGTTAAATTTGAGCGCAATCGAATAATTATTTCTTATGCAAATTGCAATTTTACGATTTTTTTCTTTTTAAAAAATTACGATTAATTAAAACAATTAAGTTAATTTTTTATTTTATTAAATTTAATTATAAAAATTAAGTTAATTGTTTATATAATTTAATTTAATTAAAAAAAATCTTCGACTTAGTAATGATTTTTTCACAGAACAACAGAAAATCCGCGTAACACATGGCATCTCAATGCACCATATACGCTCATCCAACAACGCGGCGGGACTTAAGCGTTTTCCTAGTATTATAACTAGGAAACGCTCTGTTGGACGCGTTGATAAGCGAGCACGTGCTATAGCTCTAGACCCACATTGCAATTTATTAAAATTGTAAAATTTGCGACGTTTGCTGTCCACGGAGGCCATGTTTCCGATATTATTTATTGTTGCCAATGTAGGCCTATTTGGGTAAACCTTTAATTTGTGGATAAAATCCACCGCCATCTAGAGGACCTTGACATCATTTATTTGGGAAAACGTAACAAATAATACACTGCTTCCTCGATAGTATTTTGATTACTTCTAGGTGGCAGTGCATAGTGCGAACCTCGTGTGAGTTTTTGTTGCCATGGTAACGTTTCTTTTGTTATAATGTAATTTCCATCTACACTACTTATCGGATCAAGATAAAATTAACATATTCGTGACCGGACGGACATTCTTAATGATTTGGCCACTTCAGATTTTGTGTCCGTTTAGTTTGAAAAAAAAAATTTAACTTTTTGAACGATTTTGCCACAAAATTAATGGCATTCAATCGAGAACGAAGCTTGTGGATGGTCAACATTTCAACTCGATCCGAGCCTCCGTTCGAACGTTATGGCGAGACATACAAACAAACAAACAAAAAAAAACAAACAGTGACTAATTTTTCCGTCAGAGTCAAATGTAAACGCTCGCTTCGCTCGCTTAATTATTTTTATTTATAAAGTCTAAAATATCGATATCGAAAATATCCCGAAAATATCAATATCGTATCGAAATATCGATTTCTTTGCCCGGCCAAAATTTAAAGAATATCATACTACTTGCATATATGAATGTAAATATAATATATATTAATGTAGCCTAAAGTGCGGTTTTAATTATTTTGTAAAACATGTAAAACATATAAATGATACATATAGAAAAGTAAGGGAATTGAGTGTTGCGATACGTATGGTTCAAGTGGTGATGTTTGGGAAGTACTAAAGTTCCTAAAAAACATTCTTTTAAATGTTTATTATTCATTTAAAGATCCTACTCAAATAAGTGTGTTGAATAATATTCTGGTCCTGTTATTTGAAACAAAAATAACACAGATAAAATAAATTGCAGTGAGCCAATATAACTGTTAGTAATCACTACATGCAGGCAGTAATTTATGGTAAAAACGAATTTTCTCAGCTAAAAACCGTTAATTATGAATAATTTTCAACACCAATTCACCGTTCTCGGGCAGAACAAAAACAGATGAAAATAAGTTCCACCACAAAAACCTGCCTCTGAATTATAACGGCATTTTATTGCAAGACATCCATAATTTCCCCCCCCTTCCCCCCCAAAAAAAGAGAGAGAAAGACTATAGACTAATAGAGCTATTCAACTAAAGGTGTGTATGTATGTCGTTATTATTTTTAGTTCAATGAAACTAGTACAGTACTCATTGTTTATATCCAAAACAGTACAGTCAAACACTTATATAAATTAAAACAAAGGTTGATCTATCGGCCTAATAAAATTTTTCCTAAATGTTATTTTATCAAAACAACATGCATTGTTTATCAGTAATCATCATTTGACATTGACAAAACTTTTTTTGTATTTATATTTCGGTTGAGCGGTACGCCCAATCTAGACGTTTATAGTGAAATTTATGACGTATACCCCGGAAATATTCCTGCTCATAATTATAGGGTTGGAAGGCTCATTTTTCTTCCTATTTGTATCACGTACTCTTGCCTACAAACTAACATACTTGGAAAAAAATTCCGTTCATATCTCGCACGGTACTCATTTTTTTTTCTTGTCGGTACAAATACTAAATTTGTACCGGGAGAAGAAAAAAATCGTACCGTGCAAGATATTAACGAGAACATTTTTCGAAGTATATAAGTTTGTAGACAAGAGTATATGTTACAAAAAGAAATAAAAATGAGCCTTCCAACCCAAAAATTATGAGCAGTATGAGCAGGAATATGTCCGGGGTATACGTCATAAATTTCACTATAAACGTCTATATTGGGCATACCGCTCAACCAAAGAATAAATAAAAATAGTTTTGGCAATGTCAAATGATGATTATTGATAAACAATGCCTGTTGTTTTGATAAAATAATATTAAGGAAATTTGTTATTAGGCCGATAGATCAACCACTAAAAGTACTTAACATTATTAATTTTAAAATCAAAATAGTTTCATTTTCTCCGTCAATTCACCGCCTTTCGGCAAAATGGAAAGAAAAATATACTTTTATATTCACTTCAAATACCTGCCACTGATCTAGGTGCTCGTTAGAGCGCCGCAGCCAAGCCGCGGTGCGCTACACACTCAGGCACCTTATACAGCAAGCAGAGTTGGGGTGATTTCGTGGTGTCATCCCAGCCGTCATGAAACGTGATGTGAACTTGAAAACTATCAAAATCGAGGGGATTTAAGTGTCCGACAACACATGCCAAATTTGGTTGGGGTACGAGCATTCCTTCTTGGTGATGAAAAAATGACTTGAAACATGGTCAAAATCACTTTAAGGATCTAGGTGCCCGTTAGAGCACCGCAGCCAAGCCGCGATGCGCTACACACTCAGGCACCTTATACAGCAAGCAGAGTTGGGGATATTTCGAGGTGTCACCCAGCCGTCATGAAACGTGATGTGAACTTGAAAACTATCAAAATCGAGGGGATTTAGGTATCCGACAACACATGCCAAATTTGGTTTGGGTACGAGCATTCCTTCTTGGTGAAAAAATGACTTGAAACATGCTCAAAATCACTTTAAGGATGTTAGTTACTACTGGCTACTACTACTACTGGCTACTACTACTACTACTACTACTACTACTACTACTACTACTACTACTACTACTACTACTACTACTTCTACTATCTAATTCGTCAGTTTCAATTGCCCAGCGATTCTGACCAAACGGGTGGGGCTACAACGTTCATATTTTACATGGACATTAAGGTAATAGTGATGTAATTCCCTTTGAAAGAAAAAGTAAAAAAAAAATGCTGAAAGGCTTCCAAATAAAGGTTTTAAAATAAGCCTTATACAGGCATACAATCAACAAGTAACTATAGTTACGTGACAATAATCGCCTACATTGTTTACAAAAAGCAAGTCTTTGGACCACTATATTTTTTCATTCTATTGTTAATTGGTAATGCCATAGCAATTAAATCGACTTTGATAAAATTATTATATTTCAACAAATAATTTTGCAATGGAACTTGAAAAAGTAATGAGATCCCACACATAACAAAAACTTGTAAAAATACAGCCAAACCTTACACACTCAAAAGAAATGAGATCTAAAAAAAGGGCCAAGCTCATCTACCCTTCCACATTTGCGCATTCTTAATTCATAAACGTACAGTGTCCCGTAACAACATCCTTGAAAAGCTTGGCAAAATAGAATTTGCATGACCATTACGTTAAAATTAATTAGAAAAAAAGAATTGGGATGAACTATTACGTTAAAATTAATAGTTGCAAATTCGATTTTGCCAAGCTTTTCAAGGATATTGTTACGGGACACTGTACGTTTATGAATTAAGATTAAGAATGCGCAAATGTGGAAGGGGAGATGACCTTGGCCCTTTTTTTAGATCTGATTTCTTTTGAGTGTTTAAGGTTTGGCTGTATTTTATACAAGTTTTTGTTATGTGTGGGATGTAAGTTACTACTGGCTTCTATCTAATTCGTCAGTTTCAATTGCTCAGCGATTCTGACCAAACGGGTGGGGCTACAACGTTCATATTTTACATGGACATTAAGGTAATAGTGATGTAATTCCCTTTGAAAGAAAAAGTTAACAAAAAATCGCTGGAAGGCTTCCAAATAAGGGGTTTTAAAATAAGCCATATACAGGCATACAATCAACAAGTAACTATAGTTACGTGACAATAATCAATCGCCTACATAGTTTACAAAAAGCAAGTCTTTGGACCACTATATTTTTTCATTCTATTGTTAATTGGTTATACCATAACAATTAAATCGACTTTGATAAAAATTTTATATTTTAACAAATAATTTTGCAATGGAACTGGAAAAAGTAATGCGATCCCACACATATAAAAAACTTCTAAAAATACAGCCAAACCTTACACACTCAAAAGAAATGAGATCTAAAAAAGGGCCAAGCTCATCTACCCTTCCACATTTGTGCATTCTTAATTCATAAACGTACAGTGTCCCGTAACAACATCCTTGAAAAGCTTGGCAAAATAGAATTTGCATGACCATTACGTTAAAATTAATTAGAAAAAAGAATTTGGATGAACTATTACGTTTAAATTAATAGTTGCAAATTCTATTTTGCCAAGCTTTTCAAGGATGTTGTTACGGGACACTGTACGTTTATGAATTAAGAATGCACAAATGTGGAAGGGTAGATGAGCTTGGCCCTTTTTTAGATCTCATTTCTTTCAGTGTGTAAGGTTTGGCTGTATTTTTACAAGTTTTTGTTATGTGTGGTAATAACTGTTGTTAAGCTGTACATACTTGATCCACTCCCTGTGGTTGACCGCCTCCTCGCAGTCGAGCGCCGCCCCTATGACGGCGACGTTCATGACACAGTGCGCAGCAGTGATGAGTATCAGCAGGCCGGCCTTGACGAGGTGACCCAGCTGCGCCGGTAGCGACGCAGCCACGAGCACTAGCACGCAGAAGTAGGAGAAGTAGGAGGGGTAGAGACACGAGACCCCTGGGTTGTCCACCTGCGTGTAGTTGCTAGGCGATATGGGCACGTCGCACGAGATCTAGGACAAGAGAGGGAATCATTGCACCTGCGTGCAGTTGCTAGGCGATATGGGCACGTCGCACGAGATCTAGGACAAGAGAGGGAATCATTGCACCTGCGTGCAGTTGCTAGGCGATATGGGCACGTCGCACGAGATCTAGGACAAGAGGGGGAATCATTGAAGGAAGTGTACTTACTTGAGTATTCTTGCGCTTACCGACTTCACTTGCCAACGCCCATACTTAAAATACTCAACAATGAAAAAGCTTTTACCGTAATGAGGTCAATTCTAAATGTTATTGTTGTATTATTTATCGAAAATAAAATCGAATTTTGGTGAATAAAACATGTACATTTAACTTGTAATAGAAAATGTAGTCGTGAAAGTAAATGTATAAAATTTGAACACAATCGTTTTGGGTAGTGCAATTTGAAGTCTTTCACTTAAAACCATGGGTGTGTGACTGATTGGGTAGACTAAAGAATTAAATTTGTATTGATTGACTTTTTTATGTTGGCATTTTGGTTTCTTTGTGTGACACTCACAGTATAATTTTAACCAAAGCAAAGCCAGAGACATTTTTTGCAAATATGATTAGGCCTAATAAATGGCCTCACTTTCATACTTAATCCAATATAACATATAAAATCATTTTTCACCGTACTTAGAGGCGGCGGACAGCGTCCGGCGGCGTACCGAAGGTGTCCCGGAAAACAAATTTGTCCCAGGGCTTCGGATAAACGACAAACGTTACCCGCAAACTACCGTATCGCGGCCGTACGCGGACCGATTCGCGATTTTGTCGCGTCAACGAGGTTTTCCATCGCGATTTTGTCGCGTCAACGAGGTTTTCCACGCCCTCCGCGTAGCGGCTTCAAGCCGCGCTTGCGCGACTTGTCCGATTTACGAAATTTGACACATAATCTTATTTTAACTCATTGTTTTTATTATGTCATATACTACCAACAAAAAGTTTCAAAACTTGCGTTTGAAGTTTGAGAAAATTTAGAACAAAGTATGTCATCAACCCAATTATGTCCTTTGCGTAGAATTTGGCCCAGGAATTCTTTTGCCTATCGTACTAAGCGTCAAACAAGTCAAAGTGTGTCTCGTGAATATCAGCTCGTAAATTGGTATGAATTACTCTCTGAAACTAGAGGCGAGCTCTGGCAGTCGTCGTCCTCTCGACTAAGACCCTGACGACGACCACCATAACGAAGTGAGAATCGTCCCTCTGTTACTCCCCACATTCCCTTCCCCTTTGTCTTAAAGTTGCACATAATGACCCAACAGTGTTGACTAAAATATCACAATGGAATTTAAAATACTAGGAAGCTTCGCAAACGGGTAATTTTTTTATCCAAAAAAAAGCGTAAAAATGCTATTTTCATAAGAAATTATTTTTCGATTGCTCTCAAATTTCACACCAATATATTAATTCATTGAATCAAGGTTCTGTGAAAAAATCATTACAATAGGATAAAGCATGTAGGTGTTTTATGTCAAAGAAATGTTTTTAAAATTAAAATAAACCGTAAAATTGAAATTTTCATAAGAAATAATTTTTCGATTGCGCTCAAATTTCACACGAATATATAAATTTATAAAATTTAGGTTCTGTGAAAATTTCCATCACAATCAGAAAAAGAATGTAGGTGTTATAAGTCGAAGAAAGGTTTTGAAAATCGAAAAAAATCGTAAAATTGCGATTTTCATGAGAAATTATTTTTCGATTGGGCTCAAAAAGTGTCAGTTTTAAGTTCAGAGATTTCGAAGACCTCCATAAAATGCCATCGCAATTGGAGTATTGGTTTAGCCGGAATCGTGTTAACAAACGGGCAAAAACATAAAAAGAAAAAAAGAAAAACATTCCGGATTTTTTTCTCCAGTGTAGTGAAATGGAATCTTCGCTTCGCTCGCTACGCTCATCCAATAATATCAGCAATAAGTTTGGATATGTTTCTACAGTATGATGGATGGTTGGGGCAGAACAGCATGCTTTAATTTCCAAAAATATCTGTTGTGTGATATCAATCAAAACACATCCGAAAATATGTGCATACTTTGCACGGACACGAACATCTCGCTAATTAATACCGAGACTACAGTGTTATTGATTCGTTGCACTCATTGCAGCCAGGTGTAGCGCCAGCTGTTTTTGTCGTAAGCTTTCTTGCATAGAGCATCTGATTGTTTCTCTGCATTTGTTTTGTTGAATCGTCACACAACGGTTAAACGAGTATGAAAAGCTTATTTTATTTCAAGCTAACTCAGAGAGACATGGTTTCAAAAGAATGACTGAAAGTAGCCTACACATTCATCCCTAGACTTACTTGCGCTTGTATGTAATGAAAATATAATATCTCTAAGTAATCGCGTTAAAACATCCTATATGAAATTATATTTCTTGTATGATCCCAATTAATAGGGTATGCTGAGGCTAGAACGGAGGCGAGTTTAAGCGCTCAGCTTTCTGGTTTTTTTGGGTAAACGGTTTATAACACCATTATCAAATTTCACACTAACGTTTATATAGAATAAATCTATGTTATTCCATTATGCGTATTCCTAAATTAATTCATTGATTTTGAATTAAAATTTAGTGAATTCTCCAAAATTTACTAAATTTTGGTCAACTTCGGGAATTTATTTCAAGTGTACACATTTTTTAAAGTAAAATTTGCATAATGGATATCAACGTCTAAAAACAATGTGAACGCGTTGGCTAATTTGGTTTTATGGTATGATAAACGGTTTGGTGGGAATTTCCAGAATTGTAATCCATGTTTTGGATTTCCCATTTTTTCACGTTTTGGACTTATGTCTCGCAATATCAATATAAAAGTACTTAATTAACATCCATTCAAAATTTGGTAATGATATTACCACCGTTCAGCAGAAATCATCAACACCTGTTTGCGCGCATTTGAGTTGAGCCAAGCTCCAGCATCTTGTAAATTATCACATCCGAATAACATAAAAAATCTATACAGCCTATAGCCCAACAGCTAGTAAATTAACAATTTGTTTATATTCGTAAATCACGTGTTGTCGGTAAGTGTCATATTATATGATACATCCCAGACATATTAAAAACGTGTATAATCAAATCAGTTTTAACGAACTTAAAAAAATAATGTACATAACATATATTAAAGTGAACGATTGAACTATAATTTTCGTTATTTTTTTGGTTATCATCGTTATAATTTTATTATTATTGTATAGGCCTAATATAAAACACAATATATACCAATTTAGCAAATTCAATATTTAATATTTACAATACCATGGATCATTCTATTCGGTGATGCGCCGCGCCCAAGTTTCTCAAGTCTTTCGTTGTAAGCTTTAAATACATTTTTTAAAAATTATAAACAGATACTGAAAAAACTACATCTGGTCTCTATAGAATTAAACCTATTTTCTTTTCAAGATTTGTCGAAAAGTTGAAGATAATTTTTAAAACCTTAATAATTATGTTTCTATCTTGTGCTGCAGGGATATGAGGCACTTATATAAAGATGATCTCTCTTTGAATTAAAAAGGTTCAATCGTCACAACTCTGCGAAACCCCGAATGTCCCACAAACGTCTCCACCTTGCTGGTTAGGCAGTGGTAAAAGCCTTGTATAAGTCCTGGCGTCGCGACGTCTCATCTCACCATGTCCACGGTGTTAGCGGCGCCCAGCAAGAGAATGACGAAGACGCCCATGATGCGCCGCACCCAAAGAGAGTTGTTCATGCCCGCGCTGCATCGTACGAGGGGGGAGGGGAACACCTGCAATATAACATTTAAGGTCAAACTTGTTGTTAGATGACATTCAAGGTCGAAGAGGGGAATGAAACAGCTGGATGATAACTTTATTGGTCAAAAATGGGAGGGAAACAGCTAGAATATAATTTAAAGGTCGTAGAGGGGAGGGAAAACAGCTACAAGATAATTTTCAAGGTCGAAGAAGAGAGAAAACAGCTGGAATATAACTTTCAAGGTCAAACTTTTGTATAATACATTCAATGTCAAAGAGAGGATAGAAACAACTAGAAGATATCGTTCATGGTCAAAAAGGGGGATGGAAACAGCTAAAAGATAACTTTTAGGATCAGAGAGGGGTGTAAAACGGCTAGAAAATAACATTGAAGGTCAAACTTATTGTTTGATGACATTCAACCAAAGAGAGGATAGAAACATAGAGATACCATACTAATGGTATCTCTTTGTATAGAAACAACAAGATTGTATCGTTCAAAGTCAAGGAGGGGATGGAAACAGTTAGATGAAAACTTTCAAGGTAAAAGAGGGGAGGCAAACATCTGGAAGATAACTTTCAAGGTTAAATACCTGCAAGGTCAGTTCGAAGTGCATTATAGTGCAATGAATCCACTAGAGTGTATCGTTACCGACACGAATCACTCAAATGTATAAATTGTTTTTAATTGTGTTTTGATGCCATTCTTAGGGCCGGTATTACACTCAACTAATAATCATTAATTGTGACAAATAGTAACCTGTAAGATATTCGGCGCATAAGTTTTCATTCGGGTTTATAAAAGAAATCAATCCTTTCAATAGATGTTTGCATTTGCAACATTTTAGTAGTAAAAGCGTACTGTATCACAAACCTGTGTTTAAACAGGAGAATCGATACCCTGCCTTTTGGCAATGTAAAGACGCAATGTCATCACACAAAGTTTTCGCCCCAAAATTATTTTTTCAATTTGTTAATACAACTGAATTACATAGGCCTCTCTTAACTCCGACGGTTGACCAAGGCTGTTCAAGTCTAAACGTTTTGTCGTAATGTTATTTGTGTATATATCTATGTGATCTTTAACTCTACACAGCCGCGAACTCTTTCTAGGTAAGCTGTTGGCTCCTAGCCCCCTATCAATTTTTCCCCACCCAACACCATAGGCCTAATATGTGTTATTATTGTATCTGCGAGTCTTAGTAATTATATTATAGGCTCAATTTTAAGGTGATACATAGGCCAATTCCATTTTCGATATTATGTTTAACTTTTTAATTCTAATTTATATCGTAAAACGATTATTCATATTATTATATTTTAAACTCTCTTGATAAAATATAGAATATCCATTGTTGTGTCCATGAATATTAACTACTTACATTTGTACATACCACTACGTTTGTATTTGTTTGTTTTCATGATTATTTACTCTTAATTTCCCTCGGAACATCTGCAACTCAAACGAAAATTTAAAATCTTTACGTTTTAAACCTGTTATAGGGTGCAATAATATGCCCCTCCTCAAGGTATATTACGGATAGGACAATTGTGAAGTGATCTCCGAGGACTTTTTAAGAGGACCCAACCCCTTGCATTCGCATTAACAACCGAGGATAACCTAGTTTAAATCTTCAGTTGGTATTGCCGTTCTCGACGGGATTCGAACCCACGACCTCGCGCTCGAGCCCACGCTGTCGGTGATTCAAAGCAGTTCGTATCAGCTTCACTACCCCCCCCCCTCCCCCACTACTCCATCTTTACGTTTCGTAATCGTTGTCAATCATTCAGTCTGTCTACTACAGCGACACAGTTCAGTTCGGTTGTGATTCATTCTCTGTACAGTGCAAACGTGTAGTGCGGGCAAGCTCTACGCCCGGAGTTCGACTCATGCCGTGCCTTGCCGGCGTACAGCACGCCACCCATCACGCTCTCATCTCATCACCTTGCTAGCTAAAACCAGGTAATTGTCGGCAATTGTTTAAATCTAATATAAGTACCACCTTCTAAAATTACCAGAAATTAGGCCTACAGTTCACTATTTTTCCTCCGACCATTACCTTGTCCTCAACGCATTACATTAAGTTTATAGGGCTGCAAATGATTTTATATCGTTTAATCATTTATTTAAAATTATAGTATGGCGTGATCAAGGAATGTATACGTAAGATATTAATTATTAATTACTTTAAGACATAGTATAATCATCATCATTATACATCGCCGGTCTAACAGGGCTAGCTATAAAGAGTTAATTAATGATGATTAATTGCTTATTATAATTACATTTATATTATAAAAATCACACACTGAACTATTACCTGGATTACTTACTAATTAATCACGATATTTCGGAGAGCTCTGTCTCCTTTCTCAAGCATCCATGCCCGACTTCCATGACCGACTGCTTGAGAAAGGAGACGGAGCTCTCCGAAATATCGTGATTAATTAGTAAGTAACCCAGGTTATAGTTCAGTGTGTGATTTTTATAGTATTATATATCCGGGTTAATGAGTTGTTGCCATATTTTAAATAACATTTATATTTGGGAAAGCGGTAAATCAAAAAACGTAAAAAAGTATTTTAAAAAGTCGGGTTCACTGATTTAATGCTGAAGAAACGTTAAATGCGAAATCGATTAATCGAAACTCGATTAAGATCACTATTGCGAGTCGTTTAAAAGTTCTCTGTTTTACGATCGCAAGTTAACATAATTGCGTTGTTAGACAAATAATAATCTAATTTGTTTAAGCTTCCATTACCGTTACACCAGCGACCTACAAAATCTGCATAATTACGCAGTATATGGCATGTCTTGACATTTTCCAATATATTTAATAACATTTGCATTAATGTGTTTTACTTTTGTGGGTTTGTTTTCTTGACCCTAATAGCTATTGGCAACGTTTTTATATTGTTATATTAAATTTAACATATCAGTTAATCTTGACCATCGTAAAATATGAGTGATATTTATTTGATAAACGACATTTTTATTGAACCACGTTATTGTATGCTGCATATTATTCAATTCAGTTTTTTGTCAGAGTGGATTCCCTTAATAGTGCTAACATTTGTTGAGTGTGTTTACTTAAGTTCAACTCATTTTGTTCCGTAAGTTGTTTTGTATTCAAATCAAACTCCGATAAATATTTCACATAGTATGTAACATCATCGACCACAAATAATCAATATAATTTTAATAAATAGTTAATTTTTAAAAATATTTAAAATTATATTGTGATTTACGCAATATATAAATAATTTGCAACACATTAAATATTCGGTTTATTCCAAGAATGGTTAAATTCGTTGTTTAAAAACATTACTTTTACAGAATTGAACTGCAAGACCACGCCTTTAACAGTGTCATTAAAGGCTGTAGTCAACTTGAATGTGTAGCTAACAGTTTGATTTAAATCAATAATTGAGCAAAAATAATTTCTCACCGAAGGGAAGAATTCTGCGACAGATATGAGGGTGAAGATGCCTAGGAGTAGAAAACCGACAGCAAACGAAGATATATTCATACAGTCTCTGAAAACAGAAAAATTCACATTGTAAAGAACCATGCAGTGTCCAAACTGGGAGAAAGCTAAAAATATGCGTTTGAAAATTAAAAATTCTTTGAGTTTTAGGCTTTTTTCGATGTAAACTACGAATTGAATCGTCAGCAATGTTTTATGATCGAATTCAATAAATATAATTTATATAATTTAATTTGCAAAAAATATATCAATATCACAAAATACTTTGTCAATAGATTGGGAGCTCCCGTATTATCACTGTACTAAATTTAATACTTGGCTACTTACATTCCAACCTTATTAGAAAAGGACATATGTCCCACAAGTGAAATTTACCATATCCACTCAAATATACAATACAGTGTAAAAATATATACTTATTGTTCGCGATATTCTTAGTTAGTAGTATAGTTTAGATTTGTTTGTATGTCGCGACCTGACTCTTATCTTCGTATGTGTATTTTTATATTTTTTTTATTTTATTGCCACCAACAACAGAGTTACCTCCACAAGTGCGATATAGGCATTTCATAAAATTAGCTAATACTAAAGCACAAAAAATAAAAATGATATCAAAAATCAAACAACATCTAAATATGTCTCAGGTGCACAAAAGAACATTATACTAAACGAAATGCAAAAAAAAAAAAAAAACTATGACGATTACAAAAGTTATAAACCTCAAGAACATATTTTGAAGAAATAGTTTTTAAAACATTGAAAGTTTAGGTGATTAATGTCAAGATCAGGATGGATGACAACTAATTGGTTATACGTATGTTGGATCCGGTTTATTGGTGAATTACTAAAAATGTCTAGTCTGCTTCTGGGAAGATGGAAAGTCTGAAGGTTTCGTGTTAGTCTTGCAGGAACGTGAAAATGTACTGAATGAAGAAGCTGAGAGTCAAAATAATTGTGCAGAAGCTTATACAGAAATATTAGATCTGTATGCTGGCGACGATTTTCGAGTGATGCAAGATTTAAATTCTTGCATAAAGTTGAATAGTTGCATCTATGATAAGTAACATTGGTCTTGTAGCAGACATGCTTAACGAACTTCTGCTGGATACGTTCAATGCTACGAATTTTGGTAATGTGATGAGGGTTCCATATGACACTTGCATAGTCAATTTGAGGTCTTATTAAAGCCACAAAAAGCTTCCTGAAAGTGCCAATGGAAAAGTCTTTTGTGCAATTCCTTTTCACAAAGCCGAGCATTTTAAGGGCCTTCGGGATGATAAGCTGTAGGTGATTATTGTATGAGAGATCACTAGACAGTTGTACACCTAAATCACGGATAGTATTTAGCCTTCATTAGCGGAGAGTTATCAAGCTGGTAAATGAAGTCAATATTACCTTTCCTTTTAGTAGTAAACGTAATAAAATTACACTTAGCCACATTTAGGTTAAGCTCTTTCCTCTGCACTGCATAGAAACTAGTTTTCTGTGTTATCTATTCGCTCGCTCTGACCTCGTTGTCAGTTGGTCTCTCGCCTGCTCAGAGAGCACTATTGGATTATGTCAGGCATTCAGTGGTTCTCAGTTATAATTGTCCAACAGTGCAAACAATGAAATAGTTCAAACTCAAGTCATTCATACTTTGCCGGACGTCAAGCCACCAGTCCACGTCTTCGGCGGTCTTGGGTTCGACTGCCTTGCAGACATTTTCATTATTTTCTACTGTATCTATTTCTTCTAAACTCGAGTTTATTTAATTCTATTACTGTCTCCTGCGGTGGGCACACTATTTCCGCCCATCATTTCGTCAAACTTTCTGCACTGCTTTTTTTCACGCTCACACACTACAACTGGGTAAGTGCAGTACGAATTATTTATTCTCTATTTAATTATACAGTCCACTATCTACCTAAGGCCTCGACCCAAACACTTATAATTACCCACTTTAACAAGTGTTGATGTAGGCTACATATTACGTTCGAGACATAATGGATGTGTTTTATCAATTATATCTGTTACTTGACAGTTCATTTTCTTGATATAAATATCCCAAATCATGTTCTTTGTGTTATGCTCATCATAGTGTTATGTATGTTTTGACAAGACACCATGGTTTATATAACTGAAACGAGTAGAAACGTTAAATTATATTTACGCAGAGTTCTATAGGCTTCACACTGTTTTTATATATTTTTAAAGGGATAATATTTGGATTCCTATTACAATTATTTTATACACACAATTCGGACACAAAAATTATTTCTCAGAGAAATAACAATATTATTTCTACTTGAAAATAGCAGTGAAATGTACAAATATTAACGTTTTAGATGCTTATGTTGTGTAGGTACATGAGATGAGAATAAATGAAAAGTTGTACCTGTTGCAACTTATTTATATGGAAGTCACAAGCAAAAGATTTCTCGATTTTCTTTTGGTTTCAGTAGTTACAAAACGTCTTATAACGTGAAGTTTTAGTTGTAAGTTTTTCTCTCGCTCGGAATGTAGCATTGTATCGTAGACAATAAAGTTTTCAAGGCCGTCCGCGGCGTATGGCTCTACGAGGAAGCGGGTTCGAATCCCGCATAAGGCATGTTTTTTAACCTAATCGTCCTAACACTCATCGTCTCAAATAGCCTTAGTGCATTAAAATGAGACTTAAAGCAACCGAAATCATCACCGAAGCAAATTATGACATAAACGGAACGCGGGCGCGAATCCCCGAAAGCCCCATGCCAGAACGTGCAAACAACAAAATGAAGTATTTTTTATAATTGTGTTTTTTTTTTATATAGAAACACGAGTAAGTTAATGGAATAATAATGTTAAATGTTTATTATTTAGAACAACTCCTAGTCCATATTATTTTGAACGTTACAGGATGAGCGAGTAAAAAAGTCATGTGAGTCGTCATTTGATTCCATATTTTATATTGAAGGATCTGAGATTAGAAGCCTTAAAATAGAAAAAATGTCAATTGCTTGAAGAAGGCGTCTAAAATTTATTTGGGAGGAAAATGAACAAAAACCTGCTATGTGCACTTAGCACGATCTTGCATGGGGCTACCATTTTCTTATTTTTGTTTTATTGAATTTTTTAATTGTCCTTCATCCTCCTCTATCACCACTCATTGTCTCGAACAACAATATTGTAATAATAAAGACGTTAAGCAACAAAATTCAATTATGTTTTCAAGATATAACAGATTGCCAAAGATTATTTCGTTACGTGTATGAAGTAAGACTGTAATAATACACTGATATATTAGACGTTTTATTCTTCATTAGCTTTCCAATACAATGTGAAGTAACGAGACAGGTGACAGTGTGCACTTGAGACTTGGTTTTGAGTTCTGAGTGTTTTGTTCTTTTCAATTACTGTTTGTCTCCACACAAACATTAGAATCTTCAAATGCCAGATGGTGCACTCCAGGAGAATTACTGTATTTCAGTAAACAATATTTCGCAAAAAAGAGTGGTAATTTGCATTTCCGGCTTATATATAACGTTGAATAGAAAGAGACATGTTTCAATAATAGAACGCCGTTTTCACAGGTTCAGAGGGGAAATTACTATTTGCTTCGTTTGCGAGCGCGACATTCCGGTTTTGAAATTAGCAAATGATGACGGTTATAGAACAAGCTCGATCCATTGTGTCACAGGCAATGTTGCCATTTCAGCAGAAACAAGAAATACATCTCAACTAGTTTGACGCTAAATACACAATTAAAAATAATATTATATTTTGAGTGTCACCACCAAAGCTCTTACCAATCTTATTAACACTTGTGAGTAAAATTAACAGTCTTTAAAATATACATTGAAGCAAAATGGAATGTTATCTTATTTGTAATTTGTTAGTTCTTAGTTAAGAAACATACTGCAAACTTATCTTGTAAATATGTTGACCTTTTTGTATTATCTAAGAAACTTTATTATTAAATTAAGTATATGATAATAATCGAATTCACACAAAACATGTGGTAATCGTACATAGATTCTCGACAATGAAACCTATTACTTTCTTACTTAGATACGTACAAAATTCATACATGTTTCGTTTAACTAGACTCGACAAATAAACCACTGACACGCAGTGGCAACATCTTGAAAATAATACATAAATAACCGACCCTTTGTCCAGTAATGTAGACGGGCAGGGGGTGTGATCATCGCACCAAACTCTTGGGCACCGAGTATAAAAACAAGGCGGCTAGCCATACCTGACGCTTCGCCCATATTATATTACCGTATCTATAGTTCTTCTCTTTTCTGTTCTTCTTCACCTTCACTTTCCTCGTGTCTTTCAACCAGCTCTTGCCATAATTATGTTTAACGATTCTACTAGTTTAGCCATCATTAATAATACCACAATCATACTACACAAATGATAAAAATTACAAATTAAAGAGCCGTGTAATGTAGATGCTTCTCAAGACATACATAGGCCTACATAATTTGTTGTAAAACAAAAGATTCAAGTTTTCTTATTTCAGGATTGGCTTGGTCGGCTTTAAATTTAATGTCCCCCACATAAAAAGTCACTGACTAGGTACACTTTTAATACGAACGTTAGTTATTATTTTATTGTTTATACAGCATTTATACCAACCCATAAATAGATAAATAAAATAATTCTGTGCTTGACCCGGCACCTCCACCAAAACCTTAAATATTTCTATATAATTAAAAATTGTTTTCGCAGTTTTAACTTTTTGTCGTTTTTTATAAAATTTAATGAGAACGTTAAATTTTTTAGGCTTAACATTAGCACTTGAAATATTGCGGGTTTCCTTGATACCATCTTCCACTATATATTATTAATGTTCACCTGGGCAGCACCACAAGCTGCGCAGCCGACGTAAGGAGCAGCACCAGTGGGCAGCCTAGCACAGAGACGCTTGAGAACGCCTCTTTGTGGTGGTGGTAGTCGCTCTCCTTTTGTGCGTCCGTAAAACTAAGCGTAAATAGTTTTGTGTGATTTGTTAGGTCTCTGAAAACAACATTCGGGTGTTAAAAACAGAAGAAGATAACGCAACACGTCAAGTGAACAGTAGATTAGTAGTAAGCTTTCTTGGATTTTTAATGATAGAATTACAAATATTTTTACTATATTTGACCTTTATAACACAATATTTTGTAAAATATTCGATACCCATACAGCATTTGATATTTGTTCAATGTGCTGACAATATTTGCATCGAACATTTGAAATATCCGGTCAATATCCGAGATCCTTAAATTACAACTAGCTAACATTGTTTAGCTATCAGAACGTCCCGGAATTTGACAAGGGAAGATTGTCATACAACGTTCCACTTAAATATTAACAACCAACATTGTTTATACTGGTTATAGATAGGCCTATTTGACTTAAACAATTTATGGACACACAAAAAAGATGAAATATTTTAAGAATTTTTTCATGGATATTGGATGTGGACAAAAAGGGGGTGCTGGACAGCGCCGATTGATAAAACGCCGAATCGATCGGGTAAGGAGCTAAAAAGGTTAGGTGGAACTTCACAAGTACACTAGATACGATCGATTCAGCGTTGTTCCTTTCGGCGTTATTCAGGTGCTCCGTCAAAAATGGGAAATAACAATTTTAATAAATTTTACAAAATTGTGAAAATAATTTTCTGTTTTATTTAAACTGTACATAGCATACACACAGCAGTTCACACCCACACCAAGATTTAAAACTTAAAAAATTATAATTTTCAATCTTTGAACAAGAACAGTGAAGGTACGATACATAGATAGTTTACATTGATTTCACGAAGTGATTACATGGTGTCAGGTAAATAGTGTCAGGAAGGGTAGGATTTTGAGCAATCTCTGTAGGCCTAATCTGTTTCTCATCCCGTGTGTGTGTGTATCAAATCAAAGAATTGACAATAAGTGAATGTGGTCGTACGGATGTGTAATGAAATGATCGATGAATGTGACGAAAGTGTCCTTCACATAAAAGAATATTTTAGTTTTATCCCCCCCCTCCAATTAATCTCTGTTTCTCATCAGAACACTTTGTCCGTGAGATGTAATGTAAATTCCGACCTCTAATGGTCATACTCATAAATATTACTTTTTGGTGGGGGTGCTTGACAATGGAAAGCAGAGTCATTGATTTTTTCAGGCTGTTTGATTGGAATTGGTGTGGTTTAATTTTTGGGAATAGCTGATCATCCACCAGGTGTCATCAGTGTAAAGCAAACTTCTTACATCTTATTTATGTTTAATAGGTGAAATGCCCACTTCGACTAAATTTTGATCGTTTTTTGCTATAGCAACAACGGCATTGTTCAGAAATTAGTGATAAGCGTCGCAAAAATTTGGAAAGGTGAAACTATGTAGGCTAAAACTAAATGTTACTTTTAGATAAGATACAATCAGTTCAATATTTTCTGTTATGCGCGATTATTATCAATTTTAGCAAGCTGAGAATTAAGGCCTACAGTTTTGTTAATTTCTAAATTTCCTGTCTAGATTCCTGTATAAATTCTTTGAGTGACTGTAAAATTGGTTTTATCATGCAAAAAGCCATGCTCCCCATTTCCAAAACTTGTTTATGTTTGCTGATTTGAGATGGCATATTGCCATGTTGATTACCCAGGTTAAAATGTTTATTGTTTCTGTGATTGCTGTCCTGTCCATGATCAAGTTTCTCTAGGCACGAGATGAGGCTATCATCAGTTTACTGTTGTTGTATCATTAAAATACGTAGACCTATACTCTATATAAGGCATGTTTTTTGATCATAAGTTTGTTGAGAGTTTGTGTTGGGATTGATTCCGGCAAAAACTTTTATCTATTTCATTACACGCTTAACGTAGGTAAGCAGCAATGCTTATTGCTTTTATTCCTGAAACTGTCCAAATGACCATTACCGTCATAAACTTGACGAATAAGCTGAGCTTGTTGGTTACTACACCAAAATGTTTCTAAGAAAACTTGTCGGAAATCATTGTAAGTTTCAAAACAATGATTCCGATACCAATAACGTTCCTCCAAGCAGTGAATGCCAAGTTTATATTCGTGCAAAATTTTGAATGTGTCAAAACGGTGCTAAATTATATTTAAAAATTCATTTGAGTGAAGCCCCCTGAATGATTATAAACTTATCCCTTCACGGTGTAGCGTATCACTCAAATATTTATTTATTTTTTACTTATTTGTGAAACGGATTCCGGAACAACGGAATTATCGGCACTGAACTTTGAATTGTCCTTAACTCGTTCAATTTGTTGTCACTTTTAAGCTTTCATTATATGTTGAATGTTCCTGCGTGAAATTGTCAACCTGTTGTTTGAGAGACCAGTGGAATTTCTTTATACCAGACACTTTTTCATGAATGTTTTGGAACTCGTCATTTTATTCGGTGACCGTTTTATTTTTAGGCCTACTTTATCAAGTTCAATGCTGGACTGTCGATTTATCAATTTTGTTCAATAAGTTTTTATTGCTTTTCTCGCTCCCAAAAATGCTAACCCGCCTAAATAAATAAATAAATAAATAATAAATTGTATTTAGAGTCTACTCACTCAATTATATATAACTGATTTTCAGTGAGGGACAGTAAATCAAAGCGACCAAGCCAACCCTGTACGGTAGGTCCCGACGCAATCGACGAGTGAGCGATAACCAACCAAAGACAAATATTTTTAATAGGAAATAATAGTAATCAGTGGTATAGACAGTGCGAACACCCGCGGATCAATGCCAGAATCAACAAGGCGGATTCAGAACAACTCTCAATTTATTATGTGCTTCGTTGCTAGGACGGCTCCGAAGTCACCGTTTACAAACTCCTAAGACAAAAAATCATGGACTTAATTCCAAATCAGATGTTATAAAACTTCTGACTTTGGCGGGAATCGAACCTTGGACCTTCTGCATTGGAAGCAGACACGCTAACCACAAAACCAACGAGCCACACACCTAATTCAATATTGTCACCAAGATATCGTGTGAATTTACATCGACTTTGCCAAGCAAGCTTTCTACTGTTTGTTTAACATCCTGAATGTCATGTCTAATATCGAATCAACTTTTCAATTCACCTCGTTACTGAATAAAGTAATAGTGTTGTCACTCGTAATACAAAATTATACCGTACGTAATGCTCACGTTTGATTTACTGTGTCGAGATTGCTCAGGGAAAGACCTACCAGCGTTACCTGCACTCGGCCACGAAGAAGGCTCTCGTACAGATAATTCTGGTTGTGATGGTTGTTGTTGTGGTAGGCTAGATCCATGGGTCTGGCTAAAGTAGACTGTGCGATTGGGAATATGACCGACCATGTTACTGTTAACAATACAGGAAGTATCAGTTGCTACATCAAGGAAAATTTCAGTTTCATCAGAACTTTCAGTGTTAGGATGATTGTAAATTGTTCAGCCCCATTTTTAGATTGAACTGAACTGGCCCAATGTAATGTTAATCTCGCACATGGAAATAACTCAAAAAGCAAGTTGCAATATCCCCAATTACTCAATTAGGCCTAGGTATTATTATTTATCACTTATCAGATACCAACAGATTGGGCTGGCTCGGCCTACGTGACCTGTATTATTATTATTATTATTATTATTATTATTATTATTATTATTATTATTATTATTATTATTATTATTATTATTATTAGGCCAGCTGATCAGCCGGTAGAGTCGAAGACTCCTTAACCCTAAATTATTTCACTTTTCAATTCAAAAAAACTATGTGTGAACAGGAAAATCTTGAACACAGAAATACAATAGCCTACAAATAGGTAGGGCTATCAGACTTATGTCCTACAAGGCATCCAAATCAAATTAGGCTAAAATTAGCTACCCTAGGTAATAGGGTCTTACAAAAAATGACAAATATCAATCTAAACACAATTCTAAAAAGCAATGCAATGAATTACAAATAGAATAAACAACTAGAATAAACAAATAGAAGGCCTTAGGCCTAAAACCCTGAAAAGTTAGTGGTTAAAAGAGATGCTTAGGCTTAGGCAAGTTATGCAATAGCCAATAAGCTTTAAATGTTCATTGCCTTTAGGCTTCTAAACAGTCAAATTTACAGTCAGATTTAGTTCATACTTCACTCGGCGAGTATAATTTTAGTGTAGGAATGTGGTGATACATTACAATATGCGCAGACGCAGATAGGCTCCTCAGTAGTCAGTAGGCCCTAGTTTCGGAAGCAGACGGGTAGGCGGAATGCCCAAGCACTCAAGTTGAGTGAAGTGTAGGCCACAGGTAGGCCTAGGTAGAGCTGCTGATCATCCGCTTGACACTTGCCTTCGTTG
Organism: Sweltsa coloradensis; assembly: GCA_024449915.1. Classification (NCBI taxonomy): domain Eukaryota; kingdom Metazoa; phylum Arthropoda; class Insecta; order Plecoptera; family Chloroperlidae; genus Sweltsa; species Sweltsa coloradensis. Next base: position 1,032,998 of record JAMZAV010000464.1, on the reverse strand, counting down.
GGTAGGGCTGGGAGTGCTTGGATAACATGGTAAGCTGTCGGTGCTGCTATTGCTGCAAGACGAGTCCACGATGAGGGAACCATCGAAATTCACTACATATGCTGTCTCCACCATGTTCATTGGATCTATGAAATAGAAGATGACTAATGGTAGATTCACTGGGACTAAATGGAAATTTTAACGTAAAAATAGCGGGGATCAGCTATGCAAGAATTACCAAAACAATGACCGTACGATTAGCCCAAGTTAGTAGACCTACACTTTGTTCAATATTTTCACCTTGAGATGGGCTAGTGTCTTAAAATGCTTAGGGCCTACACTAGAATGTTATATTTTCATTTTAGGCCAAGCCTGGAAATAAAATAATACGGAGTGTATATTCTAACGGCAGTAGGCCTACGTAAGAATTGCTAAAAATTATGAAACGCCAAAGTCGTTGTTAGACGAGTGAGTGAGCCATGTGTTGAGTACCCGGTAACATTTCTTTTCTTCCCCTTACCTTAGGCCTCCCTATAGCCTATCATAGGCTACAGTGGAGCATTTTGGCCTAGACTATGGCCTAAACTTTTACACAACTCCCGGACCAACAATCTACCAAAAGACCCGGCAGTCACACGGAATATTCAGTTGAAGACTGCCAACAACAGCAACCTCCGGCACAGTGATTTCCACCAATACCCTATTATTTATACGAATATAATTATCAAACTTAAATGCAAATGTTCCCGGGTACCCACCACATGACTCGCTCACTCGTCTAACTACGACTTTGGCATTTCCCTAGTCTAGTTGGCTAAAGCGCCCTTGTAGCCGAAATGTGGGAGACGTGGGTTCAATCCCCTGGTTGGGAAAGATTTTGTAATTTCTAGATTGTATTTCAAAAATAATTAAACATGTTTTGAAATGCATATAACGCAGTGTAGTCCATCATCTGTGGCAATAGGGCCTACTATGGTAAACATAGCCAGTACGAAATACGTGAAAATATTGCAAGGTTTACTCAATCTACGAGCGGAATTTGGGTGTACCTTGACGTCCAACATTCGACAGACCTTGCATTGGCACGGCATTACACGGCCAGGCGAAAAACAAACAAAAAATATCTTTTCAAAATCTAAAACATTGTCGTTAAAATAATTATTTCTAAACATTGGAAGTCTATTTTTCAGTTTATTATTTCTTGTAGGTTTAAATCGCAATGAATCTTGCTGATTTTGTTAGCAGTTCTCAATAAACTCGTACCGGATGTCTGTTTAAAATTTCAGCGCAATCTGTTCAGCGATTCGGCTGATTTTCAACGTACACACACACACACACACACACACACACACACACGCACGCACGCAGAAAAACAATTAGGGCCGTTTAAGTCGAATGGAAATCACTACGTTCGCTACGCTCACTCGTTCAATTATTCTTACTTCAGAAAACGTAAGAATTGCTAAAAAATATTCTTACGTTGAGCGGTGGTAGTACAAGTAGGCCTAGGGCCTAAGTAAGCAAAGTTGTTGCTGAGGAATTGTAGGGCCTAATCACTCTGAATTCTGAACCACATAATCAACAGACTGATTACAATAAGGCCTAGGCCTATTTCTTGCACTAAGCTAAGCACTTATTCCGTTGCCAATGGCAAGAAATTATTCTTACGTTCAACCAGTTCACTTGTTATGTTTAGGCCTACAGGCGACCTTCTATCTTTGATTTTACTGTCCCCCAATGAAAATCAGTTATATAACTGAGTGGGTAGACTCTAAATACAATTTATTTATTTATTTATTATCACAGTGCGGTGTGGCAGGATGGTAGTGGGTTTGACTTCTGTGCGAGGGTTCATTGGTTCAAATCCCCGTCGAAATGTTTTTTTTTCATTCTATTCTTTATGTTTTTAATGAAACTACTTTTCGGTTGAGAGTCCTTTATATTTTAAATAGAAACGTTTAATGGTAAGGAGTTTTTTGTTTTTGTTGGATATGTCCGCAGCGAACGTAAGAACACAATTCCTATCAGAGGCCCTACTTTCTTTTCCCTAGGCCTATAGGCCTAAACGTTAATTTAGAATTTAATTACTGATAAATGGCGTAAAAAAACGTTCTGCCGTAAGATTAATTTTTAACAATTCTTACGTTCTGCCGTAAGAATATAGGCTTACACAGTGAAAATAATAAAAACGTAGACCTAAAGGCGAGGCAACAAACATTTAAACGTACCTGCATATTTGTCCTGCTCACTCGAGTCGCAGGTGATATCCAGCTGGTTGGAACTTGACCGCCCGACCAAGGCTTTCATCCAACTCGTCGTAGAAGGGGCAAGTTATCCTTTGTTGTCCGCTCGTGCTGTTGGAGTCCTTCACATTTTTAGGAGGCTTGCAGATGTTTCCACTTTGGCCTAATCCTAAATTGCTCCAGTGTCCGCGGAAACCCCGCGTCCTTCATGTGGGGCATTAGAGACTTGTAAATTTCTGCATTGCGATGTCTGAAAGAAAATTGTAACATCATGAACTTCCACTACAGGAATGGCAAAATGAATGCACCAAGCCTAGTAGGCTTAGGCCTTGAAAAGATTGACACGATCTAGGGATCTAGGCCTTCTTGGCCTAAAGGCTATATTTAATTGCAATCAATTGCAATGGCAAGAGGCTAACTAGTCTTATCCTTGGCACAGTACAGTAGGCTGAATGTTAGGCTAGGCCTAGGCCTAGAGTAGGCTAGGCCTACGCCTAGGCTAGGCCAAATGAACTAAGTCGTAGGCCTAGTTAATGGAAGATTCTTCTTTACTTTTGCCTAGGCCTAGGGGCCTAGCCTATCTTTGAACTAGGCTTCTACCTAGAATAAAATAGGTAACTTAACCTCAAACTTACCTCATTCCATCCAACAATTGCATGGTGCTCTTTTCTTTGATTAAACCGATAGAAAATTCAGTTTCTGTCTGTCCCCACGTTGACATGGAATCTTTCAGTTGTACATTTTCACCACAGCTCGACATCCTTATCAAATAAATTAGTGCAATTTTGTGAGTGTTGTTGTGACTGCTCTAAGGTTGTGATTGTGACAGAACCGACAGAACTGACAGGAAGAGAAATCGCTAAGCTGGTCGATCGATAGGTCGAAGTTAAATCTAAGTTTCTTGCACATGCGCGTAATTTGAATGCTTATTATTATTCATGTTAAGATGATTGGCTGACACTACTATGAAATGGTAGAACTTTCAAATAATAGCTATGAAAGTAGAATAGTTTTGTCTTTTTGGTGGCTTTAAAATCCTTCTGCTACTTTTAGTTATCAAGCTTAGCCAAGTATAACACAAAACCACACGCACACAACCCGTCTTCCTCTCTTGATGACTGCTAGTCGAATGAGAACAGACAGGATGAGACAGGTCCAACGGCCACTTTTGACCGTTGAGATTTGATAAAGAAGAATTATCTATAGATATTGCACGGATATTTCGACAAAAGGAAATTAATTAGAATACTGAATGAAACTAACAAACGTTACACAGATATCCATTTAATATCCTTACGAAACATTAACTGAATCGCCTAAATATGTTGCACTAACAATATTGTATAAACCGCGAAATAAAGTTAAAAATGGACGTAACATTTTACAGACGTTCTGCACTTAATTCGAACGTCCAGTAGATATTGCATGCTGTATGGGTAAGGTATGATAATGACCCCAAATTAAAATCAATTATGGGACTGAGTAAGTAGATTCAAATTACGAATATATATATATTTCTTTTCTTTTTAACATTTAAAAAATTATTGATGAAATGTTTTAAAATAAATCTGATAATCTTTGAACAAACTTTTGTTGAAAACCCATAACATAATTTCTTCTGTGAGCCTTTATGACGAATTTAAAAAAATGCTTTTCGATATATAGGGATAGAGCTTTTCGAATTGTTAACATATGTGACGTTGATTCTTTCTATTAAGTTAAATAGATTTTAAATTTAAGTACGTTATCGTAAATCCAATTATTATTTTGCTGCCCATTGAAAATACAAAGTATGTTTCTCTTTGCAACCGTTTCGTCTGGATTAAATACTCGCCTTTCTCTTAAAGGTTACTTTGTTTGTGTTTCAGCTAAGGTTTGCGTTGTAAACAATAATCAGCGGTAGTTTGCTCCGTTTTTCTAAAAGATTGGTCAGAGTACATCTACTTTATTTACTGCTGTGTACTTAACTGTATCCACATAATCAATGGAGTAAGACAACGAGTAGTTATTACGGCACGTGGTGTGTTCCTCGAACGAAGAAAAAATTACTAATCACAGAATAAGTACAATATGCTATGTTGTGTAATTATTTCCTTTATTTATGAATACAAAGAACCGAGCGAAGTAAAATAAATAGTTTTTATGACATTCCTTTAAAAGATGAACACGTATTTGAAAACTATATTTTTAAGTATATGAATACTAATAACCCTTAAACTGTACTAGAATTGTGAAGCATTTGGCGCAAAAAATTAGTATTTAACATTAGCCAAAATGTTACTGTACACTTGATTTTGTTTAATATCAAAATGGTTATTTTATTTAAAAATCCACAGATTATAAAAAATTATACCGCAATGATCACAATAACAGAACATATTAGACACACTTTTTGCTAGATCCAAACGAACAGATTTCAAAGTGACCCGGCACCTCCACCAAAATAGTTAAAACAACGTGAAACCAAAAAACAGGCCATAACACCGTCTTCAAAAGGTCCAAATATACTTCCTACTTTCAACATGCATTTTAAGTGTTTACTATTTTATAAACTGTCATGAACCCAACAAGATAGTATTCATGTCTAGCGTTATGTAAAGATATGATCAAGGATATCGCACACACTGTTAATCTCATTCGATATTAGAAATGTACATTTTTTAGATTATATATGTTCTAAATATAATATTTTGACTGTTATAATATATCTCAATAAAAGTATAGCTTTAACTTTGGTGAAAATCCTAATATTTGCTCATGTACGGGGTATAAATAAAGAGATTACTGTATCACTACAAATGTCAGTACATTGGTAAAATTTGTTCAAAACGTTATATTGATCTAGACATTGTATAATATGGCATGACTGAAATGTTGAACTATTAATATTCTTTTTCCTGTAATAAACAAAAATGCAGCGGTAATAACAGATCCAGACAATGGAAATCAAGCCAGCTGCTGTGATTAAGATACAAAATAATTGAGTTGTGATGGATAATTAATTGAATTTATATACCTGTGGCCGTCTCGACTGACAAGTTCCTTCCTCAGCCTGTTCTTGAAGTCTTCAGAATCCTCTCTCGCTCTCCCGTTGCCCAACACGTGGTTCTCCTCCACCGGACTTGCGCACTAAGACAATAAAACCGCTTTTAAATCTATTTATGTAACGTGATTCACAATCATATACAACCTCTTAAACCTGTGTATGCAAGCATTTCGTTTGATAAAATGAAAATTACTGTTGATTTATTTTATTTTTAAATAATGGATATTGACACAAATCACAACAAACAAAATTCGCATGCTACAGAACCAAAAATGGTCAACAAAATCACATAGTTTTCTCAAAATTTAAAGTAGAAAGTTTAGGGGGTGTACTTCCAGGTATTTCTTGTATTATTTGTTTAATGCCTACAACTGTAAAATAAAGAATTTGTTTGTTTTGAAAAAACAAACAAAAACAAACAAAGCTTATAAAAATTCATAACTATATAATCCTGTCAAATAAGATCTTATATTGACGTTTAGAGGAAAAAATTGCGATGTCGCTGAATTTTTGCAGAGACCTTCCTTATATAATACTTATTAACAAACTACTAGGAAAACGCTAAAGTCCCGCCGCGTTGATGGATGAGCTTTTTAAAGTTTTTAGTTTGCGTGGGATATCTTTACTTTTGCAAGTGCTTTGTTTTGCTACCTACGCATTGTAAGTGATTGTTGTCAAATTTCTTTTGTTACCTGTCATTGGTATTATTTTCCGTAAAAACTTGTATTAAAGCTTTATTTCTATGGATTCTGGCTAACTTTTTCAAATTTTTCTTTTAAAAGGTACTACATCACCATTACCTTAATGTCCATGTATAATATGAACGTTGAAGGACCACCCGTTTGGTCAGAATTGGCCCAAATGGCACGAAAATATCGCACTAAAAATCAAAAAACTTATATTAAAAGCTTTATTTCTATAGATTCTGACTAACTTTTCCAACTTTTTCTTTCAGAAAGCAATACATCACCATTACCTTAATCTCCATGTGAATTATGAACGTTGTAGCCTCACCCATTTGGTCAGAATTGACCCAAATGGCACGAAAATATCGCACAAAAAGTCAAAAAACTTGTATTAAAAGCTTTATTTCTATAGATTCTGGCTAACTTTTTTCAACTTTTTCTTTCAGAAAGCAATACATCACCATTACCTTAATGTCCATGTGAAATATGAACGTTGTAGCCCTACCCGTTTGGTCAAAATCGGCCCAAATGTCTCGAAAATATCGCACTAAAAATCGAAAAAAATCGTAAAAGTGCGATATTCATGAGAAATATTTCTTCGATTGTACCCAAAAACGTGGCACGTCTAAGTTTAGAGATTTCGAAGGTCCCCTTCAATTTTCATCAAGATCGAATATGCCGTTTGCCCGGAATCGTGCGAACAAACAGACAAAAAAAAAAAAAAAAAACAAAAACAAAACAAAAAAACACCCGAGCTAAATTTTTGGGGGGGTCGGTGAAATTGAAGTCTTCGCTTCGCTCATCCAAAAACTCCCCTACAATCGGACTGGAGCTTCGGCCGCCATATTGGAAAATGGCGGCCAAAATGTGTTGGTTATCGAATATCTCCAAATTGGCTGAAGATAGACAAAATGTCTCAATGACAAAAATATTCCCCATTCAATTCCCTACAAAAAATGTGTTTTCTATAGTTTTGTTAGGGGCAAAGGTTACGTTACAAAATTGTGGTTTTTACGTTGCTTACTGGAGTACCAGCTAATTTCCTAATTTTCACGCCCAGCATCAAACAATGCCCGGTAAATCCTTAAGAAATCGATTTAAATACAAAATAACTTTTGTACGGGGTTCATGGAAACTTCCATTAGTTTTTTATAAAATCAGGTCTGCAAAATTGGATTTTACATTTACCCGAAATTTGGGTTTTTCCATTGTTGGCATTTCCTCAAAAATGCCATATTTGACTGTCCATTTTTAAGCACTAAATACCATTGGAGGAAAAATACTTTCTACGCACATTGAAGTGACTTAAATAACGATGAGATAACAACCAAAGTTTTTATCCAATATGGCTGATAATTCTTAATATCTACAATATCAAAGTGAATGATGTAACAAAAAGAGTGTAAAAACAGCACGAAAACAGTATTCATACTGTGAATATTAAGAATCATCAGCCATATTGGATTTAAACTTTGGTTGTTATCGGATAGTTTTTTAAGTCATTTCAATGTGCATAGAAAGATTTTTTCCTCCAATGCTATTTAGTGCTTAATGATGGACAGTCAGATATGTCATTTTTGAGGAAATGCCAACAATGGAATAACCCAAATTCTGGGTAAATGTAAAATCCGATTTTGCAGCCCTGATTTTTTAAAATACTAATGGAAGTTTCCATGAACCCCGTACAAAAGTCCTTTTGTATTTAAATCGATTTCTTACGGATTTATCGGGCATTGTTTGATGCAGGGCGTGAAAATTAGGAAATTAGCTGGTACTCCAATAAGCAACATATAAACCACGATTTTGTAACGTAACCTTTGTCCCTAACAAAACTATAGAAAACACCTTTTTTGTAGGGAATTGAATGGGGAATATTTTTGTCATTGAGACATTTTGTCTATCTCCAACCAATTTGGAGATATTCGATAACAAACACTTTTTGGCCGCCATTTTCCAATATGGCGGCCGAAGCTCAAGTCGGATTATAGGGGAGTTTTAGTATGTTGATTAGTGTTATATAAGAATGGTATCTGCAAAAATTCAGCGACATCGCACTTATTTTCTCTAAAAATTATAATTTGACAGGATTAATATTAATTCAGTGAATCGTGATTAAGTCGTAGCAAAGTGAACATTTTCGTTTGCATGAATAAGTTAAATTGTATTTAAATATTTATTTATAATAATACTTACTCCGAAATCTTCGTCTTTGTCCGGAGAAAGATCGCCTTCATTCCCCGCGTCCTCGGACACAATCCCGTTCCGAATCTCTGGCGTTGTCGGCCGGTACTGCCGAACAGAGACACGTGTCATTGTCACGAATTACAATCGACGATACAAATAAATTCATCTGGAAGTATTCATAAATGCACAATTCTATCGAACAATATAAATACGAATTATTATTTTTCCGTGGAAGTTGTATTATTATGGTATTAATTTAATGTAATCAAATTTTACAAACTTCGCATCACAGTTTAGTTAAACAAATCTAATTAGTGCCTTTTTAAATAATGAACATCCAAAATAAATCGTGTACCTCGATAAATTATCGATATGTTTTGTATAAAAAAAACAAAAAAACAACACATAAACCACACAAAAAACTTCTACCAATAAATATTATCCAACAATCAACTCAATTTATTTTTCTCTTTCTGGCCTCGATTTTAATCTATGCCTTTCCACCCTCTGCCTGTGGCTGGAACTGTCCAGCATGTTTTTTTTCAATGCATTTCAGAAACTACATGTTGCAATCTATTAAAACGTGTGTAATTCAGCCGTAGGATGATGATTATTCACGACTCACAAGCTTGCATTGCTTCCGCTCCAATTGCATGTAGGTACTAAACGAGGCTCTAATGTGTATGTGTGTTTATTGCATTTCTATTGCATGCTGTCTATTAATTACAGTTTGCGCGATGACGACACACAATGAGGCAGTCTCTCACACACCACTCCACTCCCTCCCTGTCTATCTCTATCTCTTTCTACTTTTCTCTTTTCTATCTCTCCCCCTCTCTTAAAACAAACACACACACTGAACACAGGGGTATTCATTTCTTTCAAATGAAAAATCACAATTGCGAAAGTGTAGCTATCGGCAATTTCTTTTTGTACGGTGGGATTCTGCCTCTTTGGATGTCTTTAATACACTAGGAAAACGCTTAAGTCCCGCCGCGTTGTTGGATGAGCGTAATTGGTGCATTGAGCTGCCATGTGTTATGCGGATTTTCAGTTGTTCTGTGAAAAAATCATTACTTAGTTGAAGATTTTTTAAAATTATATTAAATTAAATAAAAAATTAACTTAAATTTTAATTTTTTTAAATTAATCGTAATTTTAAAAAGGAAAAAGTCGTAATTTTCATGAGAAATAGTTATTCGATTGCGCACAAATTTTACACGAATGTATATATTCATAAAATAAAGGTTCTGTGAAAAAATCATTCCAATAGGATAAAGCATGTAGGTGTTATAAGTCAAAGAATTGTTTTAAAAAAGAAAAAAAAGGTAAAGTTGCAATTCTAATGAGAAATAATTTTCCGATTGCGCTCAAAAACGTGGCAGTTCTAAGTTCAGAGATTTCGAAGGCCTCCATAAAATTTCATTGTAATTGGAGTATCGGTTTAGCCGGAATCGTGTTAACAAACACACAAAAATACATACAGAAAAAAAAGAAAAAAAGATAAACATTCCGGATTTTTTTCTCCAGTGTAGTGAAATGAAATCTTCGCTTCGCTCGCTACGCTCATCCAATAATTAACTAGGAAAACGCTTAAGTCCCGCCGCGTTGTTGGATGAGCGTAATTGGTGCATTGAGCTGCCATGTGTAACGCGGATTTTCTGTTGTTCTGTGAAAAAATTATTGCTTAGTCGAAGATTTTTTTAAATTAAATTAAAAAAAAAAAATAAAAATAACTTAATTTTTTTAATAAATCGTAATTTAAAAAAAAAAAAAAAAATCGTAAAATTGCAATTTTCATAAGAAATAATTATTCGATTGCGCTCAAATTTTACACGAGTATATAAATTGATGAAATTAAGGTTCTGTGAAAAAATCATTACCATAGGATAAAGCATGTAGGTGTTATAAGTCAAAGAATTGTTTTAAAAAAGAAAAAACCCGTAAAATTTCGATTTTCATGAGAAAATAATTTTTCGATTACGCTCAAATTTCACAGGAATATCTTAATTTGTACAATTACGGTTCTGTGAAAAAATCATTACAATCGGATAAAGCGTGTAGGTGTTATAAGTCGAAGAAATTATTTAAAAATCGAAAAAAATCGTAAAATTGCGTTTTTTATAAGAAAAAATTTCCCGATTGTGCTCAAAAACGTGGCAGTTCTAAGTTCAGAGATTTCGAAGGCCTCCATAAAATTTAATCGCAATCGGAGTATCGTAGCCGGAATCGTGTTAACAAACACACAAAAATACAAAAAAAAGAAAGAAAAAAAAAAACATTCCGGATTTTTTTCTCCAGTGTAGTGAAATGGAATCTTCGCTTCGCTCGCTACGCTCGCTACGCTCATCCAAAAATACCATACTTTGCATTTAAGTATATCAATATTTATTAAAATTTACTTTATAATAGTGTATAGCTTTTTTCTTTCAAATTTTACTATGTTTTGTGAAAAAAATATGGAACATTCGATTAAAATAATTATTTCAAACATTAAGATTTTACAGACCAAAACATTACAGATATCATATTTATCATATTTTTTTAATTGATATTTGAATCTCAAAAATGTATTTTCTTTGCACATGAGCATGCACATGATATGACACAACGCATATAGTAGTTACCGGTTTGAGCGTCTTGACGATAAAGAATGTCTTGATCCCCGCCATCCTCAGCATTTCTTCCCGCTTCTCCCCGAACGCCGGCTCCACCTCGAACTCGCCGTTCAGGAAACTCAAAGTCTTCTCGGATATGTGAACCCTTCTGTCAACAACAGAGAACACACTTGTCAAGACAAAACATTCACGTTTGCCTGTTCTGTGAGGCGTTGATTTAAATAGCAACGATGTCTCTAATGAAATCTTTCCTATATACATTTACTACATTTAAAAAAAACTCTTCAACAAAATGGAAGTTTCATTGTTACTTTTTGGGGCTATTTTATTTTTATTTGTCAATTTTTCATCTATATTTCCTCTCCTCGAAATCGAATTTGTCCTCGAATCCTATGCCGAACGTACAAGGAGAGAAAACAACCAAAGTCCATGTCGCAAATATCTGCTAGTATTTACATTTATTGCCAAAAACTAGATGCGAGCTCTGAAAATCGTCGTCGGGCATCTCTCCCTCTTTCGTCGACGAAATCCCCAAGGATAACAAAGACGACAACGGTATGAGAAGACCTTCCCCCCCCCCCTCCATTCCATCGTTTGCCTGTGGCTATGCATCACGAATCTTTCCCCTACCCCCCACCCCCCTAGACTGGCACATTATCACCTAACTATTGACGCACTCGTAAACGAAATATACATATTATCATCATCCACAAACTACTCAAAATAATAGAACTTTTAAAATAAATGGTTACCGATAAGTAATGTATAGTTGACTGCCACGTTTATCGTACCTATTGTTGTTACGCTTTCCTTCTTTTCTTTTAATGCAATTTATTGACATATTTTTACAACAAGACATCGACCATTTTAATTAATTCTACATTAATGGAATTCAAAGCATACAAGAATATTCCTTTATTCATAAATTCTCACATCCCATTGTGAAAGCATATGTTCAGGGGGTTTCATTCATTACTATTCAGGCTTCGAGCTACATTAATTAATTGACGTTAGCAAACGGGAGCTCGCGTTGTGTATTCTAAAGCCAACTGTGACGAGCATAAGAGATTTACCCGAGGCTCTCAGTCTCGGAGAACAAAGAGACATACAGGCATAACCCCGATCCCTGTTGACAGAATTCAATAACGGCTGCTATTATCGGGATTCAGATGAATGGTTTCCACTAATTTCCTAGACCTAACAATATAATTAGCTGAAATCTACCCAGATAACCGTTTTTCAGTTTGGTGTAAAAAAGTCATGCATTTTATAATTTTTCTCCATAGTTTATTAAAGTGTCGAGTGTTGCATTACACTTAATAATGTGGCGTAGAGCAATAGGTTGATTGATTTTAAGTTTGATCGTTCACAGTTCACAAATCACAGTTTTCGCAATTCTCGGTGTACACACCAAACAATGACAAGAAATACTCTCATTTACCAATAATAAGAACTAAAGAAGACTTGCACTCGTTTCCGCCATGAGCTCGAGGCTTTAGAAAGGACAAGTCGAGATATCTTTTACTTACATCTTACAGTAAGATCGATACTAGTAGATTCCTTGCATGACCTTGAGTGTAGTAATCACACTTACCCTGGCAGGCCGCTACTCTCCATCTTGTTCGCTAGTTCCACGTCCTTGGAGTAGACATCGAACTGCCACTGGGTCTGGCCAAGGACTCCGGCCAGAACAGCCCCCGTGTGAATCCCAACCCGCATGTCCACCGGTGAGTTAGTGGACTGTTGTACGTATCTATGAACACAATACATAATTTATAGCATGATCTGTTTGATAAGTCTGGGCTTGGGGTAGGATTTGGCTCAGGGTATTCCTCTGACGATCGCACAAGATCATCTCGCAAACATTAGGTAGTAAGTTTGAAAAATTTTACTTCCGGAAACTAAAGGCGACTTCTGTCATTCCTCGTCGGCGACTCCCCCTTCCCCTTCCCCCTCCCCAAACCAATCTAATCCGACGACAACCACGACGACGGCGACGACATGAGAACTCCCCCTTTCCGCCCTATTGCCTGTGCTGTGGCTAGATCTGTTCAGCACACTACACGAATTTACCTATTAATAAACAAATTTACAACTTTTTTTAACAAAACATTATTTATTTTAAATTAGGCCGACAAGATAATGTGTGTATTGAATAACAAGTGTACCACTATCCATTAGCAAGTCTACGATTAGCAAAGCAATTACGTGATGGTACCCTGAAAGTGGTAATTAAAAAACTCAGGGCACAAAAGAGAACAGAAGTGCATTTACAAAGCAAAATCATCAAGCACCCTCGCGCACCCCTACCTTCACCTTCGCCATTTTTAGAATTTTCATAAGATGGCAACCCTATAGTTCTACCCCTCGTACCATAGACTAGAAGTGCAATATGACTGAACAGTTGACACGCCCTTAAATAGAGATAAAAATGTTACTGATTAATTACTTTGAATATTGTGTTTATGATTTCGTCTACTAATTAAAAAAAGAAGTGATACATTTTATTTTCGCTCCATGGACAACATGACAAGTACGCAAGTTAAGGATTAATGTTTGCTCTTGACTTTCAGGGCTAACGAGGAATCCTTGATAAACACAATCTCTTTATTATGCAAGATGAGTCTCCAAATTATCCTTTGCCTCTGCTTCACTTTGTCTGTGGCCTGACGGGGACGAGTGGCCTTAACGAGGCTAATACAGCACGTATAAGGGTGAAGCAGCTTCGCCGCCCTAGCTAGGACGCATGCGCAAACACTCTGCTATATCTGTCTGTCAGGTGGCGAAACATCACGCCTGTGGCTGGAGAGGGAGGGAGGCTGTCGTCTGTTTAGCAATATAGGGAAGCTCTTCGTAGACAGGGAAATGAGAGCGTCACCAGATTTAATCAAATACAAATGTTGTTGTTTGCTCTTTTACGACTCTATAAAATACAATTAAACTACATGAAGCGACGAATGGTTGGCAATTGGCATGCAATTACAGAGATCTAATTCCGTACATGGAGGAAATGATCTACCATTACTACAGCGAATAGTTTTGACTTCCGCTTAATTACTGATTATAAACTTCTATGACGATCCAGTGCAGATAGTTTCGTGACGGTATTCATAGTCAAGTTAAATTTACGACAAAACGTTAACTGAAAGCAACAAAACCTAAAAAAATAGTTACATCATGCATATTTTAGATGACTTAAAATAATATCTATCTTTAATAATAAACACAAATTCATATATGTGCTTAGGCCTTTTCTTAATTTACTTAGGTAAAGGATAACTTTAAACTTATTCGATAATTTTCCCTTTGTTCGTTCGTGCACTACAATGTTTTTTTTCTTCTCTGAAATGCACATTGTCGTCAATTTTCTTCAATACTTTGGCAATTCCTATTGACATTAGCATGGCATTTTTAACTTGCAATGCTGTTGAACTGAATATTTTCATAAGTAACAATGTTAAGTATAACATGATAGAAATATTATGTTTTTGTTTTTTTCTAGCACGGCATAATATTTAATTTGCAATTATTTATTGTGTATGCAAAATATGTTTTTAAGTATAAGGTAAACTTAAAAAATGATATTATGTCAAGTTTATTCAGCTGTGTATTTTTAAAACCTGCGTTAGGCAAGCCGATAAAAACAAACAAGTTTAGCTATTCTGACGAACAGACAGAATATCAAACAAAAGCTTGACGTGTGGCATGTGTCACACGTCACATTACAAGCTAGCTCTTCGGTTTGATCTAGACGTTACGGTTTGACGGATCTAGTTTGTTAGGGAGAACAGGAGGAGAATTGGTTTTAGAACCTACAAACATTCTGTTTAAGAGGGAGTAGGAACAAATATTGGCAGTTGGCAAATAGCAATTCGCCTGGTCAGGAAACATCTGACATATATGAAACGTTACGTAGTTTTCAAGAAAGCATACATGGACTGGACAGCCATGCATACAGTCGCAGATAAACAATAATATGTTTTGTTAATCAGACAAAAGAAATCACGGATAATGTCGATTTTCGCCTTTTTAACAAAATCTTAATTCGTAAAAATCAATTTAAAAATGTTTTAAAATTAATTTTAGAAAAGTATGACTATCACTTCCGTGACAACTGTGTAAATTTTAAACAAATGCGATGTTATTCAGCCTAAAGTGAACAGTTGCTTGCCTAAAAACGTAGTCCTACATCCTCTTGGACGCAGTTTATTACCCCAATAATGTCGTCTTTACAAACGGTACCCGTTCAACAGCAGCAGTCCTCAGCGTCTAAAACGCTATTGTGTGGACCAGGTCTTAGGCTGTGTCTACACTTCGAGTTGCGACTAAACGGATCCGATTTAAAAGAAAGAGGGTGGAACATTGTTTTAGCTAGATCTTTGAGCCCACCATGTGTTGCGTGGGTTACCTACACAAATTAAAGAATTAAAAGTTAAAGCTAAGTATTTTTTAATGGAACTTATTCAAAATTAGGTTTTTTAAAAGAAAGTAAAATAAAGTCAATCATATTCAAATGATAATCGAATACGGTTAGAATAATAATTAAAATCTAAAAGGCTACTTATGTCTGTGCGAGGATTATAGTAAAAGATTATCAATAATTTGTTTCGTGTCGCACTAAACGATCAGGTAATTTTTGCTTGTAGTTTGAATTGACCAATAAAACATTCTTAAAATTCATTTACGGGGGAAACTCCAGGCAAGAGGTTGCCAAAGTACGTCAATTAAAAAAAATAAACTATCTTTATGATGAAAGTTAAAATGTTTTGAAAACCACACAAAAATGTAATTTAGAAAAAAAAATGGTATGGTTGGCATCTTATTTAAAGCTGTCTGCTCCATAACCGCCTTTCTTGACAGATAAACGCGAGTTACATTGTGTGGGGGTTGATGTCAGTTGGGTGGGGGGAGTGTCGCGATTAGCTTCGCGCTCGCTTGACGATCGGTTTAATTTCGGATTTCAGCTACTGTAATAAACTGCTGGCCAAGGTGACACGGTACCTCCCCCCCCCCTTCCCTCCCCGTCACACCGTTCTTACGGCGCTGAAATTAGACTTTCTAATTACAAATGCCTATCAAGTAAAAGACTTGGCTTCGTCGCTAAATGAATTTTCCCCAAGTAAGCCGCCAAAACCGATATATTTTCATTAAAATCCTCCCCCCCCCCAACCCCCAACCCTGCAGTCGTCTCCATACGCTCAGTACGGATGCAGCCTTTTTAATTAACTTGGTAATTATACTAATTGGTTTATACGATCCAGCTTATGGTTCTCCAATAGTACGGCAAAAGTTCCTCTTGCTTGGATTACGTCGTAGGGACTAAGTTAAATCAGATCGTAGAGAAACATTATATTGTATTTTAGGAGGGTACGACTGCATGCTTCGTAAGTTGTTTGCTGGAGGAGAAACTCTTGAGGGAATATGCGTTTAAGCTTTTTAGCTTATTGTTAAATATTAAGAAACACGAGACGTTATGAATTTACCACTACTTCATATACGAGAACACTGTTTTTGCATGGTAGCTATAACTTGTTACATTTTTCATACGCAGCACAGTTATTCGTATTTTAGTTATAACGTGTGTTTAAATTGTTACGCCATTTCTTACTATCTCCTTTTATAATATTTGTTAATTTATTTCTATTGTATTTTATAATGTGTTTTCAAGAGGTATAACTAAGGCATAGTATTAGACACTTTGTGACTGGGGCCTCATGGCCCTTTTCTAACTTTCTATTGAAGTGTGCATTATTTGTAAAATTTCAAAAATAAAATAATATTAATAATCCTCAAGTTCAGCACCTGATAAATTATTTTGATAATTATTTTATCCTCTAACTAAATGATAAGAAAAATTCTTTGACAGTTATTAACTATTTTGAAATGGCGCGCATCAATGTCTCGCACGATTGTGGTTTAGGTACAAACGTAATTTTTTTGTAATGATCCAGGGGGTCATTTGATCGACAGCGACAAGCGACCATAGTTCACTCCGAAACGACAACTTTAGTGACAATAGTCACGCATCTGACTGCAACTATACAAGCTTACAAGCAGAATTATACATTTAACATTTTTAATGCCGTCTGCCAATGTTCCTTAACAAAAACAACTATACAGCAAATGTAAGTAATTACTATTTTATTTGGTATGATGAAAATCCGAGGTGGCAGTTCTCACTTGCTCTTCTCACTTAAGTTGTCGTTTCGGTCGACTATTGTCTCTGTCACTGTCGCTGTCACTTTTAGTAAATAAACATCCTGGTGATCTTTTTTTATTCAGATTAATCATCAACTTCGCCTGGGTCCGGGTTAGAATTTTTCCCAGGACTTTTCGTTGCTTATCATACAAAGTGAGAAAATGGCAAATTCTATCGATCAGTCAAACATCGGCATCGTCTTCCCTCAACGACAACGAAAAGAAGACGATACGAACGATGCCAAAGACAATGGATGAGATCACCCTCTTTTCTCCTCGCCTGTCACTGGATAAAATTTACAATAAAATCTTTACTGTACATTGAAACTGTTGCGTGCAATGCAACTTTACACTGACGAAGTTTTATAACAGCAGTATTTTATGCACTTGCTATTATAGTCTTACCAACATAGCCACAAATAAATAGGTCAAGAAGTTTGCAGAATAGCCAAGCACGTTGCGTGGTCTTTGCAATTATTATCGGTTGACCTTGAACTTGAAGGGAAAGAACTCTCGCGTCAGGATAAAGAGAAGACGACAGCGATCACAGAGATAAAATAACTGCACCCTCCGTCTCCATCCCTCTCTAGTTTCCAGCACTTGACATTTTGCACCGCGAGGCGGAACAGCTTGACACCAGCTGATAGCGCCGACTTGTCTAGAGGAACGAAGGGTGGGAAGGGTTGGAGGGAGTTGATGTAGCGAACCTTCAAGTTACAAGAATGAATTGAGATTTGATTTGATGATGGAAGAAATATATCAAAGGATGGCTGAAGAACACAAATTGAAACAACCATGATTACGATATGTGCACGAAAACATAGACGGTATAACCAGCGCCGTAACATGTTTTTAAAAATTTACGTCGATTCAAAATAGGTCGCATGAAAGTCAACTTTGAAAAGCTCGGAGTGGGTTGGGAGGGGGTGGGGGTGGAAGTGTTTATCTGCTCTACCGGTTGGCACCATGCCAAGTTATAATGTGTGTCTCTGACCGTTATGCCATTAAGAGAAAATGTGTCGTAATTTCCCACTCCTATAGGATATATTTCTTCGAAATGTAGAAATATTGTCTGCAATAGACATGGCCGTGCGTATCCGTTTCTAACAACTTTGTATAGTAAAATTTTTCGGTGAAAATTAGAGTTCAAAAAGTGCTCCCGAATGCATGTTAAATTCGCCTAATTTGTCTTATCAAGCAATTTATAATTCCAAAACATTGCAAAAAAGTCTTTTAAATTGTAATTAAAAAACGTATCAATTTGTAAATCTAAATTGCTTGCATTTAATTTGACGAGGGAGCGTAGCGACTGAGTGTCTCCATTCAACTTAAACGGCGCTCATTCTTGAGTCTGCGTGCGTGTGTGTGTTGTACATCGAAAATCAGCCGAAACGCTGAACAGATTGCGCTGAAATTTTTAACAGACATCCGGTACGAGTTAACTGAGAACTGCTAACAAAATCAGCTAGATCCATTGCGATTTACACTTACAAGAAATAATAAATTGAAAAATGGGCTGCCAATGCGTAGAATTTTTTTTAACGACGATGATTTTGTTTTTGACCAAATATTTTTTCTTTGTTATTTGCCTGGCTGTGAAATGCCGTGCCCAAGGTTATCGAATCTTGCACACTCAAGGTACCCCCAAATAGAGCTGCGAGATTGAATACACCTTGCAATCTTTACACGTATTTCGTATCGTCTATGTTTTCCATAGTATTGCCACAGATAAGAGAAGAGACTACACTGCGTTATATGCATTTCAAAACATGTTTAATTTTAATAAATACAATTCAGAAATTACAAAATCTTTTCCGACCAGGGGATTGAACCCATGTCTACTACATTTCGGGTATAAGGGCGCCTTAGCCAACTAGACTAGGAAAACGCCAAAGTCTTTGTTAGACGAGTGAGCGAGTCATGTGTTTAGTACCCGGGAAAATCTGCATACAAGTTGATTGATGTATGGGTATAAACAATAGGGATTTAAGTTTAGTTGGTATAAGGGCGCGTCAACTGTAAGGCCATAACGCGCCACTCTAGGAGTATATTTTGAGTAGGTTTCCTGTCCATGTACAACAGCTTATCACTAAGGTGAATTACTATAGTTAAGTGAAGGTAGGTAGGTGTGAAGAGGGTTGGAGGAAGTGTTCAATGATATTTAATTGAGCTCAATCCCAGCGTTCGCAATTTTGATTAATTACAGAAACTTTGAAAAAACCAGCTTTAACAATATCGACCGTTAAACGCCTGAAAAAGTCACGCACTTATCGGTGGAGCTACCGCTAACTGTTAACTAATAAATTAACGTGGTTTACCATCCTGTGAATCCAATGAACATGTATACTGAAAACAGGTCACATTATTCCAAGTTATTATTTTTGGAATTAAATGTACATCTCAGTCCTTCATTCTATCATAATGAAGTCAAATTCGCCGTATTCTGTAATAAACCAATGATTTAAATAGCAAAAGTTATATGTCTTTGGTGGAGGTGCCGGGTAGAGCAGAAAAGTTTTAGTGTCATAAGAATAGCATTGTTGGTGGAGGTGCCGGGTCCTCACTTCTTTATTTTATTATTTCTACTTTTCATCCAATTTAATTACGGAGGGAGATAATATTGTTTTGGTATTTTTTTTTTAGCACAAGTGACGGTGAATTTATTAAGTGTGTTTCAAATATGTAGGTCCGTGTACTCAGCCAGTGTTAGCAACAAATCGCATCTCAGTACTATAGTACTTGCTCTCACAATTTTTTGTATTGTTCATTAAAACTAGGAAAACGCCAAAGTCGTTGTTAGACGAGTGAGTACCCGGTAACATTCCATTTCTTCCCCCTTCCTAAGGCCTCCCTAGCCTATCATAAGCTAGAGTGGCGCATTATGGCCTTCAGTTGACGCGCCCTTATACCAACTAGATTTAAAAACCCTAATATTTATTAATCAGTCAGCTTGTATGCAGATGTTCCCGGGAACTAAACACAAGACTCGCTCACTCATCTAACAACGACTTTGGCGTTTCCCTAGTTATAATACATTATATGGACACACGGAATGCACCTATGTGGCCAGCAATGTGCTTGCATGCTCAAAAGTAGTTCAAAACGGTTTGCTTTTAATTTGAGTAAATATTTGGAATGTGCAAACATTCGTAGTTCGAACTTTAACACAAACTTAAAAAAAGTTCAGACCAAGTTTTAAACTTGTTTTAGTGTTGTGCGGGTACCCGTAATTTGACAAATTCAAAAAAAGGGTTTTCGATTTCCAGGTACAATTTTAACAAATGGATGGTGGAGGTGCCGGTCCAGTCTAGACGTATCACTATTTTACCTACTACTAGGAAAACGCTCAGTTGGACGCGTTGTTGAGCGAGCACCGGTACGTGCAACATGACCCGAGTACGACATTCCCATAAGGCCCACCACACAGTGTAGGCCTAACTGGATATTGACATTGTACACTATATACTATTCCAACATCTTTGCATTGTACTAATTCACGTCATGCCTTCTAAAGTATATCTTTGTATCTTCACTGCCTCCTTCATTTTTAACTTAATTTTTCGAATTATGATTGCCAATAAGTCTTTAAGGTCTTGACCGATTTAGCTGAAAATTTGGAAAATAGGAGAGAATGTTGTACTTATTGACCCTGCAAAATTTCATAACGATCGGAACATTTTTTTAAAATTATTATTATTATTATTATTATTTTTTTTTTTTTTTTTATAATCAACGATCGGATTTTGTTCAAAAACTATACAGCAACCCGCCTAGGTAGTATGTACATGTGTAAAAAATTTCAGGTCGATCAGAGAAACGGTGCGACCTGTATCGAAGCAGTAACAGAAAAAAAACAAAAAACAAAACAAAACAAACAAAAAACAGACATTCGAGCCATTAGAGTCAAGTGGAGACGCTCGCTACGCTCGCTCAATAACCGTCTGTTATCCCTTTAAGTTCGGTTGTAGTCCGTTCCAGGTTCGGTTCGAAATTTAACAGGAGTTCGAAGTTTGATGTTCAACCCCTCTGAAGTTCGAGTTTGGTTCGAAAATTAAAAATCCAGGTCCGATAACCCTATAAACACGCGTTAAAATTAATGGTGATAAAACGATATTACAGGTGTATAATGTTGTTTAAACTACCGTGTGAAAATATAATCGCATTGTCACGGTTCTGAAATACAATTGTCACAACTCACATCGTTAGAGAGCGTGTAATCAATTTTTACCTGCCGGCTGGGATTTTAATGTTACCAAAACCCCGCTTGCCGTTTGTAACCCGTTGTTGAGTGTGTGTTTACGAGGGGGGGGGGGGGAGGTTTGTAATGACGAAACGAAGTACATGAAAATGCCCTCTCAACATTGTCGAAACAATTTGGCCGTGACGAGTGGCTTCTAGTGGACCGGAAATGAACTGGATCTAGACAGGCTCGGAGGAAACTGGGCAATAGCGGAGCCCGCTTAGCGCGCCAAGACTCGTAGCGCGTTCAGGGCACGTACAAACACAAACCCTATCTCGACCAATTCACCCTTTACGCACAACATTACAATTTGATACCGTGTCAAACATATGAATTTATAGTTTATAGACATCAAATTACTGTTTATTGAGTGTTTTTTTAAAACTCACTTACCAAGTCACTGTTTGTTTCCGTACTCGGCGAAATTTCGACGAAGTCCTCATCTTTCGTCGTGTCCATGCCAACAATGAGATCCAAAGTGTTTGTTGGTTGGGGGTGGAGCTAGGTAACAGCTAGCTAGCTATTTAACGAACGATAGCTAATAACTAATACATCAAGCTCTTATATTTTAGTAATTTTAAATATAATGATTTTTTTTTACATCATTGTGTGCCCAGCCAACATTAACTTGTCAAACGTATTAATAGAAAATATTATACATTTTATATTTTTTTCAATTGTGCTAATTTTAACATTTCGAAAAATAATAATATGTAACAATCAGTAGTGGATAAAAGCGATTCCTAAATTTTCAAAGAAAAAATCAATGATTGTCATGTAAGTGTTTCCACTCAATTATACATGGTGCATTTTAATGAGTTGTGCGTGTATTGAATTAAGTAGTTTTGAAGTATTGAAGGAAATCCAACTGTAAAGTTTCATTAGTCATTATCCAAACGTGAATATACGAACTTATAGTTTACATTTGGAACAGAAAGAAAATCTTGTCGGTCATATGATTGTGTAATTTAGGCCAAATTATTGACGAATAAACTCTACTATATACCAATCAATTGGTTGAAAGTGGAACAAAATACACTCGTAATGAAGTGTCGTCATTCAAAGTAATTCACGATAGAATCAACGTTACCCAATAAAAATTTTAATTGTCCAATAATATACACAAAATTGCAAATATATTTTTAAGATCAGGACAACGATCTGAACACAGTGTGCGTTCAAGTATAATATGACTTTCCCCAATATTCACTATCTTCTTATCTTAAGTTTTTTTTCTCAGCCTACCCATGTGTTGTAAAGAGCTTCAAATCTTCTTATTTTGGTAAGTGCGTTTTGACTTTTGAAATGTCCACGTAACATCTATCCTCTCCATCCTCATTCCACCTCCATCCTCTAAATCGCTTTGTGAGTGTACTCCATGCCTGTGACTTTAATGTAACGTAATGAATACCCTTATTGCAAGATTTTGCTTTATACGAACCCGCGAGATTGATATCAGATCGCAGCGAGACTTCAAAGCTTTCTTGAGCTTCAAAGTAAATACGTTACTATATAACCTGGGGCACAGTAAAACTGGGAGCCCTGCTGAAGGGTTGAAAAGTAGAGAGACGACGACCTAGCGTTACGGAGTGATAACTTGGCAGTGTATATGTTGCAAGGAGGTGATACCAATGTTATTCACATTTGATAAACCTTGTACTTTGGTAGGTGATACCTGCTTTGTTTGAGAAACCTTGATTGTTGTTATGTTTTGATGTGTTTTGGTTGTCGTGGTAACCCCCAAGATGTCTGGCTGGAAATAGCAAATAAACTGACTTGCTATTATAAAAGTGTTTACGTTTGATTTGTCGACTGTAGTTATTATATTCAAAGGTTTTTTACAATAAACCTATTTTAACAGCGCGTTATAAATACAAAAACAATAATAACAAAACATATCTGACAAAATTAATTAAGAATAAAACTTGTAATCGTTTATAATTTTAAAATATAATTTAATAAAAACGAAAAATCTAGGAATGTTTTAATATAACTGTGTCACTCCGCGCTGCAAGGTTCGCTACTTATTCTATATCGGGAATTTTTCCATTTAATCTCCTGACACGTTCGTAGTTTTGAATAAGTAAGTACACATTTTGAGGAAAAAATGTGTCTTTCTCCCGTCTGGTTCCGGGGTAGTTTTTGATCCAGAGAATTTCACTGCAGATCGTAAGGGGTGAAAAAGTGGCAAAGATCACCTAATAGAAACATCAGCTAGTAACTAGAAGCGAGCTCTGGCAGTTGACGTTGGGGACCCGCCCCTCCCCTCGACGACCTCCACAACAACAACGACGACGATATGAACATTGACAAAGACGACAACAGTTTGAGACCTCCCATCCACTCCCCGTGCCTGTGGCTGTATCTGTCCACCATGGTATGTTCACCTGCCATCCCCTAAGCTAGACAAACTCAGTATGGGCCAAGTAATCGAAACTTAATCAAAAGTACAACAATTACAGCACAATTTCCCATCATTGTATAACCATTTTCCATGCGATATCGTAATCAAACTAACACATAGAATATTACGTTAGAGCCAGGTTCATGTTTTCCGTTTTCCGTATAAAAGTCAAGCTATTATTTTTTCAGAATGTCTTGTACCCCCGTCTGGGCCCAGGGTAGAATTTAGGTGCCTTTCGTACAAGAGGTGAGAAGAGTTTATAAACCAACTCCAAAAGTCAACAGTATAAGTAGAGGGATATTTTTACTTGCCAAAACTAGAGGCAAGCTCTGGCACTCCCCTTCTCTCCACTCTCCCTGTGGCTAGATCTGTCCTATACAGGTCATGTCCATGGAGATACCATACTGTTAGTACCTAGAGTCCCTACTCCCATCCGCCGAGCATGGGCCGCCATCGGCAATTTGAACGAGCAAAGATGTCTTCTGAGTGTGGCATGGCAGCGCGGAATTCAAACTGGCGGTTGTAGTTTTTACGTACTGAACAGTATATTTACCGCCTTGGATACTGATCTTATTAATGTTGATTCATATATTTTTTTTAATAAAAGATTGTAATGTGTTGTTTATTGTCATTACGGGCACTGTAGCAAAGATTACACTATGTGACAAAACTTCCCTCCCCCCAAGATCATAAAGATAGATAGTTAATTCGAAATACTATAAGAATAAAAAAAACTCGCTGAAGAATTAAAATAATAACTTAACATATTAATAACTATGTCAGATATAAATAATAATAATAAAAAAAATGTATTTAGAGTCTACCCACTCAGTTATATAACTGATTTTCAGTGGGGGACAGTAAATCAAAGCGACCAAACCAACCCTGTAGAAACCATTAAAAATTAATTATATTATTTTTTTAAATTTAATTAATTAATTAATTAATTAAACATTAAAAAAAACATTTTATGTAAATCAATCCAGAAATTACAAAATCCATCCCAGCGGGGTATCGAACCCCAGTTTCCCGATTGCCGGTCGTGTGCTTTACACCTAAGCTACCGGGACGGTTAACTTCTTAACATCTAGATTGTTGGTGCATTGTAGATGATTTACATAAAATCTATTACACCTTGACCTACGGGAGTGTTTCCCGATTAATGAAATTGAGAAATAAAAAAACAAATTAATTTTGCAAATGATTTTCGAGATATATGAACATAATACAAATCTCCACAATGGTATAGTGTGGCTCGTTGGTCGTGTGGTTAGCGTCTCTACTTCAAATGCAGGCGGTCCAGGGTTCGATTCCCGTTATAGGCAGAAGTTTTTAAACTTCTGATTAAGACTTAAGTTCATCAGTTCTTGGCTTCGGAATTTGTGACCGGTGATTTTGGAGCCTCCTAGTAACGAGGCACATAGTAGTAAATTCAAAGTTGTTCTGAATCGACCTTGTTGATTCTGGCGTTGATTCGCGGGCGGTGGGTGTTTGCACTGTCCATACATTTATCGCTTAAAAATTGCAGATAGGCCTAGCCCTATGGGTGGGGGAGGGAAGTTATTGTCGCACAGTATAATCTTTGCTACAGTGCCTATAACGAGTAATGACTATAAACAACCCATTACAATGTTTCATTCATTCATAAATTATATGATTCAACATTTAAAAAGATCAGTATCCAAGCCGATAAATATACTGTTCAATACGTTAAAACTACAACAGTTTGAATTCCGCGCTGCTTGATGCCACACTTCAGAAGACATCTTGGCTCGTTCAAATTGCCTTTAATCCCGGACATGGTGGTGACTCTAGGTACTAATGGTATCTCTATGGGTCTGTCTTCCCTACATCCATTAAGCTAGAGGGGCATATTATGACCTAAAAGTTCATGCGAATTTAAACCAACAAACTTTTTAAAATATTCTTGTACTAACACGGACAGAAGTAACTTAGGAAGGCGAGGGTCAAACATTAAACGTATTTATCCTTACAAATATTGTGCTTTACCTAATTAATTTCAATTGTCCATTCCTTGCAATTATATTGAACATCTATAGTAGACTATATCCCCAGTCATTGATCCACTGGCGTGACAATTAGAAGCCATCTTGAATAGGTCAGTTTGTATGTTAAATTAGGTAGTAGCGATTTGTAGCCCAAATATTTTTTAAGATGGCTGTCAAGGTGACAGGTGAGCATATTAGCCATTAACACCAAATGATTACTAAATTCCATTATCAATAACTTCTTATTGTTTCTGTTGGTGCATTCCCATGCTGCAAAACTAAAACCATATCAAAAAAATTTTAAAAAAAATACTTAATCGCATCTAAAACATAATGTAAAGCATAAATTGAAACGCCAAATCGCCATCTTGAATAGTTCAGATTGACGCTTCAATTTGCTAGTCTTGCGCCTGTGCGGACGTATTTGAGACTGGGGATCTAGCCTACTATAGATGTTAAATATTATTGATTTCTTGTCGTTTAATCAGTAAGTAACATTAGTAGATGTGAAACAACAATAATCACCGATATTTGATCACAAGATAGTATTTATGATTAAAGAAGGGAATGCCCCGTGTCCACGATTATACTATGCAACATTGTAACAGCTGACCCTAACATGCCATTTGATAGTAGAATTATCTGGGTTTGCAAAATAGTCTTCAAATTTTTTTTTTTTAAATGATAAAAATATTAAATGTTAAGCACTGGATAGAAGGATTGAAGAAAAACAATCCCAATTTCAAAGAACGTTAATGCGCGTGTTTTCAAATCCCTTGTTAGCTTTGATTCTTCAGACTGTCGCAGTAATGAATTGGATGCTTGCGGGAAGGGTTTCTTCCTTTTATTCCCAGTTCTTGTCTTAATTGGCCCCTGATCCCTGGGGACGGGGGGCTTCATTCAGAGATGCGACGGTAATTGCCCGGCCGACTAGGGCGTTACATTGTTCAACTGTTACGCTTGAAGACAAGAACATAAGTGTTGACATTTTGTCAATATTTGAATTACTCGGTATTAATTAGTGAGAAAACATCCCCTGGCATGTGCGAAGAGAAATTGCTGACGCAAAGGTGACCGACTCGTTGGAGGTAATATTTGGAGCCCCATGTAAACGAATTGTACATACAAAAAAACTTGCCCCAAATGAGATAAATAAACTATTCTGCCAATGTATTTCTCGGTAGAAAATAGGAAACTTTTGTTAAAATTTAAACTGCAACCTAAGTAGTAGTAAAATGCCAAAAAGTAAACGGCTAGGTTTTGAATGTTGGTCAATGAGACCGTTTTTGTG
Organism: Sweltsa coloradensis; assembly: GCA_024449915.1. Taxonomy (NCBI): domain Eukaryota; kingdom Metazoa; phylum Arthropoda; class Insecta; order Plecoptera; family Chloroperlidae; genus Sweltsa; species Sweltsa coloradensis. Next base: position 1,006,100 of record JAMZAV010000464.1, on the reverse strand, counting down.
AAAGGTCGCGAGTTCAGCACGGTCAATATTTTAAAACTTTTATACATTTTTGAAAATTTTCTCTCTTGTCTGACTCACTGTATGTTAGAAGAATAAGAAATTGTGTTTATATATTTATTTTTCTGACACATAAAAGGAGTTTGACTATTGCGGCACGTACAGAGGAGCTGCACTATACCAATAAAACCAACGATTTGCGGACCCAAGTTTGCAGTCGCAACTATATATTCGTGCATGCGGCGTTTATATGCCCTTGGTTTTATTATATATTTTGAGTATGTGCAAACATAACGTCAGATAATCTTTGTGCATGATGGAAAATTCGTTCGTGACAATAACACTTCTAGATTTTAGGTTCGTTTTTTACTTTTTATTTTCTTATGTTTTTCATTTTTTTTGGTTTAACTTATTTCTACTCGATTTTAATTCACTCATTCATTTCACATATTTCAGTATTATTATTGGAAATTTTCGTCTAACTATGAATTATTTTAAAAGAACTATAACAACTTCGAATTGGAGAGATTCAAGGCCGTCTGGACACATCCATCATCTCGACCACCTTGGTTGAACATTTTACAAACATAGTTATTGTTATTTTATGGTTTAAACGGTATCAATCTCTATGGTTTGAGGTTTGGCGATTAGTTGAAACGGGACAAATCTGCTGAAAATAAAAACTTCAAGACGAAGGATCAATCGGATAAGAAAGTTATACTGTAACACTGGAAATAAAAACATCTTCCTTAAAATAATTATTTATTGTGTTAAAAAAAGTAAATTTCCATCTGCACTTGAAACGCCAATTATTTCTTCGAAATACCAAATAATTTTTCCACCTTTTTGATAAATTTATTGTTATGAATTATTCTCGTTAAAAAAGTGGTATCTACACGCGAAAAATCGACAAAAAAAAACTGATCGACAGATAATGTGTAGTACAACAATAGCCGTCATCCAGCTTATCGTGAAAGCCCAATGTTCTTTACTCACGCTGTCACACGAATGTCAACACAATCTGTTGCAAACATGATAAACTATTCAACTGTAACAAAAATAATCTATTGCTGATAATTATCTATCAATTCGTTGATAACAAAGGGTATTGTCACAAAATTCTCTTCACCTTTTCGAAAATTATTTTTCGTTGTTAATAACTGACACTTACATGTATTCAGATATTAACATAACTGTTTCAGACTGATCGTCAATATTCCAGCTAGATTATAAAATACTCATATTGTGATAATTACTTAATATGCATTGGGAAATTTACCTGACAATTGGTGTGCCTAATAATTATCGTCCATCAACTATAGTCATTCCCTAACGTCCTATAAATTATTGACAACTCAATAAAAAGCCCTTTAGCCATATGTCGTGTCATTGCACAGATGAGCCCGTATTAGTATGCAGATCAATGGTACAGCTCGTAATACTAAATAATTAAATGGATGCTAATATTATTGGCTGCCTTTGTAAACAATCATTGTAGCGTTCATCAAGTGGAACTGCTGGCTATGTGTACGCTACTAATGGCGGTGTACGTGAGTGTAATGTAACAACGCTTCGTCCAAAGCACTTGGAGCTCGGCCATCAGGGAGAGTACGATATTAAATCCCACTGAGTGATGCATGTTGAATTCTCAAACACTAGTATATCGTAGTTGGTTTGATTATTACTATATTAAAAGTTAACATAAAGAATTGTGTTTATTTCATTTCAATTTTCGTTTTGGTCTCGTGATTTTATTTTATTCGTGGTTTAAACCTTAATTATTGTGATGGAGATTAATCAATACTTAATTTGTCTTCACATATTATGAATGAAGTTAGTTCAACAATAAAGAATGGGTTTTAACGAGTGAACGAATGTAATTTCTGCCAGTCAGTCATACGAAGAACTTCTTTCTTGAGACAACTACGGTAATCTTTCAATACTCCTCACTCAACGTAGTTCGGTTTCACAAATTATTTGTCCATTAAAAATTAACAACATTTCTTGAAAAATTTTATTTTAATTTTGGTTTGATTTGATTTGAATGTTATCACTTAATTTAATATTTAAAAACAGCAATTTGGAAAACAAACCTTCAACACACAGGCTGCGTAATAATATGGCCTACTCGGCCGACGGCCCTAGTTTCTCATGTCGTCAATGCATCGCAGGTGATGCTTTATAAATAGGTAAATACTTTAAACGAGAAAATGATTTTGCTGACAATTCTTGTCCACAGTCGGCTCGAGGTATTCTTTACCGAATGTGACCGTTGTTACACTTTTCGTGTTTAAATAAATATAAGTGTGAGCAAACATGCTTGTTGTGACAGAATAATGTCAAAGATAACTTCAGTGCTTCTTCTGCTTAAAGCATCAATCTTCACAATCAATCTTTAATGATAAATATTCAGTTTAAACATTCAGTTATGTATTTTCTTCTAGTACGTTTTGAAACGAGAATGCATTTTTAATTTTAATTCAATCGCTTAAGAAGTAAACACAAAGTTCATGAAATATTTTTATGTGTTGCCTTTGTCCACATTTTTTTTATATTAAATCATTATCATGGTATAATTTGCGTAAATGCCTACTTGATAGCCTTCACCATCGACAGTCCCATGTGCACGGAGAGTACGGCATGGTCTGGCCTCTCGCGCGGAGCCCCACTGATGCAGTAGTAGCAATCCCCGAGAATCTTGATGCGCAGCTGTTGGTATCTCTGAAACACACAGGATATTATGGTTAGAGCATGAATCTAGTAATTAATCCAGACGGAATCTCCAAGAGCTTACCGCATATCCTAGAGCAAGTTCATATCCTTTCCTGAGTTGTTCAATTTCAGTCTATGAGAGATTTCTCTACGAATGTACTCTGGTCTAACGTTTTGAAATGATTTTTAAAAATTAAATAAACTAAATATTAGTTTTCCTCTTACTGCGTTAGATCATGGCAGATTAAATAATGATAAGATAACATATCTAATGCAATTATTTAATTACCGAAATAAAGAAATATAACTACTCATTTATTGCATCTGATTTTAAAATGAAGAGTTAAATGTAATATTGCAACTAGAAAATTAAAATATACATCCAATACAAATAATACATGAATCATAACATACAATCAATACACTTAAAAAAACATTTAAATATTTATAAAAATAACTGTCAAGTCGTTTTATTTGAATGCATTAATTATAAATCAAACAAACTAAAATAAGAAATACTGTACATAATAAACCAAAATCATTGCAATTTTCCATTTGATAACTTTTGTATGTATTATTTATGCTAATATTAACACACCCAATGGATCAATTTTTGTAATTTAGTACAAAGTAAATCATACTTAAAAGCGATTATTGTAAAATGCACTCGTTGGTACAGTTTCAAATGCAATGCTTAGCGTCCCTGCTTTTTATGCACATGGTTTCGGGTTCGTATCCAGCTATAGGGAGGCTTTCAACTTCTGTAATGGACTTGAATCCCTCATTTCTTGGCTTTAAAATGTGTAATCGCACTAAAAGGTGATTTTAGATCCGTCTTATCAACTAGACGCAATAAAGCCCTACAAAATTCCAAGGATCCGAATTAGCTTTGTTGATTCTGGTGTAACCAGCAGGGGGATCGTGTCCAACTCGTTTGGTCGATGTTTCCTATTTTAAATACTGGTCTCTGGTTGGTCATTGTTCCCATTCGATGGCGTGGGCGCCGACAAGGTTGGCTTGAAATCTTTAAATTTAAATCCCCCACAGAAAATTATTTATGTGTCTGTGTGGGTAGACTCTAAATACGAATTTATTAATTTATTTATGTGCTATGATGCGGGTATTTTGCGGCCTGGTTTTTCTTCCAAGTTGCGAGCAAATGCAATCAACAGTCTAGACAGGAGTTATGGTTGGAATGTTCGAGCTATGTAATTAATAGCTCTCAACTGTTCTGCCCATGACAAAGCCATATTGCTTCTAGGACATGTCATTCCACTCCGTCCATTGTGTGCTCCTTCTTCCACTAGAAGGAAAATACGAGATTGCGTAAGAGAATTGTGATCAAGCTGTCAAGATATTTTATTTACATTCCCTAGACGTTGTTGAATGTGGCTCTTAAAACTTAATTTTAACTAAGAACCACAATAAAATCCCAATGTTAGCTAGAAAGTTTTGTAATTTACGTTTGTAGTATCATTAATTATTGAGACAATCCAAAAGTCTGGCGAAGTGTAAGTGAAACAAGAGAAAATGTACATTACATCCATGCATGTAAACGGAAAGACTATTAGCTGTCTTTTTATACTATCATACTATCATTAACAATCTATTTCGTAGTTTTATAGTTCCTATTATGACTTGATTTAGTTGTTTATATTTTTATTACTACAATTTAATTCGCTGAAACACAAACGACAATCAATATTGTTTGACAAACTAATATATCTGTACTTTTGGTGGAGGTGCCGGGTTCCTGTAGATTCTTACTTTAGGTGGAAGTAGCCCCTCCTCTAGCCGCCATTGTAATTATGTTGAATAGTTATGCCAACAAGAAAGTGCATGTCAGTTGGAGGAGATGTTCTGATTTTATCTCGTGACGTGACACGAGCACAGACAGTCAGACAGATCGTCATATGATACCGATAACTATAACATGAACCGTTTACCCGGGAAATGCAGAAAGCTCAGCGAAAAACTTTATTCACGCTAGCCTCAGCGACTACTTTTCATTTGAATGCATATTGTAATTCAGATAATTTGTGCTTCCCATTCAGTTCTTTTTAATCTAATTTAGCAAAGAACGTTCATCAATAATGAACCAGGCTCCCTTATATGCATCACTTTTCTGTCCGTCCGTCCTTCCGGGCGTGCGTCACGTCTTACATTTAAAATCGTACACGACCTCAGATTTAAATGCAATTTTCTTGTTAACATCCAATAAAAATATGGAACTGAATGGCGTCAGAGGGGTGAGGCTAGCGTTCTTTAAAAAGGTTAAATAGATAAATAGAATAAATTGTATTTAAGGTCTACCCACTCAGTTATATAACTGATTTTCAGTGGGGGACAGTAAATCAAAGCGACCAAGCCCCTGTAGGCCCCGACGCAATCGATTTTAATTTTGTGTCTTTGGCACCTTCTCCTAGAGATTGTAATGAGGAACTAGATTTAATGTGAGGGTTCTCATGTAATCGTGTTGTATTTATATTATAATATACAAATCTTTACGTTCTTTTAGACAGATAAATCTCGAGCATTAGTAGCTCAGCTCTATGGTTTGGAAAAGCGGTTACATATTATTTGCACATTACTCTCAACGCTTGTAAATATTAGGAAAACGCTTAAGTCCCGTCGCGTTGTGGATGAGCGTAATTGGTGCATGAGCTGCCATGTGTTATCGGATTTCTGTTGTTCGGTGAAAAAATAATAACTTTGTTGAAGTTTTTTTTTTAAATTAAATTAAATTAAATAAAAATTTACTTAAATTTTTTTTAATTAATCGTAATTTAAACAAAGGAAAAAATCAGCTAATATTGAAATTTTCATAAGAAATAATTATTCGATTGCGCACAAATTTAACACGAATATATGAATTCATAAATTAAGGTTCTGTGAAAAACCATTATATCGGATAAAGCATGTAGGTGTATAAGCAGAAGAAATTAAAAAATTCGTAAAATTGCGATTTTCTTGAGAAATAATTTTTCGGTTACGCTCAAATTTCACACGAATAGATAATTCATAAAATAAGGTTCTGTGAAAAAATATAACAATCGGATAAGCTTGTAGTGTGTTATAACTGAGTGGGCAGACTCTAAATAATTTTTTTATTTTTATATTTATTTAAAAAATCGAAAAAAATCGTTAAAATTGCGATTTTCATGAGAAATAATTTTTCGATGCGCTCAAAAACCGTGGCAGTTCTAGTTCAGAGATTTCGAAGGCCTCCATAAATTTCATTGCAATCGGAGATATCGGTTTAGCCGGAATCGTGTTAACAGACAGACAAAATACAGAAAAAAAAAACATTCCGGATTTTTTTCCAGTGTAGTGAAATGGAATCTTCGCTTCGCTCGCTTCGCTCATCAATTATATATAATTCTCAATCTCATCTATCTGGGAGTGAAACAATGAAAATGCTTTTATAAAGCATTAAGGTTGAAATTTTCTTAAAATATAACAGAATAAAATACTGCTGTTATATTTTGCCAATTTAGACCTACGTGGGATTTAAACTGTCAGCTATTTTGTTGCAGTGTACATACTTCATGTAGCAAGTGGCAATCTTGACAAATGACGCAATTTGTGCTTTAACTGCCGGAAAACTAATTAAACTTTAGCAATGGACAGCGAGACGAATCTCAAAAGATAAAATGCTCTCGAACATTTACCAAGATTGATGAAATTACTCCAAAAGAAACTAGTAAATTACTTTAGTTTCTTAAACCAACACGATTAATTTGATTTTTCTAATAAGATGTTCTGCAGTGATAAATTTATCTCAGTAATTACGAAATTAAACAGGTTCGGTAACAATATACACGATGATTGAAATAATTATATTCACTTTTTGCTTTATCAATGCAATTGATGATAGTGGCGCAAATTATTTTGTACCTTCCCCTTTACGCAGCTACTTTACTTAATATTGCCTAGACCGCACACACCATCAATCTGAGCTGGATCAATTTCAAATTATGAAGATAAGGTGTCACGGAGAGAGAGAGAGAGAGAGAGAGAGAGAGAGAGAGAGAGAGAGAGAGACAAGACTAACAGTTGCTGGCAGATGGCCAAGAAGCGTTACACCTTGGTTCGGAAAATCGGCGGAAAATGTTTCATTCAAGGGTTTAGAAGCAATGTTCGTGGATTTGTTACCTTTTGTAATAAAAATGTGGGCAGTATTTTATGTTATATTTTAGTATAATAATAACAATAATAATTGTTGTTGTTCAACTTGTTTGAAAGTTGTTGTGAAATATAAAAATATTATTTTGTTTGTTCAAAATTTCGATAAAGCAAAGCGATATTTTGATGATTGCAAGTGATATTTCAAAATACCGCTACGCAAAATATTGACTAAAGATCGATATTAATTTTTACGGAAATGTTCCTGGTCTGACCGAGAAGACAATACTCATTTGTCTGACGGAATAAATCTATATAACATAGTAGGATCATGTTAGATGGTTTTAAACAATATATTTTGACCGTGAGTTTGGAAAAAACTTAAATATTAATATCTAAAAGCATATAAACATGTCATTTAAATCTTAGATGCATACCAATGAAAATATGACATCATTGCTTCATAATTTACCAACAAAGAATCCATAAAATTATGTCTAGTCAATAAATAAGTGATCACATTCGTGGTTTCCCCAATCATGATTATTTACTTTTTATTACTCTCTTAATCTGTAAATAAGAATTTGAAGGAAATAATTGCGATGTCGCTCAATTTTTGCAGAGACCTGTGTTATGATAATACTTATCACATATTAAAACTCCCTAAATCCGACTTGAGCTTCGGCCGCAATTGAAAATGGCGGCCAAAGTGTTTGTTATCGAATATCTTAATAAGTTGGAGATAGACAAAATGTTGCAATCCAAAACAATTCCCATTTTGAATTCCTAAAAAAAGTGTCATTCTATAGTTTGTAGGCAATGCGTTACTCAAATCGGGTTTATACGTTGTTATTTGGATGTACCAGCTAATTTCCTATTTCACGCCCAGCATCAAATGCCGTAAATCGTAAGAATCGATTTAAATACAAAAGAACTTTTGTGCGGGGTTCATGGAAACTTCCATTAGTATTTTAAAAAATCAGGTCTGCAAAATCGGATTTTACATTTACCCGAAATTTGGGTTTTTCCATTGTTGGCATTTCCTCAAAAATGCCATAATTGACTGTCCATTATTAAGCACTAAATAGCATCGGAGGAAAAATTCTTTCTATGCACATTGAATATGGCGGCCGAAGCTCAAGTCCGATTGTAGGGGAGTTTTAGTATGTTGATTAGTATTATATAAGGAAGGTCTCTGCAAAAATTCAGCGACATCGCAATTATTTCCTGCAAACGTCAATATAAGATCTTTATTTGACAGGATTACTTTGGAAAGCTCAATGTATAAGTCATTAAACTCACGTATTTTATCAACAATGGTGTAAAATGATAATTTCCAATTTACGTAAATGTATCACGTAACTTGTGATTTGGTTATAATACCAGTATTTCTCTTCACACTGTCGTTTTTAGTGACCAATTCATTAACCAATTCATATTTCGGAAATTTGTTTCATTCATATTTGTGGCTTATTTGTATTTGTTGTATATTTGTGACTGTATGCAAAACATTGCCTGTTCGAATAAATCAAATCAAATCAAATCTATAAGTCACGAAAGCTAAACAACTTTTTTTTAAACTGTTTTTAATGTATAAATGTTTGTAATTTATAATGTGGTGTTAAGAGGTACTCAACGCAGGGAGTTATACACTTTGTGTAAGTGTGGAGTAATTGTACATATTAAGTTTGTCATATTATCTTATTAAATTTCTAAAATAATTAAATAATAATATTAACTTGTACAAACTTGTTGGTAGAATGGACTATCCCATCTCTAGACGTTCCATTCTGTCAAACTTGTCCAACAACTTTTAAATTCATACATTTCTAGCGAACCGGACGCAGTGATCAATATAATAAACGTCAGAAAGCTCTTAACTTGTTTGTCCTGTTCGCGAGAGTTTGAGAGGTGGACGAAATGATTCGCGCACTGGGAGTGCACGGCAAATACAGATTGATCGATCACTGGAGCGAGAACATTGACCCAAATCTCGAACACCGCTTTCAATATTTACCTATCGTTATATTTGAATGCGGTCGAAAATAGATTTCTGTTTACTAATCAACTATCACGTTTTCATCTTCGATCTTCTAGTTTTGAAAACAAACGCTGACATGAAAAAAACAGGTGGAAAAACAAGTAACGAATATTTTTGTGCTTACAAACCTTTATACGGACAAAAACCACAATGAGTTGATAGAAAACAAGAAAAATTTAAAATTGTTTAATTTCCCAAAAATGGCGTAAAAGTAAAGTTTAAAATAAATATTTACAATAGGGGCGTAAAAAAGTCACGAGAAAGTAATGCTGGAAATGGAAAAATTGCATCGCGTAAATAAATTGTTCACAATTCGCATTTTTGCTATTAACTGCAAAATAATTATTACATTCTACACGTACAGAACAAACAAAAAAAAAAACATATTTTTATAACGGTGGAGGGAAAATAATAAAGAAAAAACCCATAAATGTTTAAACCCGGAGTGGGTCGAACGGGAAAAATAGTTCGTTGAGTATCTTGACGATTTTCCAGCCGGTAGGTGGACGAGAGGCAGGACCCCCCCCACTATGTCCGCGTAGAGGAGCTGGGATGAACAGGGAAATAATGCAGTTGATACGTCAAACAACAACAAACACAACAACAAGTCAAACATGTTTAAATATTGTTTTAAACTGTTGTTTTTTTTAATAATTTTGCGTGATTTGAAAGTATCAATCTTGGGTATAGTGAGATGGCAGTGAAGCCCACTATGTCGCGTAGAGGATGCTTGTGAAACAAACAGGAAAAATTTTTCGTTAAATACATAAAAACAACAACAAGTCAAAACAGTTTAAATATGTAATGACTTTTATGTCAATAATAACTGTGATTTGAAAGTTAAATCTTGGGTATATGAGATGGCATGAAGCCCACTATGTCCACAGAGGATGCTGGGAATAAACAGGAATAATTGAAAAAAAAAAACATCAAAAAAACTACAAGTCAAAAACATGTTAATTTAAAAATATTTAAGACTTGTCAAAAATAATGCTGTGTTTTGGAAGTTAAAGCTTGGGTATAGTGAGATGGCAGTGAAGCCCACTATGTCCGCGTAGAATGCTGTGGGGAGAACGGGAATAGTTTCATTTGAATACATCAAACAACAAAAACACAACAACAAGTCAAAAAATAGTTAAATATGTAGTGACTATGTCAAAAATAATGCTGTGATTGGTAGTATAAGCTTGGGTATAGGAGATGGCCGTAAAAGCCCACATGTCCGCGAGGGGAGCTGTGGGATAAACAGGAATAGTTTCATTTAAAATACTAAACAAAAACAAGTCAAAACATGTTAAATATGTGAGACTGTATGTCAATAAAAATGCTGTGTTTTGGTAGTATCAAGTTGGGGTATAGTGAGATGGCCGTGAAGCCCACTATGTCCGCGTAGAGGATGTGAGGACAAACAGGAATAGTTTTCATTTGAAACATCAAAAAAAAACAAGTCAAAACATTTTTAAAATATGTGAGACTGTATGTCAAAAAAAATGTGTGATTTGGTAGTATAAGCTGGGTTTTAGTGAGATGGCAGTAAAACCCCATGTTTTCCGCTTTAGAGGATGCTGTGGGATAAACGGGAAATATTTTCAGTGAATACATAAAAACAACAAAAAGAAAAAACATGTTTAAATATGTGATGACTGTAGTCAATAAAAAGCTGTGTTTTGGGGTAGTATCAAGTTTGGGGTAAGTGGATGGCAGTGAACCCCATGTGTCCGCGTAGAGGATGTGTGGGATGAACGGGAAATTGAAGTAAATACATCAAACAACAACAAGTCAAAAAATTTTTAAATATTAAGACATGTAAATAATAATGTGTTTTTGGTAGTATCAAGCTTGGGTAAAGTGAGATGGCAGTAAAGCCCCTGTGTCCGCGTAAGGATGCTTGGAAAACCCGGGAAATTAATTGAATTTAAATACATCAAAACAAACAAGTAAAAACCATGTTTAAATAGTAAGACTAGTAAATAATTGCTGGTTTTTGGGTTTGTATCAGCTTGGGTATAGGAGATGGCAGTGAACCCCCACTGTGCCCGCGTAGGGATGCTGGGGGATGAACGGGAATAGTTTTCATTTGAATCATCAAACAACAACAAGTAAAAAAATTTTAAAAATATGTGATGACTGAGTCAAAAATAATGCTGTGATTTGGTGTATAAGCTTGGGTATAGGAGAGGGCAGGAACCCCCACTAGCCCCGTGAAGGGGAGTTGTGGGAAAAACAGTAATAATTTCATTTGAATACATCAAACAAAACAAACAAACAACAAGTCAAAAATTTTTAAATATGTAATGACTGATGTCAATAATAATGCTGTGTTTTGGTAGTTCAAGCTTGGGGATAGTGAGAGGGCATGAAGCCCACTATGTCCTTTGTAGGGATGTTGGGGATAAAAGAATAATTCAGTTGAATACACAAACAACAACAAACACAACAACAAGCAAAACATTTTTTAAATATGTGATGACTGTATGTCAAAATAATGCTGTGTTTTGGTGTATCAAGTTTGGGTATAGTGGATGGCAGTAAGCCCCTGTGTCCGCGTAGGGAGCTGTGGGACAAACAGGAAAAATTTCAGTTGAATACACCCAAACAACAACAAGTCAAAACAGTTTAAATATGTGATGACTGTATGTCAATAATAAGCTGTGTTTTTGTAGGATCAAGCTTGGGTTAGTGAGAGGCAGTGAACCACGTGTCCCCCCGTAGGGGATGCTGTGGGATAAACAGGAATAATTTCAGTTGAATACATCAAACAACAAAAGTAAAACATGTTTAAATATGGTGACAGTATGTAAATAATAATACTGTGATTTTTAGTATAAGCTTGGGTATAGTGAGATGGGCAGTGCCGGTGGGCTAGAGATGCGTGGGACAAACGGAATTTTCAGTTGAAACATCAAAAAAAAACAAACACAACAACAAGTAAAAACATGTTTAAATATGTGATGACTGATGTCAATAAAATGCTGTGATTTTGTAGTATCAAGCTTGGGTATAGTGAGAGGGCAGTAACCCCAAATGTGTCCCGTAGAGGAGCTGTGGGAAAATAAACAGGAATAATTTCAGTTGAATACACAAAACAACAAAAAACCCAAAAACAACAAAGTCAAAAAATTTTTAAAATATGTGATGACTGTATGTCAAAAAATAATGCTGTGATTTTGTAGTATCAAGTTTGGGTATAGTGAGATGGGTGAAGCCCATGTGCGCGTAGAGGATGCTGTGGGCAACGGAAAAATTTCAGTTGAAACACAAACAACCCCAAGTCAAAAATGTTTAAATATGTGATGACTTATGTCAAAAAATACTTGATTTGTATATAAAGTTTGGGGTATAGTGAGATGCAGTGAACCCCACGTGCCCGCGTAGGGATGCTGGGGAAAACAGGAAAAATTTTCAGTTGAAACACAAACAACAACAAGTCAAAATTTTTAAAAATAGTATGACTGATGTCAATAATAAGCTGTGTTTTTTGTAGTATAAAGCTTGGGTATAGTGAGAGGGGCAGTGAACCCCACTGTGTCCGTAGAGGATGCTGGGTAAACAGGAAAATTTCATTTGAATACATCAAACCAACAAGTAAAAACAGTTTAAATATGTGATGACTGTATGTCAATAATAATGCTGTGATTTGGAATTCAAGCGGGTTAGTGAGATGAGATCAGTGAAGCCCACTATGCCCGGGGTAGAGGAGCTGGGGAAAAAGGGAATAATTTCAGTTGAATACGTCAAACAACAACAAACACAACAACAAGTCAAACATGTTTAAATAGTGGATTTGAAATAATATGCTGTGTTTTGGGAAGTATCAATTGGTATAGTGAGATGGCAGTGAAGCCCACTGGTCCGTGTAGAGGATGTTGTGGGAAAAAACAGGAATAATTTCAGTTGAATACCAATCAAAAACAAACCAACAACAAGTAAAAACATGTTTAAATATGTGAGACTGTAGTAAATAATAATGCTGGGTTTGGGTAGTATCAAGTTTGGGTATAGTGAGAGGGCAGTGAACCCCACTATGTCCGCGTAGAGGATGCTGGGGACAAACGGGAATAATTCATTTAAACATCAAAAACAACAAAAAAACAACAAGTAAAAAACATGATTAAATATGTGATGACGTTTGCAATAATAATGCGTGATTTGGAAGTATCAAGTTTGGGGTATAGTGAGTGGCAGTGAAGCCCACTATGTCCGCGTAGGGGAGTGGGGGACAAACAGGAAATTTTTTCAGTTGAAACATCAAACAAAAACAAAAAACAACAAAAGTAAAAACATGTTATGTGATGATGTATGTAAATAAAATGTGTGTTTTGGAAGTATCAAGCTTGGGTATAATGTGATGGCAGTGAAGCCCACTATGTCCGCGGGGGAGAGCTGGGGACAAACAGGAAAAATTTTCAGTAAAACATAAAAACAACAACAAAAAAACAACAAGCAAAACATGTTTAAATATGTGATGACTGTATGTAAATAATAATGCTGTGTTTTGGAAGTACAAGCTTGGGTTATGAGATGGCAGGAACCCACTAGTCCGCGTAGAGGATGCTGTGGACAAACGGGGAATAATTTCATTTGAATACATCAAAAACAAAAAAACACAACAAAAAAGTCAAAAACATGTTTAAATATGTGATGACGGTATGTAAAATAATGTGTGTTTTTTGTGTATCAAGTTTTGGGTATAGTGAGATGGCAGTGAAGCCTACTGTGTCCGCGTAGGGGATGCTGTGGGATAAACGGGAAAAATTTTCATTGAAAACACAAACAAAAAAAAAGTCAAAACATTTTAAAATATGTAATGACTGTATGTAAATAATAATGATGTGTTTTGGAAGTATCAAGCTTGGGATAGTGAGATGGCAGTGAAGCCCACTATGTCCGCGTAGAGGACTTGTGGACAACCGGAATAATTTCAGTTGAATACATCAAACAACAACAAACACAACAACAAGTCAAAACATGTTTAAATATGTAATGACTATGTCAATAATAATGCTGTGATTTGGAAGTATCAAGCTTGGGTATAGTGAGATGGCAGTGAAGCCCACTGTGTCCGCGTAGAGGATGCTGTGGGATGAACAGGAATAATTTCAGTTGAATACATCAAACAACAACAAACACAACAACAAGTCAAAACATGTTTAAATAGGTGATGACTTTGTATTCAATAAAAATGCTGTGATTTTTGTAGTATAAAGCTTGGGTTATAGTGAAATGGCAGTGAAGCCCACTGTGTCCGCGTAGAGGATCTGTGGATAAACAGGAATAATTTCAGTGAATACATCAAACAACAACAAACACAACAAAAAGTAAAAAAACATGTTTAAATATGTGATGATGTATGTAAATAATAATGCTGTTTTTTGGGAAAAGTATTAAGCTTGGGTATAATGTGATGGGAGTTGAAGCCCACTATGTCCTCGTAGAGGATGCTGTGGGATAAACAGGAATAATTTTAGTTGAATACATCAAACAACAAACAAACACAACAACAAGTCAAAACATGTTTAAATATGTGAGACGTATGTCAATATATGCTGTATTGGTAGTATCAAGCTTGGGTATAGTGTGATGGCAGTGAAGCCCACTATGTCCTGTAGAGGATGTGGGACAAACAGGAATAATTGCATTTGAATACATCAAACAAACAAACAAAACCAACAAGTCAACATGTTTAAATATGTAAGACTATGTCAACAATAATGATGTGATTTGGTTTATATCAAGTTTGGGTATAGTGAGATGGCCCAGTGAAGCCCACTGTGTCCGCGTAGAGGATGCTGTGGGATAAACAGGAAAAATTTTCAGTTGAATACACCCAAACATAAAACAAGTCAAAACATGTTTAAATATGTAATGACTATGTCAATAATAATGCTGTGATTTGGAAGTATCAAGCTTGGGTATAGTGAGATGGCAGTGAAGCCCACTGTGTCCGCGTAGAGGATGCTGTGGGATAAACAGGAATAATTTCAGTTGAATACATCAAAACACACAACAAGTCAAAACATTTTTAAATATGTGATGACTTATGTCAATAATAATCCCTTTTGATTTGGAAGTATCAAGCTTGGGTATAGGAGATGGCAGTGAAGCCCACTGTGTCCGCGTAGAGGATGCTGTGGGACAAACAGGAATAGTTTCAGTTGAATACATCAAACAACAACAAGTCAAAACATGTTTAAATATGTAATGACTATGTAAATAATAATGCTGTGATTTATAGTATCAAGTTTGGAGTAAAATGTAAATGGCAGTGAAGCCCACTGTGTCCGCGTAGAGGATGCTGTGGGATGAACAGGAATAATTTCAGTTGAATACATCAAACAACAACAAACACAACAACAAGTCAAAACATGTTTAAATATGTAATGACTATGTCAATAATAATGCTGTGATTTGGAAGTATCAAGCTTGGGTATAATGTGATGGCAGTGAAGCCCACTGTGTCCGCGTTATGATGTGTGGAATAACAGGAATATTGAAGTTAAATACATCAAAACAACAAAAACAACAACAGTCAAAACATGTTTAAATATGTATGACTATGTCAATATCTATGCTGTGATTGAAAGTATCAAGTTTTGGTTATAATGTGATGGCAGTGAAGCCCACTATGTCCCCCGTATAAATGCTGTGGGATGAACAGGAATAATTTCAGTTGAATACGTCAAACAACAACAAACACAACAACAAGTCAAAACATGTTTAAATATGTAATGACTATGTCAATAATAATGCTGTGATTTGGAAGTATCAAGCTTGGGTATAGTGAGATGGCCGTGAAGCCCACTATGTCCGCGTAGAGGATGCTGTGGGATAAACAGGAATAATTTCAGTTGAATACATCAAACAACAACAAGTCAAAACAGTTTAAATATGTAATGACTATGTCAATAATAATGCTGTGTTTTGAAAGTTTTCAAGTTGGTTTATAATGTGATGGCAGTGAAGCCCACTATGTCCGCCGTAATGATGCTGTGGAATAAACAGGAATAATTGAATTTAAATACACCCAAACAAACAACAAGTCAAAACATGTTTAAATATGTAATGACTATGTCAATAATAATGCTGTGATTTGGAAGTATCAAGCTTGGGTATAGTGAGATGGCAGTGAAGCCCACTGTGTCCGCGTTGAGGATGCTGTGGGATGAACAGGAATAATTTCAGTTGAATACATCAAACAACAACAAGTCAAAACATGTTTAAATATGTAATGACTATGTCAATAATAATGCTGTGATTTGGAAGTATCAAGCTTGGGTATAGTGAGATGGCAGTGAAGTTCACTGTGTCCGCGTAGAGGATGTTGTGGGATAAACAGGAATAATTTCAGTTAAAAATACATAAAAAACAACAACAAGTCAAAACATGGTTAAATATGTGAGGGACTGTATGTCAATAATAATACTGTGTTTTTGTAGTATAAAGCTTGGGTATAGTGAGATGGCCGTGAAGTTCACTGTGTCCGCGTAGAGGATGCTGTGGGATAAACAGGAATAATTTCAGTTGAATACATCAAACAACAAGTCAAAACAAGTTTAAATATGTAATGACTGTATGTCAATAATAATGCTGTGATTTGGTAGTATCAAGCTTGGGTATAGTGAGATGGCAGTGAAGCCCACTGTGTCCGCGTTGAGGATGCTGTGGGAGGGAACAGGAATAATTTCAGTTAAAATACATCAAACAACAAACAAGTCAAACATTTTTTAAATATGTAATGACTATGTCAATAATAATACTGTGATTTTGTAGTATCAAGCTTGGGATAGTGAGATGGCAGTGAATTTCCCACTGTGTCCGCGTAGAGGATGTTGTGGTATGAAACAGGAATAATTTCATTTGAATACATCAAACAACAACAAGTCAAAACATGTTTAATATGTGAGGGACTGTATGTCAATAATAATACTGTGATTTTGTAGTATCAAGCTTGGGTATATGTGAGATGGCAGTAAAGTTCACTGTGTCCGCGTAGAGGATGCTGTGGGACAATCAGGAATAATTTCATTTGAATACATCAAACAACAACAAGTCAAAACATTTTTAAAATTTTGTAAGACTATGTCAAAAATAATACTGTGATTTTGTAGTATCAAGCTTGGGTATAGTTGAGATGGCAGTGAAGTCACTGTGTCCGCGTAGAGGATGCTGTGGGAAACAGGAATAATTTTAGTTGAATACATCAAACAACAACAAACACAACAACAAGTCAAAACATGTTTAAATATGTAATGACTGTATGTCAATAATAATGCATGAATTTGGAAGTATTAAGCCCCACTATGTCCGTGTAGAGGATGCTGTGGAATAAACAGGAATAATTTCAGTTACATGCGTGCCTTCGCGAAGTCAAAACATGGTTATATAAAGAATGCTCATAAACTCAACACACATACGAATTTTCTTTACTAGTTATTCTCTACGTATTTGTGTTGCCTTTGTTCAGCTTTGATAACGACGACGACGACGACATGGACCCTTTAATGTGGCTGAAATGTTTGTGAGTCGTACCCACATCACCTCAGCTAGAGTAGCGCAAACTGAATAACTGTTTACGTTCCCTTAAAACCAACCGAACAAACGCTTCGCTTCAATTGTTTCTCACTCATCAAGCCTATCGCGTTGAAGTGTGTAGTGTACGATGGATTTACACAACATTACATCAATATTTTATTTGGAGGTAAGCTCGTTTACTATATTATAAACTAACGTTTAATTATAGCATTATTTCACATAATATATAATCTTTTTAATTATGGTATCAAAATTTGTCGTTCTACTTTACAATTGTTGTTACAATGTTGGTATTTGAAAATATGCTCAATTCAGTTTAATTCAGTTTATTATTTTTTGTGAGTTTATGAACTTAGTTTTCGCTTATCAATTCCTATTACTGAATAAGATAGACGTAAATAAGTTAAAATAATAATCGAATAATTTTATTTGTGTGAGAATAAATGTGATCGTGATATATTCTTTAAGATCTGGGTTTAAAACGCGTTTGCCTTAATTCGTATCATTTCAGTTTGACCTACTTAATTTACTCAATTAAGTTTAAATGGCTGGCAAGTACTGGGACTTCTTTCAAATGAATTATTACCTAGGTAACAGAAACTGGATGATAAAACGTTAAACGTATCACATCGAAATAAGCTAATATAATCTATATATCCAGGAACAATTTTCCCGTTTTTCGTTCACCCATTCCCCGCGCGAGTGCAGCATAGTAGATATCGAGTTCTTTATAAACGCGACCGTACTGGCAATATCTTTCATTTCCGGAGGGTTCAATACGTTTCTTGTTCGTCTTCCTTTTTATCCCGTTACCTCCCTAGGGAATCACGAAATCCTAAAAACCACTTTGTGCTTTTCTCGTGACGGCTACCTTTTGAATTGAGTGGCTCCCGGCTGAATAACTCTTGGGCGCTAGCTGGCCATGGAGGGGAGAGGGGGAGATTATCATGAGAGCGAACCTAGGAGTCCAACCAGTTTCACGCTGAAGTAAATAAAACGCTGACAGTTAAGAGTTGTGATACCGAAGAGGATGGGATAGTCGCGAAATTAAAACCACGCGAAATTACAGATTTTTCGTGATATCTCGAGAACGATGCGAAATATCTAAAAATTGATTCTGAGTGATGGTAATTAAGTTTTTTATTAGAATTTTAATTAATTAAATGCATATCTAAAATACAAACCGCACCAATTATTATATTTGAATATTTTTTCTTGCATTATATTGCTCTAACAAAACCACAATTCGGTCTAGAATTAGTTTTAGATATTTTGCATCGTTCTCGAGATATCACGAATATCACGTTTTAGATATTTTGCATCGTTCTCGAGATATCACGAAAAAACTGTAATTTCGCGTGGTTTTAATTTCGCGACTATCCCAGCATAAATCGAACCAATCAACTGCAACGGCCAACAGAAAGTGATCAGCGATGCCTATTATCAATTCGGCGTGGATTTTGCGTTTCACTGCACTCGCAACATTTTAAGTAAATTAATCGAATACTTCGATTTTGATGGTCAAAATGCCTATATTTAATTAAAACTCTATTGAATTATACATAAATCGTACCAGCATAACGTAAATTGTGAATTGTACTAATACTTCAAGGGTATGATTGAATCCATTGTATTTTAAAATCGACATGTAATTAAATCAAGGTTTAGGCATAAATTGGGTTAAACACAGTACCTTGGTATTTTATAAAAAAAATCCAATCAATTATTATTCAAGAGGAAAATATGTAAATATTGAGAAGTTAGTGCTACAAAACAGCTTTTCATTAATTTTCTGTCCAACCAATTATTTTTGTATAATACTTGTCGTTGCCTGTGTGTAGGCCTATAGTGGTGTTCAACGCTTATCGATACGGTTCCCCGTTAAGACCCATGGTATAAATTTTTCCAAGGTATTCATCTTACACTCGCGCAAGGCTAGAAAAGGGGCTAAGGCTATCTCGCAATCCTTTGGTTGTAAGTAGGGGCCGGAGTATGTTTTTATTTACCTCCTGAAACTAGAGGTGAGTACCGGTATTCATGGCACTTTCTGGAAATCGGAGATTAATCTCACCGACAAACCCAACGACGACAGCGGCGAACTATGACAAAAACGGCGACGATGACATGAGAAGCACCCTGCCCAGTGCCCACCCCTTGTATATGGCGGGACCTATCAGGTCCTCCCCTCATACCCTAGGTAGAGTGGAGCTTTATGACCTAACAATTGACAAGCTCATCAACGTTTTTCAATTTTTACATATTTTCAAGAGGCTGTTTAATCTCAAAAATTATAACAATTTAACAATGCGACAAGTGAATGTAATGTTTCTTTAGAAGCCTGGTCCAAATTGAGTGTGTATTTTCGCAAACAATAATTTTTTTACCTGTCAAAATGTATTTATGATGAGTTGTAGCTAGGTAGTTTCCAGTTTATTAGATAAAGCTCGTTAAAATCCAACCAAATACAAAAATTTGTAAAAAAAAAAAACGGCAGCTAAGCTCTCCTTCTTTTAAAAGTCTTCGGCTGTGAATGCTGTGAGATATAGAAGTTGAGCCAAGCTTTTTATTCTTTCTCCCTAGTTTCGCTTTTAAAATAAGGAAGATCATTTCGCCTGTTGACGAGCGCCAAGCCAACGATTTTTGTGGTAAAAAAGTAAAATTTTTTAAAACTCGAAATCATAAAAAAATTCTTGGCCATGAACCAAATTCAATGGCCAAGCCATTTTTTTATGATTTCGAGTTTAAAAATTTTACTTTTTTACCACAAAAATCGTTGGCTTGGCGCTCGTCAACAGGCGAAATGATCTTACTTATTTTAAAAGCGAAACTAGGGAGAAAGAATAAAAAGCTTGGCTCAACTTCTATATCTCACAGCATTCACAGCCGAAGACTTTTGAAGGAGAGCTTGGCTGCCGTTTTTTTTTTTTTACAAATTTTTGTATTTGGTTGGATATTACATCTTTTTGTTGTTCGTTCGCTATCAAGGTGTGAATGATTAAATTTGTTTAATTCAAAGTTGTTTCTTTACATTTTTGGGCCCACGGTCCCCCCCAAAGATACCCCTTAAATAAATAAATAAATAAATAAATTTTTATTACAGACAACCCACTCAGTTATAACTGATTTTCAGTGGGGGACTTTAAATCAAAGCGACCAAGCCAACCCTGCAGGCCCCGACGCAATTGACGAGTGAGCGATAACCAACCAAAGATCGATATTTTTAATAGGAAATATATCAATCAGTGGTATGGACAGTGCGAACACCCGCGGATCAACGCCAGAATCAACAAGGCCGATTCAGAACAACTCTGAAATTTATTATGTGCTTCGTTGCTAGGACGGCTCCAAAGTCACCGTTTACAAACTCCTAAGACAAGAACTGATAGACTTAAGTCCAAATCAGAAGTTAAAAAACTTCTGACTTTAGCGGGAATCGAACCCTGGCCCTTCTGCATTGGAAGCAGATACGCTAACAAGACCAACGCACTAGCATAAGCACTTGATATTTATAATGGTTAAGAGCATGTTTAATTTCAAGCTTGTTCAAATTACTACGCCTGAGTAATTACGCGTTTTGATTTTGATTTTGATTTTGATTTCCCCCGGTCCCAATTTCCCGGTTTTGTTATATGAGGTACATCTGAGTGTGGCCCAAGTTTCAAAGTTCTAAGATGAACCGTTTTCCTCGGTATAGCGTATTATTCATAAGAGTACGGAATTACCTACTTTTGATAATTTTGTTTTTTTTCTGGTACCCGTTAACCAATTTTGCTTTCCATATTCAAAAGTAATAAAGAATAGAGATATCAAAATGTATTCCACATTTGAAACATCTCAGTTGTAGCGTTTCTTTGAATGATTCATTTCTTAAAGTTCAGATATGTTTTTTGTCATTTTTGGGCCCATGGTCATCCCAAATTTAGCCCCTTGTGTTTTGGACGCAAGATATTTATAATGGTTAATAGCATGTTAAATTTCAAGTTTGTACAAATTACCACGCCTTGGTAATTACGCGTTTTGATTATCATCCAAATTTTGATTTTCTCCGGTCCCTGTTACCCGATTTTGGTTTTGAAAGCAAAAGGCACTGCGTCTGAAATACACCTAAGTGTGGTCCAAGTTTCATAGTTCTAAGATTTACCGTTTTCTCTGTAGGCTAAAGAAATCTCCGCGGAGAACTCCTAGACAGCCACCCAGCCACCCAACCACCAGCCAGCCTTTAAGGAATTTGACAATGTTGAGAGCCTTTTTAACACAGAACGAGTTGTCGGATCGGGTTGATTTTTTTTTTGGTATGTCATGGACCACATACCAGGTCATATACCGAGTTTCAAGATTGTAACTCTTTCGGGGCGGCGTGTGCAGATAGCTGAAAACCCCCCAACTCTGGTAGCTGTATATAGGGCCGGAGTTCGGTGTCGCCTAAGCATCGCATCGCTTGTCTGCCGGGCGACGACCGTCGCCCTAGATAAATAAATAAATTGGATTTAGAGTCTATCTACCCACTCAGTTATATAACTGATTTTCAGTGGGGGACAGTAAATCAAAGCGACTGAGCCTACCCTGTAGACCCCGACGCAATCGACGAGTGAGCGATAACCAACACAAAGATCGATATTTTCAATAGGAAATAATAGCAATCAGTGGTATGGACAGTGCGAACACCCGCGAATCAACGCCAGAATCAACAAGGCCGATTCAGAACAACTCTGAGTTGATTATGTGCTTCGTTGCTAGGACGGCTCCAAAGTCACCGTTTACAACTCCTAAGACACGAACTGATAGACTTAAGTCCAAATCAGAAGTTAAAAAACTTCTGACTTTAGCGGGAATCGAACCCTGGCCCTTCTGCATTTGAAGCAGATACGCTAACAACAAGACCAACGCACTAGCATAAGCACTTGATATTTATAATGGTTAAGAGCATGTTTAATTACAAGCTTGTACAAATTACTACGCCTGAGTAATTACGCGTTTTGATTTTGATTTTGATTTTGATTTTCCCCGGTCCCAATTGCCCGGTTTTTGTTATATGAGGTACATCTGAGTGTGGCCCAAGTTTCAAAGTTCTAAGATGAACCGTTTTCTCGGTATAGCGTATTATTCATAAGAGTACGGAATTACCTACTTTTGATAATTTTGTTTTTTTTCTGGTACCCGTTAACCAATTTTGCTTTCCATATTCAAAAGTGATAAAGAATAGAGATATCAAAATGTATTCCACATTTGAAACATCTCAGTTGTAGCGTTTTCTTTGAATGATTCATTTCTTAAAGTTCAGATATGTTTTTTGTCATTTTTGGGCCCATGGTCATCCCAAATTTAGCCCCTTGTGTTTTGGACGCAAGATATTTATAATGGTTAATAGCATGTTAAATTTCAAGTTTGTACAAATTACCACGCCTTGGTAATTACGCGTTTTGATTATCATCCTAATTTTGATTTTCTCCGGTCCCTGTTACCCGATTTTGGTTTTGAAAGCAAAAGGCACTGCGTCTGAAATACACCTAAGTGTGGTCCAAGTTTCATAGTTCTAAGATTTACCGTTTTCTCTGTAGGCTAAAGAAATCTCCGCGGAGAACTCCTAGCCAGCCAGCCAGCCAGCCAGCCAGCCACCCAACCACCAGCCAGCCTTAAGGAATTTGACGATGTTGAGAGCCTTTTTTATCACAGAACGAGTTGTCGGATCGGGTTGATTTTTTTTTTGGTATGTCATGGACCACATACCAGGTCATATACCGAGTTTCAAGATTGTAACTCTTTCGGGGCGGCGTGTGCAGATAGCTGAAAACCCCCCAACTCTGGTAGCTGTATATAGGGCCGGAGTTCGGTGTCGCCTAAGCATCGCATCGCTTGTCTGCCGGGCGACGACCGTCGCCCTAGATAAATAAATAAATTGGATTTAGAGTCTATCTACCCACTCAGTTATATAACTGATTTTCAGTGGGGGACAGTAAATCAAAGCGACTGAGCCTACCCTGTAGACCCCGACGCAATCGACGAGTGATCGATAACCAACCAAAGATCGATATTTTCAATAGGAAATAATAGCAATCAGTGGTATGGACAGTGCGAACACACGCGAATTAATGCCAGAATCAACAAGGCCGATTCAGAACAACTCTGAATTGATTATGTGCTTCGTTGCTAGGACGGCTCCAAAGTCACCGTTTACAACTCCTAAGACACGAACTGATAGACTTAAGTCCAATTCAGAAGTTAAAAAATTTCTGACTTTAGCGGTAATCGAACCCTGGCCCTTCTGCATTTGAAGCAGATACGCTAACAACAAGACCAACGCACTAGCATAGGCACTTGAAATTTATAATGGTAAAGAGCATGTTTAATTACAAGCTTGTACAAATTACTACGCCTGAGTAATTACGCGTTTTGATTTTGATTTTGATTTTGATTTTCCCCGGTCCCAATTGCCCGGTTTTTGTTATATGAGGTACATCTGAGTGTGGCCCAAGTTTCAAAGTTCTAAGATGAACCGTTTTCTCGGTATAGCGTATTATTCATAAGAGTACGGAATTACCTACTTTTGATAATTTTGTTTTTTTTCTGGTACCCGTTAACCAATTTTGCTTTCCATATTCATAAGTGATAAAGAATAGAGATATCAAAATGTATTCCACATTTGAAACATCTCAGTTGTAGCGTTTTCTTTGAATGATTCATTTCTTAAAGTTCAGATATGTTTTTTGTCATTTTTGGGCCCATGGTCATCCCAAATTTAGCCCCTTGTGTTTTGGACGCAAGATATTTATAATGGTTAATAGCATGTTAAATTTCAAGTTTGTACAAATTACCACGCCTTGGTAATTACGCGTTTTGATTATCATCCTAATTTTGATTTTCTCCGGTCCCTGTTACCCGATTTTGGTTTTGAAAGCAAAAGGCACTGCGTCTGAAATACACCTAAGTGTGGTCCAAGTTTCATAGTTCTAAGATTTACCGTTTTCTCTGTAGGCTAAAGAAATCTCCGCGGAGAACTCCTAGCCAGCCAGCCAGCCACCCACCCAACCACCAGCCAGCCTTAAGGAATTTGACGATGTTGAGAGCCTTTTTTAACACAGAACGAGTTGTCGGATCGGGTTGATTTTTTTTGTTATGTCATGGACCACATACCAGGTCATATACCGAGTTTCAAGATTGTAACTCTTTCGGGGCGGCGTGTGCAGATAGCTGAAAACCCCCCAACTCTGGTAGCTGTATATAGGGCCGGAGTTCGGTGTCGCCTAAGCATCGCATCGCTTGTCTGCCGGGCGACGACCGTCGCCCTAGATAAATAAATAAATTGGATTTAGAGTCTATCTACCCACTCAGTTATATAACTGATTTTCAGTGGGGGACAGTAAATCAAAGCGTCTGAGCCTTCCCTGTAGACCCCGACGCAATCGACGAGTGAGCGATAACCAACCAAAGATCGATATTTTCAATAGGAAATAATAGCAATCAGTGGTATGGACAGTGGGAACTGTGAACGCCCGCGAATCAACGCCAGAATCAACAAGGCTGATTCAGAACAACTCTGAATTGATTGTGTGCTTCGTTGCTAGGACGGCTCCAAAGTCACCGTTTACAAACTCCTAAGACACTAACTGATAGACTTAAGTCCAAATCAGAAGTTAAAAAACTTCTGACTTTAGCGGGAATCGAAGCCTGGCCCTTCTGCATTTGAATCAGATACGCTAACAACAAGACCAACGCACAAGCATAAGCACTTGATATTTATAATGGTAAAGAGCATGTTTAATTACAAGCTTGTACAAATTACTACGCCTGAGTAATTACGCGTTTTGATTTTGATTTTGATTTTGATTTTCCCCGGTCCCAATTGCCCGGTTTTTGTTATATGAGGTACATCTGAGTGTGGCCCAAGTTTCAAAGTTCTAAGATGAACCGTTTTCTCGGTATAGCGTATTATTCATAAGAGTACGGAATTACCTACTTTTGATTAAAAAACTTCTGACTTTGGCGGGAATCGAACCGTGGACATTTTGCATTGGAAGCAGATAAGCTAACAACAAGACCAACGAGCCACACACAAGACCAACGAATGTTAGTATACAGATTAGTAAACTAACATAAATGAAGCCATTGTATTTAATTACCATGCAATCCATAAAAGCAACTAAGCATACATCGCAAATGAAAAACATTATTTTATAGCCGAGGCTAGCTTTATGTCATTAGTTAACTTTCAATTAGGCATTAATAATGTTCATTCATTTATGTATATAATTCAAAAGACTGGGTGTAGTCTGAACAATGTGCAGAACACGTAGGTATACTGTATTATTGAATGGTAGGCAGTGTTTTTACTGCTGATTTGACTGCACTTTGGTTTTAGAACAACCGCTAGTATTGAAGGGAAATCACAATGCGATGTTAGTTTAACCATTTGGTACCAATGGAATACTATTATTATTAAAGATAATTTACATTTTATACGTTCACGTGCCCGTTAAAATAAATCCAATGTAGTGTTGTTTGTGAGTTTCGGGCTATTTTAAGTGATTTCTTGCGAATGTGTTACAGAGGTAACGAAACTAGGTAGAGGTATATTGTGCAGTAGTAAATCACGACGCGGTTCAATAACCCGAAACTATTGAAGATAAGGCAATCATGTTTATATACACTTTTATTTTTAAGGAGCGGCTGCGTGAAGTTGTAGGTCGCTTTATTTATACATTTAAAAAAATGTCTCAACAAAGAATTAAGGTTATGCAATACATATAAAATTAATAATAGATTTGATGACAGGCGTAACTTGAAACGGTATAAGTGTTTTCAAAGAAATATACTTATTTACGTCGCATTCTTTACGTCGACTCCTTTGAAATGCGTGTACAAGTTTTTATAGTTGTGAAATTTTATTTATTTATTAAAAATAGAAAATGTTTCTTCAAAGAATAAAGGCCGTTTTAAAACCCTTAAT
This sequence comes from Sweltsa coloradensis, assembly GCA_024449915.1. NCBI lineage: Eukaryota > Metazoa > Arthropoda > Insecta > Plecoptera > Chloroperlidae > Sweltsa > Sweltsa coloradensis. The sequence continues at coordinate 979,749 of JAMZAV010000464.1, read as the reverse complement.
AGATGGTGACAGACGTAACTTGAAACGGTGGAAGTGTTTCCAGGGAACAATGCTGCTTTACGTCCCATTTTTTACGTCAACCCCTTAAAAAATACGTCCAAACGATATTAATACTATGTCATTTATTCGCGTTTTAAAACCTGACTCACGAAGTCGCAAGGCTGTAGCTTTGTAAAATTATCCACCCTTTCCTGTCTCCAGAAATGTCAACTTATGAAACAGATTCACAGTAATAGTCACGTTTTGACAACTCGTTTAAAACTGTTCTGTGCCGCGTTACCTCGAAGCTTTCTTCAAGATGATTCGCCTTTTTTATTATATAAATATATTTTACAATATCGGCCCTTACAAAGAAATAAACCGTTAAATAAAAAGAGTTTAGCATTGACCACTGAAAACCCTTCTGAAACTATCTCATCCCTTGTAATATGTGTCCTTGTTTAATGAATAATAATTGTTATTTATAATGCCCGGTCAATAAGTATTCTAATGAATTATGTATAAATATGACAGCGTTGATGATTCACGTTCACAATATCATACAAAAGACTATAAAAATAATTTCTTATTTAAATATATTATAATAATTCCATTCACTCATTACAAGGGCTAGGATGGTCAGGACCTTTCAAAGTGAGAAAAAGGCAGGCAAATAGTACCTTTAATACAGCAAAAAAGACCTAAAAAAATAAAAAAGGACCTATTGAATTTAATCGATTTCTATTGTTTTCATTACTTTCAGTAATGTTTTATTAAATTATTACAGTTACACCAATATATTTTCGTGGAGATGGGGGGGAAGAATAGTTTTGTCGATGTATCAAACACAAGATGATTATTTAAAAACATAACATGCTTGGCCCGATAATGTGGCAAGCTCGACATTGCACTCGCACTCGCACGTTTTGCATCCGTTTTAGCAAATTATATCAAAATAGGACAATTGTTCCTTAAAAATGATCAAAAAGGACCTTTACTCATGAAATGATGTAAATAGGTATTTTAAGGCAAAATAAAATGCATATTTTTGGCATCCCTAACACTTGAAACATACTTAAAACTTTTTTCCAGGCGTGTATTTACCAATAGAAAAAAAGGAGATGTCCTGAACTTCCTAGCCCTACTCATTACACATCTAACTCAAAGTGAAATACACTCTAATAACATGACATCCTAGAAACAAAATCTTGTAAAATATTTTCCTTGCAAACATTACCGACAGTGTTGGCTCGAGCGTTAAGCGCGCAACTCTGTTTCGGGAGGTCCCTGGTTCAAACCCGTCGGTTTTTTTCAAGGGTTGTCCTCTACGTTAATGCGAATCCAAGGGATTGAGTCCTCTCAAACAGCCCCTCGGACAACCCTTCACAATTGTCCTTTAATTCCAGTATACCTAGTTATAGTAACCTGAAGAGCGGCATGCATTGCACCCTGGGTAGGTTTCCCAAGAGAAATTTAATTCCTTCGAAACATGCACACGTAGAAAAATTGACCAGGGTCGCCAATACACCTAAAAAGTAACAATTTTGAATAAACACCTCCTTGCTCTTATTCAAGCACTGCTTGAAAAGATCTCTATAGTGCGCAACTTTTTAGTCTGTTTGTGACCCTGGTCACATTTAAGGAGCTATTACCAAATATAATTATTTTTTACTACGTAATCTATAGCACATATATGCTTCAATTAAATAACCGTTTAAAAATATATATTGTAACTGTAATTTTACACGACTTTTTATAAGTTTTTTGATCCTGAAATCTGTGAAAATTGGCGTTTTGTGGAATTTCCAAAATAATCGTTAACCGTTTTATCTGTTGTTCCACACATAGATACAAGAGAATCGTATCAATCTAAAATGGCATTTATAACATCGTGTCTTGAAACTGGTGCACAAATATACACTCATACACGCATTATATGCTTTCCAAAATCACACCCCTTCTTGGTAATCAGCATATTATGACCGAACCACTTGCCCAAATTAAAAAGCATAATAAAGCGGATTTACAGAAAAGGGTGTCGAGTACGTACATACTGGCTAAAAATTGTTTTGGATCAAAATCCTTTAAGGCCACGGGGCATAAATATCGTCACCATGTTATTTCTTTGGAAGATTTTGGCTAGCTCGAAAATTACCAACTTTGACAAAAATGTTTTGGGATATGGTGGACCCAATAATTTTTCGGTTACTTTTTTAAAAACGAGCTAGCCAAAATGAAATACATTTTGGGAGTTTAGCGGGTGAATACCCCTTTAAGGATCAATAAGCTTTTATTACATTACCTGACGTTCTCGTGTCTACTCATGTAGATCTTCTTGAACTGACTGTCCTTGGCAGACCCAAGGTCTTGTCGCATCTTCACAGCTACGTGCTCCGGAAGAACTGACAGTAGAAGCCTCTCCTGCAACCAAACAACCGAGCCGAGATTTAATAAAAAAAATACGAAATCGTTTTTAGTAACAAAAGAAAAATTGGTTTTCGTTAGCTTCAATGTTCAGCTCCTCGAGACTAGAGAAGAGCCTCAGGTAATGAGATTGCTCAAGGCACGTCGTCTTTCGTCGCTAGCATCTTCAACTCTAGTGGCTAGACCCGACACTACACAAGCCAAACTAGGATGGCGTAGCGCTGCTCGGCGGAAAAATGCAAAAAACGTAAAATGCAAATTCCAAATCCAAACAAATGTAAAATACTGTGATTATACCGTGCAAGTTTAAGGCACCTTTACTGATATTAAGAATCAATTTTAACATATTTTTGTTATAAGTAAAAAATGTATAATAATATGTAAGATTATACCAAAACGTTTCAGCGAATTTCTTGGAATAATAATAACCAAATACTGACTCAAATATTGAAAAACAAAGTTATGATTATTGTCAATTGAACACACATCATGCCCTGGAAAAGTTGTAGTATAGTATTACTTGATTTTGTTAAACTAAGTTCTGACTTTGAATCATAGGGTTGCCTTTCGACTCAGAATAACATGTTAAATTAATTAAAATAACCCAAAAATATATGCCACTGAAACTCTTCTTGATTAATTTTTCGTTTGTTGTGATGTTGTGTACATTGTGTGTTATACCATGCATATGTGTGTGATTGCTCATTAATGCATAATGCAAAAAACACGCCTGGCTTCCTATTTTATACATGGTACATTTCAACAATAGTGAAATTTACAATGAACCAAGAAAAATAACAAATTAACATTGTTGCTTCTTTTCGGGATTGTATGTGTCATCATAATTTTATATTTTGAGGGGATAAGAAGGGGGTGAGTCCGCGGCATCCAGGATCAGTCCCCGTCCTCTCTCTCCCGGCCATGGGAGGTGGACGAGGCTGACAGGAGTGCGAGAGAGACGGGGAAGTGAAGGGGTTTAATTAAGACAGTTCCTGACGTCGAGAGTGTTTAGACGACAGGGATTACAAGGCAGCTGCACGGGTGTCCGACTCATGACAGAAGTCAAGTAAGAGTCATTACTTAGCTTATACTTGTAGTCTAGAAATGATATTTATTTTTCTACGAAGTCTCTAGTTTTTTATGTTTAAAGAAAGCGACGATCGTCAAGTTGCAGTTTATTTCATTATAAATGTTGAAAGTTCAGACTTTTGTGGAAAAAAAATTGTTAGCCTGTCCTCTAACTTTAGTTGAGATGTGTTATAGACTAATTGTTTAAATACTGTAAAATCCACCGAAACGTGAATAACTAAATATTAATCTTTGCAAATGGAAAGCTATTCTTCTTCAACGTCAATATGAGTATTTCCCGCGAGAAATTTCACACTTCTTACTTAATTACATTTATTTAAATCACAGTACGTTAACGATTGGTTTTTAAAAGAACATGTAAATGCAATTTAATTTCTTGTTATGATAAAACGGCATCACATCTTGATTTGTGCATCGATCTTTTAGGGAAACATTACTCCTAAAAATGGATTAACGTTTCAAGATAATATGTAGGCTTTACGATTATAGACTTTTTTAATAATGCCTATTATATTAAATTATCGAGATAAATTTAACGAAAATCCCGTCCATTTGAAATTCATTATATCCTTCCATTTGAATTGCAATCGCGATTTTCCTTCTAAAGGGGCCAACTAAACATAATTTACGTCTTTGAGGCAAGCGTGGAGTGGAGAGAGTATCAATAGCTTTCTCGGGCTCCTCTAATTAGGATTATCTTCAAAGGCGAAGGAAACTTGAAGACGGTTGGATTTCTTCCATTGTTTCCCCGATATCTCTCTTGAACACCCGAGAGTTCCAATTTATTCAAAATAAAATTGCGTCATTATTTTGGAGATACAATATGAGCTCAACGTTGGGATTTCAGCGTAAAGCTTGATATCAGCAGTTTCGTAAACAAAATAATGATAATATAATCACAATTTATGTCAAAGAGAAATTGTATCGATTCATGGGAGAAGTCGAGTCACAAATTAATAATGTATTCATAATGTTCTTCTTTACTTTTGACAATCGCCATTTACTAGAACTCATACATACTTAATACTACTACGAAGTATAGCACGCTCGGGTACGGGTGTAATCAAATTAGTGGGCGAAGCTGTTCTTAATCAACAGATCGTTGATGATGGAAAAAAACATTGGGTTCCAGCGTTCAAATCTTGTTGATGGTGGAGGTTCCGAAACATTATAAACAACGTTTGAATGAGACTAGCCACTCTTACAGACCCCCAAAAGCTTTCTGTAACCACATTTTTGTTGAAGGTTATTACTACTAATACTCACTGTTAGTTAGTTAGTTATTGTTTTTTTTTAGTGTGACATCATTGCATCATGGCCGCCAATGGCAACGCATAACAACAACAACCAGTTTTACTCCAAACACGATTTATTTCCCATTAGAAACCAATGGGTAGTATTTTCGTCGAAGTCTCTCAAAGGTATCTTTAAACTTTAAGACTTCTATTATTTTTATATTCAAATTAAAGGTCTACTAATACAATATTATATACAAAGGCCTATCATGTTTATGTTAAGCTATGAGTCTATGAAGTGTTTCTGTATTTGGTTACTGCAGGCGACAAAGTTTGTTTGGAGTCAATTTTCTTCGTTGCTAAGGGCAACCAGTTGCGTGACGTCACCAGTAGCAGTGTCAATTTCGACAAAAAATAGCATTATGTTCGATTTTTTATCGTGAGACGTGTCACATGCACAGACGGACGGACAGACAGAAGAGAGATGCACGTTTTGGGAAGTTTCGTTCCACAATACAATACATAAGCTATGGTTGAAAAAAAGTCAATGTTATACCATATAACCATTTGCCTAAATCGAGCCTTGAACCCTTGTATACCTTCTGCTTCGGAAAGAGAAATAAATCTAAAGGACAGTGGAACAACCCAATAAGAAATCAAGGTTTAAAGGAACATTTCTTTCTTTCTATAAATCTACTTTTACTACCCATGCAGCTTCCAACCCCAAAGTCGCTCTACCCCAAAGTCGCTCTACCTGAGGCTTCCTCACCTTTACAGCCTTCCATCTCTTACGTGGAAAGAAAATTGGACGCTTGCTAAGCTACCGAGACGTGTTGAGTTGTTATTTCTCGTCCAGTTTCCCTTCTAAAAGTAACGTAGGACATCTAAGGATTAAGGTTCTTTTTTGGTATGAAATGCTCACAACAATTTCCTGTTTTAATTTAATTTTTTTAATGTGTGTATTCGTATGTCATGACGAGTCATGAAATTGTTATAACACTACAATCAACTCCCTTTACAATATCTTTTATTTTATTTTTTATATCTTTGTCAGTCGCCGATTACTTGGCTGCAATGTTTTACACAGAGGTGAACGAGTTTTATTCGCAAACCTTCCATGCAGAACAGAGTAATATCGATGTGATTTTTTTCTCTTTTTACGACATGGCTTTAAAGAGATGAAGTTATTGCTGACAAAGCACTTTGGTGGAAGACTCAATAAATTCGATTTTATAACATAATCATTATTCTCTTTTAATTATACTTTTTAAGTTCGAAAAAGAGACGTTCTCATAAACGAACTAAAACAATTATTTTAAGTGATTGGTGTGTGGCCTTGTGAACTTTAAATTTTATTTTGAATACTATTTAGATGCATTTAAGGTTGCCTTAGATTGGAGACGGGGACTTTCGCATTTACAAAACGTGAACGTTTTCATCGAAATAACGTTAAATATATTTATAATTATTCGGAAACAACATTACTTGATATCATATCTAAAAGCGAACAGAGCTTGGTTGTTATTGTTACTACTCTGCAAGTGAACACATGCTCGATTTATACAATTACGTTGTTGATTTTAAAATGTTGAGCTTGCAATGTGAATTCCAACTAAACCTCCTGTAATAGCTTTTTAACAATAAATACATTACATTTTTTAGTATACAGTAAAAAATAAGTATTTACTACATAACAGAAAGTCTTTTGACTACATCAACAAAATGACTATAAATAAAATAATGTACATATCGATAACCATAGGTCAAAATGTTTCAATCATAGTCATTATTTGCCAATTTTTGCCCTGTTACTATTAAACGAATGATGAAAATAATTATTTTCTATTTCAATGCCATTCCCACAAGCATTTTGAAACAAATTTCTAAAATCATTTTTCTTTGTTATTACTTTGTCTTCCGGCTGTATGCGAGTGGAGTGTTCGTGTTCACTGTTATGATTGATTGAATAGGATAGATGTTAAAAACACAAATAAAATAAATCAAATAATAAAATAATCATAATGTTACCGACAGATGTAACTCAAGCGTAAAGCACAAGAGTCTGATTCGAAATCCCGCACTCGGCAATGTTGACTGAAAGTTTTTACCAAGGTTTTTCTCAGTCGTTAGTCGGAATGCAAGTGATTGAGTCTTCTTAAACAGCCCTCGGTCTTGTTTTTATATATATTATACGTATATCCTATTCGGTTAAACAAAGGTTTTTAATTTCCTTCTTCAATTGTCCTTATTCCCAAAATACATGGTTAGAAACATGAACATGGGCGTGCATTGTACCCTGATCAGGTTTACAACTAGAAAAAAGGGTTACAGCTTATAAGATTGCAATTCATTCTGTCATAGCCTGTTAAGTAAATTTAACTGTCGTATGATAAAATAAATATACCATAATGTGTAACTATTTTATATTTTTAAGATTGCATTCCAATTTCTTCAACATTGTTTTTTAAAAAAAAAATTACTGTGTGTATTCGTTTGTCATGACGAGTCATGAAATTGTTATAACAATCAACTCCCTTTACAATATATTTTATTTTATTTTTTATATCTTTGTCAGTCGCCGAATACTTGTCTGCAATGTTTTACACAGAGGTGAACGAGTTTTATTCGCTAACCTTCCATGCAGAACAGAGTAATATCGATGTGATTCTATTTCTCTTTTTACGACATGGCTTTAAAGAGATGAAGTTATTGCTGACAAAGCACTTTGGTGGAAGATTCAAGTAAACAGAATCTGTGAAGCAAACTCAATTGAAAAATACGGATTTCTTTTAATTTTGTAAGAATTTGATATTTACTATGTCAACACAGGAAATGTAGAAGATATTATTTATTTCTAATCATTTATTAATATTTACATTCTCATTTACAACATTTAATCCTGTCAAATAAGAATTTTTGGAGGAAAAAATTGCGATGTCGCTGAATTTTTGCAGAGACCTTCCTTAAAGGATGCTTATCAACATACTAAAACTTCCCTACAATCAGACTGGAGCTTCGGCCGCCATATTGGAAAATGGCGGCCAAAAGGTGTTTGTTATCGAATATCTCCAAATTTGTTTGAGATAGACAAAATATTTCAATGGCAAAAATATTCCCCATTTAATTCCCTACAAAACAGGTGTCTTCTATAGTTTTGGTAGGGGCAAAGGTTACGTCACAAATCGTGGTTTATATGTTGCTCATTGGAATACTAGCTTATTTCCAAATTTTTACGCCCAGCATCAAACAATGCCCGGTAAATTCGTAATAAATCGATTTAAATACAAAAGGACTTTTGTGCGGGTTGATGAAAGCTTCCATTAGTATTTTAAAAAATCCGGTCTGCAAAATCGAATTTTGCATTTACCCGGAATTTGGGTTTTACCATTGTTGGCATTTCCTCAAAAATGCCCTTTTTGACTGCCCATTATTAAGCACTAAATAGCATTGGGGGAAAAATTCTTTCTACGCACATTGAAATGACTTGAATAATGATCCGATTACAACCAAAGTTTATATCCAATATGGCTGCTAATTCCTAATATTCACAATATGAATACTTTTTTCGTGCTGTTTTTACACTATTTTTGTTACACAATTCACTTTGATGTTGTGGACATTAGGAATTAGCAGCCATATTGGATTTAAACTTTGGTTGTAATCGGATCATTATTTGAGTCATTTCAATGTGCGTAGGAATAATTTTTCCTCCAATGCTTTTTAATGCTTAATAATGGACGGTCAAAAATGGCATTTTTGAGGCTATGCCAACAATAGAAAAACCCAAATTTCGGGTAAATGCAAAATTCGATTTCGCACACATGATTTTTTTAAATACTAATGAAAGCTTTCACAAACCCCGTACAAAAGTCCTTTTGTATTTAAATCGATTTATTACGGATTTACCGGGCATTGTTTTGATGCTGGGCGTGCAAATTTGGAAATAAGCTGGTACTCCAATGAGCAACACATAAACCACGATTTTGTGACGTAACCTTTGCCCCTACCAAAACTATAGAAGACACCGGTTTTGTAGGGAATTAAATAGGGAATATTTTTGCCATTGAGATATTTTGTCTATCTCAAACCAATTTGGAGATATTCGATAACAAACACCTTTGGGCCGCCATTTTCCAATATGGCGGCCGAAGCTCCAGTCCGATTGTAGGGGAGTTTTAGTATGTTGATAAGTATTATATAAGGAAGGTCTCTGCAAAAATTCAGCAACATCGCAATTTTTTCCTCCAAACGTCAATATACGATCTTATTTGACAGGATTCATTTAAACATGTGACATTTTAAAAATGAAAGTGAGAATGACAAAAAGAGAATCCTCATTGTACAATTTCTGATACTTTATATCATAATATGTCCAAGCTAAATACATTGTCAGATAAACATAAATAAATGTTATTAAATCACAAAAATAACTTAACTGAACAAACAACATATGTGAATTATTGTTGGATGAGCGAAGCGAAGACTTCAATTTCACCGACCCCCCAAAAAATTTAGCTCCGTTGTTTTTTTTTTTGTTTTTTGTTTGTTTGTTTGTTTGTTTTTTGTTTTTCCGTCTGTTTGTTCGCTCTCTACCGGGCAAACGGCATATGCGATCTTGATGAAAATTTGACACGACCTTCGTTTTCTCTGAACTTAGACTTGCCACGTTTTTGGGTACAATCGGAGAAATATTTCTCATGAATATCGTACTTTTACGATTTTTTTCGATTTTTAGTGCGATATTTTCGTGCCATTTGGGCCAATTCTGACCAAACGGGTGGGGCTACAACGTTCATATTTCACATGGACATTAAGGTAATGGTGATGTATTGCTTTCTGAAAGAAAAAGTTGGAAAAATTAGCCAGAATCGAGAGAAATAAAGCTTTTAATATACGTTTTTTGACTTTTTGTGCGATATTTTCGTGCCATTTGGGCCAATTCTGACCAAACGGGTGGGGCTACAACGTTCATATTATACATGGACATTAAGGTTATGGTGATGTAGTACCTTTTAAAAGAAAAAGTTGAAAAAGTTAGCCAGAATTTATAGAAATAAAGCTTTTAATATAAGTTTTTACGGTAAATAATACCAATTGACAGGTAACAAAAGAAATTTGACAACAATCACTTACAATGCGTAGGTAGCAAAACAAAGCACTTGCAAAAGTAAAGATATCCCACGCAAACTAAAACCTTTAAAAAGCTCATCCATCAACGCGGCGGGACTTTAGCGTTTTTCCTAGTACAACATTTAATTTTTTTATTAATTGGCTTAATGGTTGTAAGATATGGATACAAAAATAGTGTTTTAGACTCTAGTTAATCTTAAGATTTGAATCCGAAGTGGGTGGATTAATATATGCCGTACATCAAGAAATTATTGGTTGAGCGAAGCGAAGACTTCAATTTCACCGACCCCCCAAAAAATTTTGCTCGGGTGTTTTTTTTTTTTTTTTTTTTTTTTTTTTTCGTTTTTCCGTCTGTTTGTTCGCTCTCTACCGGGCAAACGGCATATGCGATCTTGATGAAAATTTGACACGACCTTCGTTTTCTCTGAACTTAGACTTGCCACGTTTTTGGGTACAATCGAAGAAATATTTCTCACTAATATCGTACTTTTACGATTTTTTTCGATTTTTAGTGCGATATTTTCGTGACATTTGGACCGATTCTGACCAAATGGGTGGGGATACAACGTTCATATTTCACATGCACATTAAGGTTACGGTGATGTATTGACGTTTGAAAGAAAAAGTTGAAAAAGTAATCCAGAATCTATAGAAATAAAGGTTTTATTTTGAGTTTTTTTAGGTGTTAAATATTTAAACCTTTATTTCTATAGATTCTGGCTAACTTTTTCATCTTTTTCTTTCAAAGTCAATACTTCACCCTTTCCTTAATGTCCATGTGAAATATGAACGTTTTTGCCTCACCCGTTTGGTCAGAATCCGCCCAAATAGCACAAAAATATAGATTTTAGATCTTTCTCACAGCATTGTATGAAAACTTCACAGGATATTTTATACCTTACTCACAGCTTTGTTACAAACAATCAAAGATCTAGAGTAGGAATCACACAACTTTGAATGACCTTTTGACACTGTTCGGCGGCCATTTTTCATGTGAACCACTTGAACAAAATTGGAGGTCTAATTAAAAGTGTACTTTTAAAAAAATTAATGAATTATACACGGTGCATTATTAAATAAAAATACTAAATTATTGTTTAAAAGATTAATTTAATGTAATCTGGACGATCAATTCATTGAAAGTAATAAATACAAACAAATGTCAAGTCGTTATTCGTTTTCACAGTTGACAACAATGGTTTTATTTTATTGACCAATGAGCGATCTTCCCAATACCACTTTCATACAATCAGCTAAAATATTACTAAAGGCCTGTCGTCTGCACAGAACAGATAGGCCCTAGCCTACGTCGTCTGCTTTAATCTTGTTTCTGACTAATTTCTTTACTTGGTTGCTCTTCTGAGTTCTGGGCTTGACTATTTATTAATAAATAATATTTTAATGTTATGTAGGCATAGCCTAAGTATTGATTAATTGAGTAGGTCTATCAATTGTCTGATGTTGAAGTAAAGTAGGTCTTTGTCACTAAGCCATGCACTAATAGGGCCCGCGGGAAAAACACAGTCTAGTAAGCCAACCAATTAGGTAGGGCCTAGGTACCTAAACAGTAGGACCTAAATACGTACAAGACAACGGTTATAGACATAAGGCTTTTAGAAAAAAATACTTTTAATATTCCTCTTAGGGGGTAGGGCTATCAATACTAGGCCTAGGCTACACTACCTGAGTTGGGCCGATGCTAGGCTACGCGTAGCCTTAGGCTAGGCCTAGTTTCCCCAAATTGAACACATATCACAAGAATTTCCCTGTTTTATCAATGTAGGACTAGATCTAGCTAGCCTAGGCTGCATCATAGATAGGCTGCATATTAAAGCAAGGCCTAGGCTTTTGCCCCCCCCCCCCCCCAACCGCCAAAGAGAGATTGCATAGACTAGGCTTGGCCCTAGGCTAGGCTAGAACGAAGTGTATAATAGTAGCTTGCCCTAGGGCCTAGTTCAATTTTTATGCAAATAGAATTGTGTTGATTAAAATAAAATAACAATGATATAAGACAAAGAATTTTAATATCCAAAACAACTCAGTGACAAAACATAACACGCAATGACAGTATCCTAATGAAACATAACCTCCAACGTTTGGAATGGTCTGTTGACATACACCTAGTTCGTCACTTCGCCACAAGCACGCAGCGCACGGAGTAGAAAAATGATGCTAGCAATTTTATTTCTCCTGTGTTGGTTATGCCGATTTAAACAAATGCAACTTTGAAGGTCGTTCAATCTTGGCTGAATCCTACTCTAACAGACCTAATGATTGCTTTGTATGGGCCGTGTTTATATGTTTTTATCAATGGGTTTTATTATTTTAAATTATATTAACATTTTATAATTAAAAAGCTCATCCATCAACGCGACTAAAAAAAGCGTTTGCAAAGCTTCCTAGTTATTGAAATTGAGACACTGTTTGGTGGAGGTGCCGGGTTTAGAAACGATATGTTATGTTGGGTAAATTTGTGGTGTGGCGTTGTGTGGCGTTGTGTGGCGTGTTTTTGGCGTAGAAGTGGGGTGGTGTGGATTTATTTGGAAGGTTCAAAACACATATTTCGAATCTTCTGGCTGTACAGTAATTTACCATACTATACTATGAAGTAGGGAAAATTTCATATAAATTCGATAGTTGATGTCTGAAGGTAGTTTCTGGGTGTAGGTAATAAGTATATTCTTAAAAATCTTCGTCTTCTTTCTTAGATACACAACAGATTAACATTTCATTTCATTACGGAAAAAAGTTAGATTTTTGTTAGGGTTTTTTATTTCTAGATATTTCATAAGTTTTTAAAATATTTGTCTTGATATATTTTGAACAATGACTTCTGTACTTAATTACAATTCGACTGTGTTTAAACCAACACAGCAAGGGGCGAGTGGTGGGGGGAGACACAAAGTTCAACCCTGTTAAAAGGGAAGTTTGTTCCAGTAGCTTAAACATCTTAGACCTAAAGTATTTGCGTACGGGAAAGTTGTATAGTACAAGTTTTAGGACCACTTGGGTATCAAGCAACCTTACACTTCACGGGGGGTGGGGGGGTGGGGTGACTCCCTGTTTCTACCCTTGTCTCTGTATCTGCCACAAAGCACGAGAATTTGGAAAGTTTGACTATTTGTCTTTAACAAAGTTATAAATTTTGTTCTACGACAGATGACGTAAATAAATAGAAGGATTGTCGAACTTATTCGTTTTGGTTGTTACGTTGGTTTTAATGAAGACATCCGTCTACGTTATATCAGAGTAGACAAATTGAAAATATTCTTCATTATTTTGATTATTAACTAACGGTTGACGCGCCCTTATACCATTTTCTTTTAAAATATGTTGTGAATAGAAAGCAGAAATTATGAAAACCTAAGTTACCTGAGAGCATTATGAAGGAAATAAGATGTTGCGATTTTAAAGTTCTTTGGAAAAATTATCTGAAACTTTATTTAAGTAATTTTGAAATTTTGTGTCTATTTTGAAATTATGTAGCTTATAATTCGACATTACCACCATACAAAATTACTGTATACTTGTAAGAAATATTTGAAAATTAATGAATTATTATTAATATTATTTTTATTCATTTATTTAGCATATATTTCAAAGCAAATTTTATTTTTAAAATACAAAATTTACAAAATACCAAAATTAAAATTACAAAATCTCACATTTACAAATTTACAAAGTACCATATTTACCAAATTAACCGCATTTATTTGTATTTATTTATTTATTGGATGAGCGAAGCGAAGACTTCAATTTCACCGACCCCCCAAAAAATTTAGCTCGGGTGTTTTTTTTTTTTTTTTTTTTTTTTCTGTCTGTTTGTTCGCTCTCTACCGGGCAAACGGCATATGCGATCTTGATGAAAATTTGAGGGGACCTTCGAAATCTCTGAACTTAGACTTACTACGTTTTTGGGTACAATCGAAGAAATATTTCTCATGAATATCGTACTTTTACGATTTTTTTCGATTTTTAGTGCGATATTTTCGTGACATTTGGGCCGATTCTGACCAAACGGGTGGGGCTACAACGTTCATATTTCACATGGACATTAAGGTAATGGTGATGTATTGCTTTCTGAAAGAAAAAGTTGAAAAAGTTAGCCAGAATCTATAGAAATAAAGCTTTTAATATAAGTTTTTTGACTTTTTGTGCGATATTTTCGTGCCATTTGGGCCAATTCTGACCAAACGGGTGAGGCTACAACGTTCATATTATACATGGACATTAAGGTCATGGTGATGTTGTACCTTTTGAAAGAAAAAGTTGAAAAAGTTAGCCAGAATCCATAGAAATAAAGCTTTTAATGTAAGATTTTTATGTTAAATAATAACAAACTAACAAGAAACAAAAGAAACTTGACAACAATCACCTACAATGCGTCGGCAGAAAAACAAAGCACTTGCAAAAGTAAAGATATCCCACGCAAACTAAAAACTAAAAAAAAGCTCATCCATCAACGCGGCGGGATTTTAGCGTTTTCCTAGTTTATTTAACGTCTATCCTATTCAGTAAAACAACTGATTTACAAAAATTAACGATTAATTAACAAAAATAAATTTACAAACAGAGTCAATGCACTCGCGAATCTATCACACTTTGTACAGTAACCCGCGGTGAAGTTGCTATAATTAGCTGATGAGATGGAGAAGGGGTGGACTTGCCGATCCAAATGGCTGTCCGGTTGATCACTCGAGTTTATGAACTAATGGCCACTTCCCGTAACTGCCAGCATGTAACCAATCCCGTAGGTAATAAACTTGTCTTGTCGATATTTTTATAGGTCTACTTTCATTAACCCCGGGGTTATTTATCGAGCTGGGTGGGTATTAAATGCGAAGTGTTTTCATTATCGTAAAGCCACATTGTGAGTAGGAGCTCCACGGGCAACTCATAAACACATTGAAATCAGGGTTCATTCGTCCTTACAGTAATACACTCAGAGTTATAGTGATATAAATATATTTGGAAATGTAGCGTTTACAGGGCAGAGCCACACTTGTAACGTATTTAAACAAAATATGTGTACAAACAATACAAAAACCTTGTACAATTTAACGTCTAAAACATGACGTGGATACCGTCGAAGACAGCAAAAATTAAAATTAAAATAATCAAATCCTTGTATTACACTTCTTAATAAAGCCAATGAAAAATCGATTGAATTTAGCCCTGTCGGGGCTGGATCGTTGTTAGGTATGATGAAATATGAAATATCACCCTCATTTTAAGTAAACGTAAGTCGGATTTCGTAATTCTTTTGCAATAAATAGTCAAAATATGGTTTAAACGAAGATTTATATTTCAAATATTAAAAAATATATATATTTTGGTATCTGAAGCCATCTGTTGTCTCAATAAAGAATCACAGTCAATAATACAAAACATTTTATTTAAAACATACTTTAGAAAAGATAACCAAATACAACCTACTTACTCTACAAGTAAATACTGAACAAAAGAGTTGACCTCGCAATACACATATTAATAATTCATCTGCTAAACCAAAATGAAATACGAAATGTATTTCTGAAAAACTCAAAGGATCCTGTAATTGTGGGCTATCTTTTACCAAAGTCAATAATCGAACAAACAATAAGTCACTCAATCAATGGGAAAACAAAAATAAAATCTTGAATCACTTACAACTTTGACTTTGTGCTTTAGGTGCTCAAATGTTGACAGAGTAATAATATTGGTCCAAATACTTTATAAGATTATTGCGTTTTCCGTACGTGAATGTATATAAAATGTAAATATTGTATATTTAATTTAATATTGTAAATAAATAAATATATAAATAAATAATAAATAAATTGGATTTAGAGTCTACCCACTCAGTTATATAACTGATTTTCAGTGGGGGACAGTAAATCAAAGCGACTGAGCCTACCCTGTAGGCCCCGACGCAATCGACGAGTGAGCGATAACCAACCAAAGATCGATATTTTTATTTTTATTTATTTTTATTACAACAACTTTTGTATTTACAATGTATACATATCAAAGTTCACATATCAAATTCACAGAAATTAAAATAAAGTTTTAGGGAAAAGAAGAAAACACATTTAAATAAGAACTTTAAATAAACAAAACCAACAAAAATTTGAGGTCTATCCTATCACACGTTACCTCAGTGTGAGCTTGTAAAATAACAGTTAATAGCCAAAAAGGTGCTTGTCAAAATGTTCTAAAATATTTCCTTTTTTTATTAAATTAAACCGCATTTTCCTTATATCATCTTTAAACACTTTAAGATTCTGATTTATGTCTGGCTTTTTCATATTTGATTCACTGATTTAAAACTGTTTAGATTAAAGAAAATTATACTAGCAATGAACCATAAAATTGCGTTGAGCCTCTTTTTGTCGTTTATCTGAAAGTCTATATTTATCATCTCTTCATTCGTTGCTTTAAAATCTGGTTGAATTTCTTTTATTTTGTTAAAAGTCCATCTCCAGGTTTCTTCCCCTATACACCGGGTAATTCTGTGCATTAACGTGTCCTTCAAAACCACACAGTTTTGCAACTGGCGTCCGGGCTTAATTTATGTGCTTTGTAGCTTTGCAGCCGTGGGTATGGCATTGTTGATAACCAGGAAGAGAGTTCCCTTCCAGGAGGTCGGTAGAAAGGGTTGGTGCAGGTTGCTCCACACCCTCCGCCAATCTCTTTGCGGAAATTTTGTTTCAATAAGTGGTTTGAAGTTAAGGTTTTGTTGTTGGTACAGTTGTTTCGTTGTGATTTTCTCGGAGTTTAGCATTTCTCGGGGCAAGTTTTCAAGTATTCTACACACTGGTTTAAGGCACTCGGGGACATCCTCATTTTCGATAGCAGTTTTCAGGAAATATAGCAATCAGTGGTATGGACAGTGCGAACACCCACGAATCAACGCCAGAATCAACAAGGCCGGTTCAGAACAACTCTGAATTTATTATGTGCTTCGCTGCAAGGACGGCTCCAAAGTCACCGTTTACAAACTCCTGAGACACGAACTGATGGACTTAAGTCCAAATCAGAAGGTAAAAAACTTCTGACTTTGACGGGAATCGAATCCTGGGCCTTCTGCATTGGAAGCAGATACGCTAACAACAAGACCAACGATACAATACAAATACTATAAATATTCAATCCATATTGTGTTTATTCTAGCATAGCTTCCAGCATGGTCTTGTTATGGCGTGGTTGAATAATCGACATAATACTATTAAAAGAGAAGTTTGAATGGCATTGTTTATTTTATACTTACAACGCTCGTGACATAAAATTTATTTTCTTTTTAGCCTCGATTCGATATTAATAGAAATCAGGTGGAACAGATGTTTCGCAGAGGTTTGGTAGGATGACATCAACAGACAACTGTGCTGTGATTGGTCTGTGTGGGTCAGTGTGTTACGCTGAGATGATGAGCGACTACGTATTTATCTGTAACGTTTAGTTGCCAATAAAAATCTTCACGGCAAATTAGCAAGGGTGAAGGATGTATAAATTGGCAGTGCCAACCGATGTTATGTTTAAGTGTTACTAACTGGATTTCGTTGCGACCGTAAGGAAATTGACAACTCGTTTGAAAGTAATATTTTCTTACCTAATAGTTTATGTGAGTTAATTGTGAGTTGATTGTGAGTTGAAACAAAAAAACAATAAACAATTGCTATGGTCTTCTTAATTGTTGTTGCAAGTACAGTGAGACAATTGGATGTATTATTTTACTTGTATTTTTTTCTATGAAGAATTATCCACCTTTATTCATTATTGCTTCAGAACAAAATAATCATGTGAATGGAAGTGCATAATTTGTTAAAATACTGGGTTTGGGTCTCTAACTCGTTCGAATGAGATTCAAGATTTATTGTTTATTTTCTTTACTTCCTCGTCATAACTACATGTACTATATGTAATTGAACACATTTTAGAATGTACTTCGCATTTATTTACTACAAGCAAAATATTTTTTTCGTGAAATCTGTGTATTATAAGTCAACAATCTTCTTAATTTTTATTACAAGGAGCTACAACGAACTTGGACACGTCGCAACATTCATATTACAAACTTCAACGACTGAACGACACAATTCGATTACAAATCACTTATCATCACTTTAACAATGCAAATGCAACTACAAATGTACCAACAAATGTACTACAAAATGTACCAGTCCTAATGGTCTAGTGGTTAAGACGCCTGTCTGGAATGTGGGAGATCCGTGGTTCGATTCCTGGTTGGGGCGGACTTTTTTAATTTCTGAATTGTAGTAAATAATATTATTATACTTTTCAACACATTATTAATGCTTGTAAAAGGCGACACGTATAGTAATCGTAATTGGATAAATTACATAACCAAAAATTTGACAATAATCGTTTTAATGTGTGCCTTGATTTTTACTTCTGTATATTTTATTTTTCAGCTAAAAGATAAAATTCAAACTTGCAGCATTTGATATATTAATACTTGGTAGCAAAATTTCCGAGTTTTGATTTTTAAATTAAATTACATGCAGTCCTTGTTTTAAGCTGGTTAATTAGTGAAAGTTGTGTATGTACAAAAGTGTTGTGGTAATTTCACAATTTTGTATTTGAATCGTTTATAGACAATCTTTTCAGCGTGCATCAGAAGCTTCGTTTCACTTTCAAAGATACACAAATTGGCATATTTTGTTTTGAGTGTTTTTAACGATTTTTACAAACTGAATGTGTTTTTTTTACTTAGAAACGTACTTTCATCCCATTTTTGTCTATATTTTGTATTATTCAATAAGAGTAAAGAAAACATCTTGAAATATTATGAGTGGGTGTATTTGATATCGTTCTCAAAAAAGTTTTAATCATTCATAGTAACTGTATTAAATTAAATCGGTCTAGAAATATACATACTTTCAATCTCTGATATTTTAGAAGTATACATCGTTTATCTCGTATAACATCTAAATCAGTCTTCTGATCTTCGTTTACTTTCGAATTAGTAAGACATTGCTTTGGTCCTGCTGCTCGGAAGGCTTACAATTAATACTTTAACAACTTATGTTTCAAACAAGATTTAAGAAAATATACACTCTGTTATCTGCTCTCTAGTTAGGCGATGCTCTGCCTTTTAGCAAACAAAATAAGATTAGATGTTCATCATGCTGGATCTTTTGCTCTGTGAGGCGTTAAATTTTTCTCAGATGCCTTCGTTTGAAGTTTTCTAAAACATCTTTAATCACGATTGAAGTTAGCTGTGATTGTATCCCATAAAGTCATTTCTTCGAGAACTTTTTCGTAAGAACACATTTTCCAGGAGTTCATGATAAAAAAAAAAAGATCTGAACAATAACATCAAGTTTGTAGTACGGTTTCGAGACGAAGTGAAACTAAATAAAAAGGTAAGAAGGAGAAGTACGAAGCTCGAACCAATCAGACATCACAGTTACCTTAGTTAACAAAAACTTTACTTAACTTTCCTCTGTAATCAGTTCAAGGAGTTTGCATTGACCCTACCTACACTTTGGATCAAAATCAAATCCGTCCGAAAAGCGCAAATCCTTGGTGGATCAATCAGCTTGATAAGGTTCGCAACATGTTATAGGATTCTCGTTGGCATTGAAGTTACCTTAGAACAGAGTGGGTACGAGAGAGCTTATTTTGATTAAGGCTGCTTCATGATTGGACCTGACTCGTCTTCATGGTCAGTATTACTTAAAACATTTATAAATATGTCTTGATACCATAGTTCCTTTTAACAAAATAAGTTTTAACCAACCAACGCCAAAAATTTTCATCACATTTAGCGTAAGATAAGTTCGTTTATTTACTTTGTATATTAATAAAAATATATAATATATTATATTGTTTATTTACTTTATTTATTTAAGAATCTCGTCAAATTGTATACAAACTTATTATTAAGAAATGCCAATCAACAATACGAAAGAGTTTCAAACCTAAGCTTGTAAAGCAGTATAACTATTCTCAAGACATCAAAACAAATCAATCAAAACATAACTCGTTGCAAGATGCAAACGATAACTATTTTAACAGCTGACTACTTAAATTATATGATAATTTTATGTGAATATTAAATCCGATTTTTTAAAGCATTGATTTATTATGGCCTATAGCAATTGTGTATGACAATATATTAGGATTAGCCTTAGAGTGTAATCGTGTAACGAATAACCATATACGAAACTACATTATACGGCTATGTTTGACGCTTTTGGTGTATAAAGTTACATTAATCAGTTATCAAATTGTATTCTATCAAAAAAGAAAGGAAGAGAATTCTTTTAATTATTATTTATAATCAGTAGTATAGACGAAAACTAAATGTAAATGCCACTGATTAACTATAATTCTAATACAGGAGTAACTGCTAGAATACCTGTTGAGATTTGACTGTGTTTAAAATAATACAATTGTAATCAACTTATGAAGTTTAAGGTCGTCTCTATGCGTTGATTGTTTAGTTGTTTGGGTCAATTTCTGGATCGGTTTATATCATGCATGCTTGCTTGTTATAACGGTGTTTCAATGCGACTAGTCAATTGAGACGAATACAAACGTGCATATTATGAACTTGCCTGCTCTGCCGACTGCTCCTCAATGACCATCTTCATCTCCAGGGACTGCCTAGTCTCCAGGAAGGCTCGTCGCTGCTGCTTGTCTGCCAGGTAGTAGGACATCAGGCCTAGCAGGTTGGCTGTTATCAGTAGTATCAGGTTGGCAGTGAGCTGTAAGCAGAATGATTAAGTTCTTTAAAAATTATCTTCTTCAATCACATTTTGCCAAGTTGGATCAACTAAGAAGGGTGATTCAAAGGTTTTTGTTTATAACTAGGAAAACGCTTAAGTCCCGCCGCGTTGTTGGATGAGCGTAATTGTGCATTGATTAGCCAAGTGTTATGCGGATTTTCTGTTGTTCTGTGAAAAAATCATTACTAAGTTGAAGATTTTTTTAAAAATTTATTTAAATTTAATTAAAAATAAACTTTAATTTTTAATTTTTTTAATTAATCGTAATTTTAAAAAAGAAAAAAATCGTAAAATTTCGATTTTCATAAGAAATAATTATTCGATTGTACTCAAATTTCAAACGAATATATTAATTCAAAAAATTAAGGTTCTGTGAAAAAATCATTACAATCGGATAAAGCATGTTGGTGTTATAAGGCAAAGAATTGATTTAAAAAAGAAAAAAACCGTAAAATTTCGATTTTCATGAGAAATAATTTTTCGATTGCGCTCAAATTTCACACGAATACCTTAATTCATAAAATTAAGGTTCTGTGAAAAAATCATTAAAATCGGATAAAGCATGTAGGTGTTATAAATCGGAGAAATTTTTTTTAAAAATTGAAAAAAATCGTAAAATTGCGATTTTCATGAGAAATAATTTTTCGATTGCGCTCAAACACGTGGCAGTTCTAAGTTTAAAGATTTCGAAGGCCTCCATAAAATTTCATTGCAATCGGAGTATCGGTTTAGCCAGAATCGTGTGGACAAACAGACATAAAAATACAAAAAAAAAGGGAAAAAAAACATTCCGGAATTTTTTCTCCAGTGTAGTAGAATAGAATGGAACGCTCGCTCAGCTCGCTACGCTCATCCAACAATCGTACACTTTGTTCCCCTTAATTTTTAAAGGTGCTCTTTTTGTTTTCTTGGGGAGGGGGCAAGCGTGTTATCAAAATTGTAAATAAATTGTAATTTATTGAAATATATACGTTACAAATATCTCTAATCAAATTATCAAATCATTGGATGAGCGTAGCGAGCGAAGCGAAGATTCCATTCTACTACACTGGAGAAAAAAATCCGGAATGTTTTTTTTTTCTTTTTTTCTTTTTTTCTTTTTGTATTTTTGTCTGTTTGTCCGCACGATTCCGGCTAAACCGATACTCCGATTGAGATGAAATTTTATGGAGGCCTTCGAAATCTCTGAACTTAGAACTGCCACGTTTTTGAGCGCAATCGGAAAATTATTTCTCATGAAAATCGCAATTTTACGATTTTTTTCGATTTAAAAAAAAATTCTTTGACTTATAACACCTACATGCTTTATTCGATTTTAATGATTTTTGCACAGAACCTTTATTTTATGAATTTAGATATTCTTGTGAAATTTGAGCGCAATTGAAAAAATATTTATCATAAAAATCGAAATTTTACGGGTTTTTTCTTTTTTTAAACAATTCTTTGACTTATAACACCTACATGCTTTATCCGATTGTAATGATTTTTTCGCAGAACCTTAATTTTATGAATTTATATATTAGTGTTAAATTTGAGCGTAATCGAGAAATTATTTCTTATAAAAATCGCAATTTTACGATTTTTTTTAACAATTACGATTAATAAATTAAAAAATTAAAGTTAATTTTTAATTTAATTTAATTTAATTTAATAAAATTTAAAAAAAAATCAACTTAGTAATGATTTTTCCACAGAACAACAGAAAATTCGCATAACACATGGCAGCTCAATGCACCAATTACGCTCATCCAACAACGCGGCGGGACTTAAGCGTTTTCCTAGTAATATATAGTTATCCCTCCTACCCTTCCCTTGCATTCTGCTGGATCTGTCCAGCACGGTCTCAAACTCACGTGTCTTTTATTCATGGAATTAAACATTTTTAGATATTTTGAATTGTTTTAGTATTTTATTCATCTCCGTTAAATAAACGAATTAAAAAACACGCGAAAAATTCGTTTTAGTAGGCCTGTATATTTCAGTTAAATAATATTGAAATGTGATAGAAATTCCGTCAGCTTAATCCGAGAACAAAGTATATCAACAGTGCTGCAAACGACAAACATACAAAGGAAGATTGTTAGTGGTAATGAAACCAAAATTCGATTTAGGTGGAGGCGGTGTAGAATTTATACCCCACGCTGGTAATCCTGATTATAGATTTTAATAAGGTTTCCATAGACAAAGGGTGAAAATGTTTGAATTTAGTCCTTGCTTCCGTCCGACCGAATACCACACGAAGTATGAGGGCGCACCACAATAAGAAACAACCGATGAAGCTTGAATGAATCTAGGTGATAATATGCGTAGTACATTGTAATGTTACAATTCAATCCTTATTTTAAATAATAATTCAATTTAAATTTCGCTTTTACAATCTTGAAGAGTTCACGCAAACACAATACATTTTAGCCGAATGAAAGTGTATAATTACTAATGTTCGCTATAGATTATATGCGTAAGCCAATACTTCCATTGTCAATGCCGAATTTAATTGGCGTTATAGATATAGTTAGTGAATGAATGTGGTTTTTGGCACACATCAGTAGAGTTATCAGTGTCCATTTTATTAATTGAATGAAGTTGATTTATTTTTATCGTATGCCAACGAGACGTGAAAATGCATAGATGTTTTAATGTGAGCAGATCAAAATATGATTGTGTGCTGTTCACCGGAATGGTTAAAACACCCCACTGGGGGGGCAGCTTTCTCACAACTTATCACACTTAATTATATCGTCATCCTAAAATGCGACGTTTCAGTTTCAGGTTGACACTCGAATTGGCAACACTGTGCAGGTGTTTTGAGGCTGCGTTCCACACGAGATACGTCGGTGTCTCCCATAACCCTGATGTAAGCTGATTATTACTATCTTAATTAATAAGTGTTGCTCGTTGGTCTTGTGATTAGCGTCTCTACTTCCAATGCAGAAAGTTCAGGGTTCAATTCCCGCTATAGGCGGAAGTTTAAAACTTCTGATTTGAACTTAGTCCATCAGTTGAACGTCAATACCAGATTTCGAATTCGAATTATTTATCGTATTTTTATGAAAAGTAATAATATTTTCCATAATTAAGTACAAGACGACATCTAAGCTTTGATTTTGATATATTTTATTCCTTTTCAAAAAGTTATTTTCTCGACTCGTCTTTGGGGAGAATTCCGTCTGATTGTGGTTCATCTTTGTTTATTCTTTGTTTTCTCTTTTTCTCGTTTTCTTATTAAAGTAGACCCAGACAATTGCATCCTGGGATTTAAAATTCCCTGCCTGTGGACTTTTAATTAAAGTCTGTCAGACAAAACTGCTTTAGAAGAACAAAACTTGTACGCGATATTTCGAAGAGAGTAAAGAGAAAAACGAAGACTTAAATTTAATTACCCATTACAAAACTCACCTGTTTTTCCTTGTGTTTTTATTCCGTTGTTGTTTTCCAATTAAAATCTCATTACTACGAGTTTTTACAAACCCTTATATGCATTCAACAAATAATTAAGCTCATCCAGCAACGTGAATATAAATCGCACTCACAAAACCGTATTAATTGTTGTCTCGTTATATCACAGTTTCACACACAGAGTTTCGATTTATTCAATATTAAAACACGTTTACCTAACAGTGAGCCCTCCCAGACACAATCAGCTAATTAATGTGAATTTAGTCATCTGTATGTGCTCAGCGGACCTCGAATGACCGTGTCTCTTTTAACTTTCATAAATAAACATCGTCCCGTGAATTTCATCTCGTCCAACGCATGTGAATAATAAATATTCCCTCAGATCAAAAACATATTTGCTAAAAATTGACAAAGAATTTTAGCTTGACAAAAAGATGTATTTTCAAAATTGTACTTTAGATAATATCACACGACGGGATCATATATCACGAAAAATGAAACTCGTCAACCGGTTATTACAAAAAATCAAAATAACATAATTGGATATTTCTATGATAATATACGATTAAAATATCCTTGAAAATTAGTAGTATTTCAACTGTTTTACAACAGTCTTGATTACACTAGCAATGACAAAAAACACAATGACCAGAAAAAACTTTTATGTGTTTTTTAATTGCTATGGATTCATAAAAACTTATATAAATCAGTTGGATTTAAATAAAAGTCATAAATTTATAGTTTACATTGAAATGTCTATTGTCTTTAAGTAGAATGTATTTCTCGATTTGGTTGGTCGGAAAACACTCCTGTAGGTGGAATGGTTAATATTTAATACAATTCAGAAGTTTAAAAATCCATCCCGATTGGAGTTCGAACCCGGGTCTCCACTCGGTGGTCTAGTTGGCTAAGGCGCTTACCTGGAATGTGAACTTCTGAATGGACAACTAGTCAAAGGCGGGGCTTAGCTAGTTCCGAAAAATCCAACAGATAGCGCCGCGAACTGTGGGACAAGCTGCAACCTAAGTGTGGTTGGCGCAATGGACTTCAACGTGTTTTTACGCCCGTACGGGTGGAAAAAATCCTTGAAAAATATGTTTTTTTTTTTAGAATGGGCTTAGCCAAAGACTATGTAGATCAAGAAGGAAGCCAGCTGCTTTTTAGGGAAGACTGTTTGTCCTATATTATGTCCTAGAGGATGTGTGGACTTCGGAAAACGGTGGTCATCATAGTCCCTATACCTTTGGGTTTAGAATGATTATAGGTAAACCCAAAGCCTTTACTCTAGAAAGCATTTTTTAAAGTTTAGTATCAGGTTTAGGCCAACATAATTTATTATTCCTCAGTTCTAGGTTCTAATCCTAGGCCTACACGGCTAGGACTAGACACACCTCTTTGCTAAGATTTAGGCCTAGACATGTACCCCTCTTTATAGTTTAAACACAGTTTAGGCCTTTAACCTTGGAAGCTTTAGACCTAGGCCTACCTTAAAAGCAAAATCAAGGCTATACTGTTAATTTTAACCTACCAATAAGCAGAGACTAGGCCTAGGTGTTATTTTCCTTTCCATATAGACCTACCCTAACTACTAGATATAGGCCTACTTTTACTATCATAGGGGTCAACTGTGTTATGTAAACATAAAACTAACTATGTATGCAATACTTAATGGAAATAAAGCAACATTCTATTCTATTCTAGCTAGATCTAGGCCCTACACCTAAACAAGAGTAGCCTGTCTAGTGCTTAGGCCTCTCTCTTGTGCAGAATTATAGGGCCGCGTCAAACAGGTCTACTCATTATCGCCTGCCTGCTACAAGCATTAAGTTTAGAATGAAGATAGTTTGGCCAGTCCGGGAAATAAAAAAATGGGTAAACACATGGGCAGGGCTCCATCTCGCAAACACATTTAGTTTGCCATGAGGAATTTGCTTGTAATCGGAATCCACGAAATGCAAAGAACATTATAGGCCTACAAGCATGGTATCACATGTCTTCGTAAAACATTTCTTATCTATCTGATTTTAACTTCCCACGTCTTATTTCTTAACTTGATATCCTTCAGAAACGAGTGTAAAGACACCCCTCCTATTTTAGCTCTTGACGAACATCGTGAAACAACACAATATTGAACCATTTCAATCCAGAAATCCAGTCTTTAGTGTGGTACAGTAAGGCTGTCAGTTAAAATCGTCCCACAGTACGGCCATCTTTGAGCACATGTTTGAGTCGTGACGTCAGGGGGCGGAGTTAGACTACTCGTCCATTGTATTAAATATTAACAATTCTACATAGGACCCTATGTATAGGAGTGTCCCCTATAGGAGTGTTTCCCGACTAACCAAATCCAGAAATATTATATAAAATGTATGTTTGGTCAGTTCAAAAGCAACAGATATTTGTTGCAGTACTGTTTAATTTAGAAGTTAAAAGTTACCGTCTCGGTGGTCTAGTTGGCCAACGAACCCCGGTCGGGGTGAATTTTTTTACTTCTGAATTGTATTAAATATTTAAACTAGGATAATAACAAAAGACTGGCAGTGGTGCATAAAATTATAATGATGATACATTTTAAGAGTGGTTGAGGTTGAGTAAAGACAATCTGTAGGACTATACACACTACTCTACAAATTGTAAAAACTGATAACGATATACCAATGTATGTTGTCAATGTTTTGAGTAGTGTTAAGTTGTGCAAATAATTTTTACTTAGACTGGGAAGAATTGAATATGTAGAACAATCCATAAAAAGTATTTTTCAACTTTTATTTAAGGTAAGCACTCCCTGTAAATCCTCCATTTCTTTTTTCACTCTTTTATTCTTTGTAATAGAGGCAGAATATTTGTGATTTTTATAGATATTTTTGCTTTTGTATTTTTTGCCATTGGTATTGTCAACGTTCGATATAATGAAAAGTTCTCCCATTCAATACAAGAATTTCAATAGAAAAGCAATATTATTATACTTTCCAATAACCAGAAGAATGGCCTCTTCTTTCTCAGTCCAATGCAAATGAAGAATGGCCTCTATTCACTAGCTTTTACGATGCCAGTGAATATATTTTTTTTACAGTACAAAATAGAGGCGATTTTCGGCCACTCGCTTACGATCGAAAGCGGATAATAATTTGTATTGTGTGTGTGGGGTGGGGGGCGGTGAATGGATTACGGAGCGGAGGGGGGGGATAAATGATCATACAATTCACTTTGGCTGGTTCGCCACTGCGAGAAGATGATTTACCGCCCGCCATTATGTTGTCATTGTGATTATCGGCTGGCTGTGAGACCTCGGGCGACGGTCGTCCTCTGATAACACCATGTGACAACAGCAGTAGCTGGTCAGGCGTTCAGGGAGGGATTAGATATCATGAGTGGCCTATTTCACACAATAATACAACAAAAATGTTTTTTTTGGGGGAACGTAAGGTAATGAGTAATCAATATCGAAGTGATGATTTGGTAAAAATTACTTCTTTTACACCGGTACGAATTTTCAATAGTATTGTCTCCAAATCGGAATAAAAATAATGATTTAACAGTGAAGTCCATGCAATGAATTAAAATATATGCGATAAAAATATGTGTAAAACTTAACATACACATATCTCAATTTGCATATAAAACGTCTACATTATGAAGTATTTACAAACCCCCTTTGTTGCCTCGATCTGTCGAACGTGGACCTTCTATTGATAATTAAATGCATGACAATTCGACAGCTTATAAGCAATTAACCATTTTATAATTTGATTCAAAGTCGCCAAAATATCACTGGTATAATTTTATAAGACACTTTAATAGAAAAGGTAAATGTAATTTATCAATTAATGGACGACTGGTGATGGGCGGAGCTTAAAACGATCGATAGGCCAAGTGTCGAGAGTTGGGATAGATTCTCATTTCCCAAGTTTACGTCTGTTGAACGGCGCAACACTTATCACGCTTTAACTCTTGATCTATTCATTATTTTGACAAAACTTAAGAGGAATATTATTTAGAAAACATATCATTGCTTATAATATCGATTATTGAGAATTTTTTGACACAGCCGTTAACTTGTTATTACAATGGACGCATCATACATAAAAAATATTCAAAACGACTTTAAACTTTCTCAACTTCAATTGACAAAAAACTACTTATCGGATTTTGACAAGACCTCTTTAAAAAAATTCATCAGACTGTTTAGACAAGAAATACATTAACTTTCTAGACACAAAGTGCACTGAACGAAAATTTACAGCATGGGTTAATATGCAGCGTGCAGTTTTTCACGGCTCATCCGCACGTCAAAAGTGCGTATTTGTCATTAAAACACATACACTGCGTATGAACCTTTGCTATAAAATTTCGTTCAGTGCACTTTCTATCTAGAAAGTTGATTTATTTCTTGTCTAAACAGCCAGGTGCATTTTTTGAAGGAGGTCTTGTCAAAATCCGGTCAGTAGTTTTTTGTCAATTGAAGTTGAGAAAGTGAATAGTCGTTTTGATTATTTTTTATGTATGATGCGTACATTGTAATAACAAGTTAACGGCTGTGTCAAAAAATTCGCAATAATCGCTATTATAATCAATGATATGTTTGCTAAATAATATTCCTCTTAAGTTTTGTCCAAATAATGAATAGAATAAGAGTTAGAGCGTGATTAGTGCTGCGCCGTTTAACAGACGTAAACTTGGGAAATGAGGATTTATCCCAACTCATTCCACCATGTTGCCTCGTGACGTCAGGAGGCGGGTAAAATTCTAGTCGTCAATTGAACTTAACACTGCTCTTAGGAAAAAAAGTTATTTTCCCACCTCAGAGCAGTGTTAAGTTCAAGTAATTGTTAAATAACATTGGTATAAGTTCAGAATGATGATTTCTAAATCACCGCATCAGTTCCTCGACGTCGTTTCAGCCTATGTTGCCAAAGCAACTAAATGAATACACATGCCTAACAAATAGTATTAGAAGTAAAAATGTACTTTCAATCAGTTCTTCAAGTGACTGTGTGTTGGGTAGACACCTAATAAAGTCTGTTTAAACGTAAAATTACACCTGAAAACAACATGACGAGGCCACAAATTATCTTTAAGATATTTATCTGCGAGTCATGAATGTTATCAATATCTTTTCAGTTTAATTGCAATTCTGCTGGAATACTTGCTATTGATACATTAAACCTAGTGACTAGTTACAAGACAAACCACATACATCGTTGCATGGTTGTCAAAGAAGGATATGCATGCTATTATTATAGGGAGAGAAAATCCCAAATTTTAGAATTTTGAGGATTTTACTATGTAAAACACAATATATTTTTTTAACTATGATGTGATATTTAAAAAATAGATATTTAAAGCAAAGATATTTGAAGGTCTACAAAGTTCCATAGGTAACCAAAGATTATTCATTGCAAGAAATGACCCAGAAAAAAATCACAAGAATTGACTCAGTTTTACAATGCATTAAGAGGGAATAGGACTCATTTGGCAGTTGGCACATAGCCAATCGCTCGGCCAGGATAAATACGTCGTTAATGAAACTTTATAATGATTGTCAAAACAGCATTCATGTACAGCCTAATAGCCTTCGATTTTCAATATTTTATGTATATCAGCAAGGATCAATAGACGAATGTGGGCAATTTTGTACTTTTTAAGAATATTTAAAAAACTGAAAAGCAATTAATTTTATTTATTTATTTTAAAATATTTTTTTGCAAAGTGTTACTGTAGAGCCCTATATTCATGCTTCCGTGACAGCTACCCAAAACTTCAAGCCAGTGTGGTGTCAGTCGGCCGAGCGACGCATGTCCTATATCCTCTTAAAGATGGAATGTTCTACAAGCTTAAGAGGAACCTCTTTGATTATCCTGACTCTCAATGGTCAAAGAGTTTCACTGGATCATCTCGAAATAAATCCAGTATTTCTTCCGAGTACGATTCCATTCAATTTCAAACGAATCTGCAATATCCAATCCCATTTGGACCGCGGGCGAGTCTCAATTGCATTCGCTGCGAGTAGGAAGTCGATTTCAGTGAGTTTCTATGAAGTTATCGAATACGGGTTCAATCATGCACGTCGAGTCGTCGACATAACCGTCTTTCTACACGGGAACGAGTAATGGGTGGCCGCCCCGGGCGTACGCCTTCTTTTTCACAGTCATAACGTACCAACGTGCTCAAAGGTCGGGATATTATTATAAGAATCCAATACACTTTTATCATCTTTATCACTAGTCGAAGATTGTTTTTAGAAAGCAAAACTAACCTTTATACTCAACTTGTCCGTCCATCCCTATGTATGTCCATCGGTTTGTCTTTCTCCGTCTTCACAATACGGTAACGTTCCTAAAGCTGTTGAAAATAACTTAGGTTTCAGCATAATCCGGCATGACAAAGCATGATGCATTAGATGTCTTAGGTTTCGGAACAGACAAACTAAGTATTAAAAAAAAAAAAACGTTCAAAATTTTGTGATAGTATATAAATAAAAATATGAATTATTAATTAACAAGAAATAAAGGTATTAAATGAAACAAGAGACATTCCTGCGTCTTTTCAATTTGAATAAAGTCGAATCTAGAAAGCATCTAAGCGGATATTACAACCATTTGAACATGGATATTTTGAAAACGCGACCACAATAACTGAATGTTAAAGATGCTTGAATGGAAACCTCGTGATTCAGCGTTCTGAAAACTTCCGAGAATCATCTTCCGGACCGTTGAGTCAATCGTTATCAATCATTTTCGGAATGGGCCAAGCCCTCCAATTAAACTGAACACATTTTTACTAACAAACCATTCTACACTTTGGATGAATTTCTCCAACCAACAAAATAAGTCTAGTGAGGTGGGTCTATTATAGTCATTGGTCATTTTGTTATTTTTACTAATGATATTGTGTCTCCTCTAAATTTTGTAGAAGCGGCGATTTTGTTTTGTTGTGGCAAACTGTATATTTTATTGAACATAATGTGTTGCAATACTGATTTTATTCTATATATTAATTGTTTATAAACTATTTTAATGCTATTTTAACTGTAATAATATGAAGTGTAATATTTGCTTCGGTACTGTTGCTTTGGTTCCATATTACTGACGATTCTTATATGTATGCTTAATGTATTTGTCGAAAAGATGTCATCAAATACATAATATAAATTAGCATTTTCACCTGGTTTCGGACTGTACCCTAAACATAAACCCGACGTGGCTGATGACATGCTGTTTTTGTTTAAATCGCCCATCAACAAGGAATCCCCGAGACACGACCTTGCCAACATTTCAATACCGCTTAAAACTTATATGCATCCGTAGCCAAATGCAGAATTTTCCTCGCAGAAAATGTAAAATTATTATTTTCTGGACCTTGTGTAGTCACATAAATATATTCCCGTAAAGGTAGTTGATTCCTGCTAGAATTAAAGATTACTAAGTCAACATAAGCAAAAGCCAGCACTGAGCATGCTGGTATTGTGAGCACGCTTACGTCCACGAGTGAACACAGTACACACACACTTATAATGAAGTAGTGTGCGGTAATTTACAGCAAGCGTGCAGAAAGCTAAGTGTGAACGTCTAATCACTGACGGTTGATTTATTGTTTGACTTTTTATACGGTAATAAATGCATAATGACTGCAATGTGAATTAATTTGCTCACATACGTCAAGAACAAACATTAATATCGCAACTTAATTGTATGTACAATCTATTTATTCGTTAAGCAAAAAAATATTTAAAATGACACGAGTAACGCCTAGACTAGATTATACTGAAGATTCTAAAGATTAAAATTCTAGAATTAAGTGTATTTATTTGTACTTAAATATATTTTATAAATGTAAATATTTATATATTTATATTTATATATATATATATATATATATATATATATATATATATTTATATGTTTTAAGTATCTTTAAGGTAAATAATCACGCACAGTATTATAGAAAATAACTTTTAATCCCAACGTTTCAGAAAAACTATGTATATAATATATGTATATATATATATATTTATATATTTTTAATCTCAGTGTTTATCACATCAAATTTAGTAACCATACTTTAAAATCATTTCCAAATCGTTTATTAGTCTAGAAACAAAGCATTTGCATAAACGTATGCATTTATGTATGCATATTCAAAAGAAAAATAATACGTTTCCAATTACCAAGAGGCCTAACTAAAAAATCGCATTTAGAGTCTACCCACTGAGTCATAACTGATTTTCAGTGAGGGACATTAGCAAACCAAAGAGCGATATTTTTTAATAAGAAGATCAACACTAGAATCACCTTGAATTTATGATGTGCCTTGTTGCTAGGACAACCCAAAGTCACCGTTTATAAATTTCTAATCCAAGAGCTAATAAACATAAGCCCAAATAAGATGTTAAAAACTTCTGCCTAGAGCGGTAATCAAACACTGGACCGTCTGCATTGGAAGCAGAGACGCTAACCACAACACCAGTGAGCCACACATGTATTCAATCATATGTGCGTCCTTCCCACGCTTTATATTATAGTCACTACTTAAAATGTTCTGGTCCTCGCTCTGGTGAAAATTGTCAAGTAAATTAGTGAGTTGGTTTGATACAAATATGATGTGGCTGACGTCATACAAGACCTAAATAGCCAAGCAAATGTTTCATCGCCTCTTCAAAGACGAAAGATAACTTGTCAAAATTAATTAAGTGACGTCGCAAAAGTTTGGAGCGTTGGCTGTCCAATGTTGGTGTTTTGGACACTTTAAGCTTCTTGCTTGAGACGTGATTGCTCTTAAGATCAAAAGACTCCCAGAAACTTGATGGTACCTCTCTGACAA
Organism: Sweltsa coloradensis; assembly: GCA_024449915.1. NCBI lineage: Eukaryota > Metazoa > Arthropoda > Insecta > Plecoptera > Chloroperlidae > Sweltsa > Sweltsa coloradensis. Next base: position 946,943 of record JAMZAV010000464.1, on the reverse strand, counting down.
GCAGGACAGGCGCTGCTAGTGTACTTGAAAGGAATAAATAATCAAAAAGAGTGATTTTCAGTCGATGACTTACAACCACTAAATATTTTATTAATAATCATTAAATGTAATGTAAGTTAAAAAAAACTAAATTCATGTTTTGTTTGAATCATGGATCTGAAAAACTTTTTACTGTAGCTGCTTTTGCCATTTTGTATAAGGCATTTATTTTGCCTTCCTGAAAGGAATTTAAATGGTTAATAGCTATTTGGATATCCAGTTAAAAACGATATATCAGTACTAAAATAGATATAAGACAATTGTCGGAACAGAATAGTAACTTCTGAAGAAACAGTCATGTTATTGTCGAAGGAAGATATACACAAATACGATTTAATCGACCGATGGTCTCTTTTGGTGGAGGTGCCGGGTTTAGTACACCATTTTTAATGTACGCAGACCCGTTCCCTGACATATCAACAAAAACATTCTGTATCGCCACTGTAATACGGCAATATCTACAAACAATAAACGCATGTATGTTTGGTTTTTATCGTTAAGCGTGACACAGGCAAGGACAGAAGAGTTATAGCTTCACTCCCTCATTTGTATAAAAAAACATTTTTTACATAATTATGGTAAGCAGAAACTATTAGTGCAAATAAAAAATAATTAGATACAATCCATAACCATCGGTCAGAAATTACCCAATTCCTTTAAAAATATTTTGTAATAAAGACTACAATACTAAGGGGATACAATCACAAGAAGCGAATATTTCCAAAACGTCAATGAAAGGCCCCTACGAATACAAAGAATATATTTTTGATGACCTTATTTAGTCACACCTATCTTGCGAGTAAATCAATTTCACTGCATAACTCAATTACAACACATTTAAATCGATTGATCATTAATTTAGAACTAAACGTCTAATATCGTTCGATTGTTCCAATTGCGACAAATACAATGATTAATTTTTGTTTTAAACATTTACCACGGAAATGTATTTATTTTACAAAAACGAACAATATTTTAAAGCTACTCCAACTTCTTCTTTAAGTCCATTGTTACAACTTTTTCGATTAAAAACAGCTGGAGAAGCTTTGCATTTTCCTTGTTTTTTAAAAATAAATGACCATATCTTATGTTTTATAATGATTACTATGTATTAGTATATCCAGGTAAATAAGTTCTACAAATTAGTCAACACTCAAAAGTCAGTTCAGAAGAAAAGTGGACCATTACCAATCCACACAACACCCTTCTTGTAAAATTTGAATTAAACTAATTCTTTCATCACCATAAACTTCAAATATCATGTTTGTAAATTAAAAAAATATCATTACCTCGCCCTTAAAGGAGTATTTAACCGCTAAACTCACAAAATATATTTTATTAAGGCTACCTAGTAATGAACTTAGCAATTAACAGAAAAATTATTGGGGCCACCATGACCTCCCAAAAAATTGTCAAACATGATATTTTTCGAGCTAGGTCCCATCGGCAAAAATCTCCCATAATAAATAACATGGGGACGGTCTTTATGCCCCGTGACCTTGGAGGATTTTTATCCAAAAAAATATTGGCCATTATTGACGTACTCTACAGCCTTTTCTGTAAATTCCCTATATTTTGTTATGTAATTTGGGCAAGTAGTTCGGTCAAAATATGTTGATTACCAAGATGGGGTGTGATTTTGGAATGCATATTTTTGCGTGTTTGAGGGTATATTTGGGCACAGTTTCAAGACACGATGTTATAAAAGGGCATTTTAGATTTGTACTATGCTCTAGTATCTATGTGGACCAAAAAAGAAGCAGGTTAAAGCCGATTTAAGAAATTTCCCAAAACACTAATTTTCGTAAATTTCTGGATCCAAAAAATTGAAAAATTCGGTTTAAATCACAGTTACAAGATATAATTTTTTAAACGGTCATTTAAGTGTAGTATTGTGCTATAGATCACGTGGTAAAAAATAATGTTTTGGGTTTTTAGCCCCTTTAAACACATACACACACCAATTTATTTAATGAAAACAAAAATCGACCAATATATAATTTTTTTTTAAAATTGTATGATTAATTATTTATAATAAATAAACACAATATTATATATCACCAAAACACGAATAAGTTGATATATTGGTCGATTTTTCTTTTCATTACAAAAATATTTTAGTAATGGGTAATAAAGAAAAGCAAGTAGAAAAATAATAATTGTAGGTAATTCCACATTTCTTTTGAACCCCTCAATTATTCAGTATCACCTTTGGAATATCGTCTCCGCAGCTAAAGTGTGTTCCCCGTATATTATTCCATGTGGTATTGATCAAGCTTGATATTTCCTTCTGAGAGGTGAGTTTCTGGCGAGCCAGCCGCGCACCGTGTCTAGCATAAGCCACTCCAGAAGAGACACACTTTGTGAATACAGAATCACCTTAGGGGTTTAAAGCTTTAGTATTTGTGATCCCTCCCACTAGTTAGAGAGGTATAGACTTTTTCTCAAAGTTTTTGATGATGGTGTTATAGAAGAAGACAAAGAGCTTACATAGTATTCGTAAAGATTAAAAGGAAGCTGTCATAAATATTTAAGTATCCGTTTGACATAACTGATGTAGGAAGATGCAAGCCGCTTCGAGGACTTTATATTGAATAATAAATAAGTGTTGCTGTGTCATATTCATTTCAGTTGAACTGAATTTGATTAATAGTTCACAAAAATAGTAAAACAATGTTATAATAATGTAGTGTAATAGTTAAACAATAAACCGTACACGAATGTTTTTTTCTAGGTTTTAAACATTGTACTTATGCATTGTTATTCTTAACAAACAGTAGGTATAATTTGGTCTCCATTCGCAGGCAATGTGTTTTGTGCAAATTTACAATTAAAATTGACGAATTATATTTAAATGCCGTCATTATAGTGCGTACCTACAGTAAGCATTTTATACAAGCCGAAATGCTTTTTGTTCAGATTTTGAAGGGAAATCACATTTTATAATCTAACCTTTGATAAAATTATTTTAATAAATAACAATTATTTCGCATTTTGTAATTTATTAACTGATTAATAACTTTGATAGGTCAGCACTATGCTCAGAGAAAATTCCCAGATTGTCAACATATTTTTTCATTCTTTTAGTTTCATTAAAGATTAATCTGTAGGATACTTCTTTCGTTTAAAAAAAAAATGTGCACGTTTCTCTGTATTGCCGAATAATGTTCCCGCACTTATGTACTAAAATGTGGTAAGCGACGACGTTCGACCTAAGAACAGAAACGTATAATTTTCTTAGCTGGGATGAGCAAACGTCGGCATTCTAACAAAATGCTTTTGCTTGACCCGGCACCTCCACCATTTGTATTATTTACATTTTTCTTGGTCACCTAACCCAAAATGATCAACCACCGGTGAATAAAATTTCGTATTCTTCTTCGACTATCTGTTGATCAGTTAACTTCGCTCCCTCTTTTGGGCTTCCGTACCTGTGTGTCCTCGTATAGGCCCTGCGCGGACAGCCACCCTGCTCACCCTATTTCTACGCCACTGGTTTCTGTATTACCAAATATGTTCCCGCGCTTGTGCTATTGTTCATTGTTCATTATTCTTTGTTCTGTTTAGTTGTGCAGTTTTACAAAAACATTGTGTGGCACACGTTATAATATGTTCCAATGTGGAATGTATATAATTAAACATGTTAATTATACAAGACATTAGATACATATTAATACAATTAAAAATGTAAATAATATCAGACATTAGATACATAATAACATCATTGTCCAGCCTAGGTATATCGTACACGCTCACAGTCCTCAGTAAACGTTAAAAAATATTTTTAGTTTATGGTACAGTCAATTTTTAAAAGGCATCGTCAATCTGAAGTAAAATGTGAAATATTTTTTAAAGAATGAGTTCGACGTAAGAACAGAAATGTATAATTTTCTTTAACTGGGAGGAGCAAACGTCGGCATTCTAGCATATGATTATCAAACGTCAGACCTCAACGTCGGAGAATGGGAACCGGGTAAAACTGAGTGAACTAAACCCAAACTTCTTCTCGGAGTTTATTTCGTAATAATAATTCTTTTGACGCAACAAGTAGTATTTTTCTCAAGCGTCTTCACTCGGCTACGAATGAAAGCTAGGCTGTCAATCGAATCCATGTTATTCAATATACGATCGACTTCAAATGTTCAGTCAGACGTTTCGTTGAAGAATCGGAAAATAATATAATATTCTCGACGGTTTACTTTGAGCTAAGAATAGAAAACTCAATCTTGTTTTTAGTTCCCACGTTTTCCTTCAAAACGATTAGATAAAATAATACTGAATCGAAAACAATCAAAAGGAAAATCCCTCTATAAATTACTACATTGTCAAAATATAGAAAATGTAATTTTATATAAACATAGTTGTAAATATAAAAAAATTGGTTTCCCTATGGAGACGACGTGAATATAGGCTCATGTAGCAGCTCCTATAGAAACTATGGTTATTGTTTTAAAACATGTTTTGCGGATAAAAATGTTATCTAATGTTATTAAAAAAATTAACTTAAAACATGAAATTAATCAAATATAATGTTTGTCAATGTCAAACGTGATCTCTTCTTACTTTAACACGAAAATATGTCGATTGTTGTTTGTGTGGTTTATTTTTAAAATTGTGTAATGTATTGTATTGTGTGTAATTCGTATTTATTGTGACTACTTTACTTTTAATTGTCGTATGGCATGCACTGCTGCTATTAAAAAACATGAAAAAGATTAATCACTTTGTGACGTCAAAATATTAATTTATTTTATAAACGTCAACCCGCTCTGTTACGAAAACTATAACGAGAAAAATGTAATCTAATAAAAACTTAATTATAGAGATATGAAGATATGTATTAGTACTGGGTGTTTGTATGGTTGTTTGAAACAGGGACTAAATTGACTTATATTTTGCATTACAAATTTTTAAATCTAACCTAGCACTACATCTCATTTGGCAGGAGTTGTATCCCAGTTTTATTATATAAGAACGAATTAATATTGATTTCCCGTGCCTGAACACGAGTAAAGAAACGTGTTTCGGAATTCTCACTGAAGAATACAAATTATTTAAGCCCAGTGCGACCCTTTTCTGGTAACTAAATAGATTCCATCAATCCCTTCAATCGCCAATGACCGAGACAAATCTTAAAACAACTGTCAGTACTGCTGGTGGTTGTAGAGTAATATATTATCTGTGCCGGAAACTAACCTCCCGAATCAGAGACCCACATGGAGAAGGTCGCGTAAGCGTATTTGTTACAAATTTACCAACCATAGTCAAGATATTTTTTATGATTACAAAATACAAAATAATTAATTACAAATCCAAACAGATAGCAGACCAAAATAATATGAAAGTATATTATAAAACCACTCAACTGAACTTTAACCTGGGTTACTTCTTATATTCGCGATATATTGGAGACGCCGTCTCCTTTCTCAAGCATTGTCTATTTTATTTTTTAAATATGAAAGTAGTTACAGTTAAATTATACTTTTAAAACACGCCTGGAATATTTGCTATGTATTATTATTTGCATCGCATAACGCAGTTTGCACAATTATATGTATCTAGGGCGAAGGTCGTCGCCCGGCAGACAAGCGCATGCGACTGCTTAGGCGACATGAACTCCAGCCCTATATACAGCTACCAGAGTTGGGGGGTTTTCAGCTATCTGCACACGCCGCCCCGAAAGAGTTACAATCTTGAAACTCGGTATATGACCTGGTATGTGGTCCATGACATACCAAAAAAAAAATCAACCCGATCCGACAACTCGTTCTGTGTTAAAAAAAGGCTCTCAACATCGTTAAATTCCTTTCGGCTGGCTGGTGGCTGGGTGGGTGGGTGGCTGGCTGGCTGGCTGGCTGGCTGGCTTGCTAGGAGTTCTCCGCGGAGATTAATTTAGCCTACAGAAAAACGGTAAATCTTAGAACTATGAAACTTGGACCACACTTAGATGTACTTTAGACGCAGTGACTTGTGCTTTCAAAACCAAAATCGGGTAACAGGGACAGGAGAAAATCAAAATTTGGATGATAATCAAAACGCGTAATTACCAAGGCGTGGTAATTTGTACAAACTTGAAATTAAACATGCTATTAACCATTATAACTTGCGTCCAAATCATAAGGGGCTAAATTTGGGGATGACCATGGGCCCAAAAATGACAAAAAACATATCTGAACTTTAAGAAATGAATCATTCAAAGAAAACGCTACAACTGAGATGTTTCAAACGTGGAATACAGTTTGATATCTTTCATTATTTATCACTTTTGAATTTGGAAAGCAAAATTGGGTAACGGGTCCCGGAGAAAATCGAAATTATCAAAAGTAGGTAATTCCGTACTCTTATAAATAATACGCTATACTGAGAAAACGGTTCATCTTAGAACTTTGAAACTTAGGCCACACTCAGATGTACCTCATATAACCAAAACCGGGCAATTGGACCGGGGAAAATCAAAATCAAAACGCGCAATCACTCAGGCGTAGTAATTTGTACAAGCTTGAAATTAAACATGCTCTTAACCATTATAAATATCTAGTGCTTAAAACACAAGGGGTATCTTTGGGGGGACCGTGGCCCAAAAATGTCAAAAAACAACTTTGAACTTAACAAATTTAATCATTCAAAGTCCATCATTCACACCTTGATAGCAAACGAACAACAAAAAGATGTAATATCCAACCAAATACAAAAATTTGTAAAAAAAAAACGGCAGCCAAGCTCTCCTTCAAAAGTATTCGGCTGTGAATGCTGTGAGACATAGAAGTTGAGCCACGCTTTTTATTCTTTCTCCCTAGTTTCGCTTTGAAAAAGTAAGATCATTTCGCCTGTTGACGAGCGCCAAAGCCAACGATTTTTGTGGTAAAAAGTAAAATTTTTAATCTCGAAATCATAAAAAAAAATGGCTTGGTTGGTTCATGGCCAAGAATTTTTTTATGATTTCGAGTTTAAAAATTTTACTTTTTTACCACAAAAATCGTTGGCTTGGCGCTCGTCAACAGGCGAAATGATCTTACTTATTTTCAAAGCGAAACTAGGGAGAAAGAATAAAAAGCTTGGCTCAACTTCTATATCTCACAGCATTCACAGTCGAAGACTTTTGAAGGAGAGCTTGGCTTCCGTTTTTGTTTTTTTTTTTTACAAATTTTTGAATTTGGTTGGATTTATTTTACTTCACGTCTATCCTATTCTCGTTACGTGCAACGGTATAGAGTCTTATTTGACTGGTTTGCCAATTGCCATAGAGTAGGCTATATTGTTTTTTTTTTGTTTTGTTTTTGAAAAATATTGGGAGAGCATCTACATTATTGCTTCCAGCTCTCCATAACTTGAAGATGAATAGAAATAGTTTTTATTTTCCTGATAATTATGGTCTCTATATAATAATACATGTTTGCCAGTATAAATACAGTATCGATGTGCATTATACCGTGACTTTCTCTAAAGTTGGCTCACCATCAGAGGCGCCTCATGCGTAACGCGTGAGATCATAATTCGTGAGGTCGGAGGTTCGATTCCCGCCGACGTCAATCCTGACTGAAGGGTTTTTAAGATTGTCTTCACTCGTTACGGCGAATCATGGAAACAATTCCATTTTTGTCGAGCAATTTAACATTCACACTTTACAGTTGATAATATTCCAATCACCTACAGTTATTCACCTGGTCACACCGGATTTAACTGACGTTTTCACCAAGCGGGAATCTCTAATAATTAAATTATTTTCACGAATGCCTCAACTCAAATCAAACTTTAATATATTAGTTAACGGACCGTGTATTTGAGCTTGCAATCATCTTCCATGTCTGTTCTCAAGAGTTCGTAAATGTTCTATTTCCTTCCGTCGCATTTCTTCTTTCTGTCTCTCTCCAGCTCGGAGTCGACTGTTGTTTATGGGAAACTCGCTCAATCATCACACTCCACGGATCAAACGTCCGACGGAACATCCTGCCCGATTCCTTGTGATCACATTTTTTACGGACACAATTGCGTTGCCTTGGTTACCCCGCCCCCCTCAAAGCTACCGCCACGTGACCGCGAGGACAAGTCTGGAACAACCGTAGCCGACCTAGTGGGATGATTCGGGAGAAACTGACCTAAATCAATCTCTTCTTCGATAGTCATACTGCTTGAACTATCGGCAGAAAATACTTAAATGATATCTGCAATATTTTAATGATTCATTGAGAGTCTGTGAAGTCGATTCTGCGATGTTAACACTGGAATTGTAATATTTTCTGTTGTTGACCAAAAATATTGACGATTTTTCCCCTAACTTTTTAACTAGGAAACGCTCAGTTGGACGCGTTGATAAGCGAGCACGTGCTATAGCTAGACCCACATTGCACATTTTTTTAAATTTTAAAATCTACGACGTTCGCGTTTCCAGTATTATTTATTATTGCCAAGGTATTTGGGTAAACCCGTGTTTAAATCTTTACTTTAAAATCCACCGCCATCTAGAGGACCTTGACTCCTTGGGAAAACTTTTTAAACTCTTTGTTGACAATTAATAGACTGCTTCCTCGAAAGTATTTTGATTACTTCTAGGTGGCAGTGCATTAGAAACTTCGCGCGTCTTTTCGTTGCCATGGCAACGTTACTTTTGTTATAATGTAATTTCCATCTACACTACTTATCGGATCAAAATAAAATTAACATATTCGTGACCGGACGGACATTCTAAATGATTTGGCTATCTCAGATTTTGTCGCCGTTGAGTTTGAAAAAAAAACTTTTGATTAACTTTAATGTAACTTTTTAACTTTTTGAACGATTTTGCCACAAAACTAATGGCATTCAATCGAGAACAAAGCTTGCGGATGGTGAAAATTTCAACTCGATCCGAGCCTCCGTTCGACCGCTATCATGAGCCAAAAAAGCTGCACGACTTTCCGTTGCCATGGAAAACCGTACTTTGTTATAATGTAATTTCCATCTACACTACTTATCGGATCAAAATAAAATTAACATATTCGTGACCGGACGGACATTCTAAATGATTTGGCCATCTCAGATTTTGTCGCCGTGAAGTTTGAAAAAAAAACTTTCGATTAACTTTAATGTAACTTTTTAACTTTTTGAACGATTTTGCCACAAAACTAATGGCATTCAATCGAGAACAAAGCTTGCGGATGGTGAAAATTTCAACTCGATCCGAGCCTCCGTTCGAACGTTATCGCGAGACATACAAACAAAAAAAAAAAAAAAAAACAGTGACTATTTTTTCCGGCAGAGTCAAATGGAAACGCTCGCTTCGCTCGCTTAAATTAACTCGCACCACACACCCCCAGGCACTGAACCCGATTTCAATGTCCCTACTGAAAATTAGTTCTGTGACTGATGGATTGACTATAACTAGGAAACGCTCAGTTGGACGCGTTGATAAGCGAGCACGTGCTATAGCTAGACCCATATTGCACATTTTTTTTTAATAAAAAATTTACGACGTTCGCGTTTCCAGTATTATTTATTATTGCCAAGGTATTTGGGTAAACCCGTGTTTAAATCTTTACTTTAAAATCCACCGCCATCTAGAGGACCTTGACTCCTTGGGAAAACTATTTAAACTCTTTGTTGACAAATAATAGACTGCTTCCTCGAAAGTATTTAGATAACTTTTAGGTGGCAGTGCATTAGAACTTCGCGCGTCTTTTCGTTGCCATGGCAACGTTACTTTTGTTATAATGTAATTTCCATCTACACTACTTATCGGATCAAAATAAAATTAACATATTCGTGACCGGACGGACATTCTAAATGATTTGGCTATCTCAGATTTTGTCGCTGTTGAGTTTGAAAAAAAAACTTTTGATTAACTTTAATGTAACTTTTTAACTTTTTGAACGATTTTGCCACAAAACTAATGGCATTCAATCGAGAACAAAGCTTGCGGATGGTGAAAATTTCAACTCGATCCGAGCCTCCGTTCGACCGCTATCATGAGCCAAAAAAGCTGCACGACTTTCCGTTGCCATGGTAACCGTACTTTGTTATAATGTAATTTCCATCTACACTACTTATCGGATCAAAATAAAATTAACATATTCGTGACCGGACGGACATTCTAAATGATTTGGCCATCTCAGATTTTGTCGCCGTGAAGTTTGAAAAAAAAACTTTCGATTAACTTTAATGTAACTTTTTAACTTTTTGAACGATTTTGCCACAAAACTAATGGCATTCAATCGAGAACAAAGCTTGCGGATGGTGAAAATTTCAACTCGATCCGAGCCTCCGTTCGCACGTTATCGCGAGACATACAAAAAAAAAAAAAAAAAACAGTGACTATTTTTTCCGGCAGAGTCAAATGGAAACGCTCGCTTCGCTCGCTTAAATACGTGTATGTTTTATTTATACTAGGAAACGCTCAGTTGGACGCGTTGATAAGCGAGCACGTGCTATAGCTAGACCCACATTGCACATTTTTTTTAAATTTTAAAATTTACGACGTTCGCGTTTCCAGTATTATTTATTATTGCCAAGGTATTTGGGTAAACCCGTGTTTAAATCTTTACTTTAAAATCCACCGCCATCTAGAGGACCTTGACTCCTTGGGAACACTATTTAAACTCTTTGTTGACAAATCATCGACTGCTTCCTCGAAAGTATTTTGATTACTTCTCGGTTGCAGTGCATTAGAAACTTCGCGCGTCTTTTCGTTGCCATGGCAACGTTACTTTTGTTACTAGGAAAACGCTCAGTTGGACGCGTTGTTGAGCGAGCACCGGTACGTGCAACATGACCCGAGTACGACATTCCCATAAGTCCTACCACACAGTGTAGGCCTAATTGGATATTGACATTGTACACTATATAATACAATTCCAACATCTTTGCATTGTACTTATTCACGTCATGCCTTCTAAAGTGTGTCTTTGTATCTTCACTGCCTCCTTCATTTTTTAACATCATTTTTCGAATTATGATTACCAATAAGTCTTTAAGTTCTTGACCGATTTAGCTGAAAATTTGGAAAATAGGAGAGAATGTTGTACTTATTGACCCTGCAAAATTTCATAACGATCGGAACATTTTTTTTTATTTATTTTTTTATTTTTTATTTTTTTTCAACGGTCGGATTTTGTTCAAAAACTATACAGCAACCCGCCTAGGTGGTATGTACATGTGTGCAAAATTTCAGGTCGATCAGAGAAACGGTGCGACCTGTATCGATGCGGTAACCGGTGCGACCTGTACCGAAGCAGTAACAGAAAAAAAAACAGACATTCGAGCCATAAGAGTCAAGTGGAGACGCTCGCTACGCTCGCTCAATAATGTAATTTCCATCTACACTACTTATCCGGATCAAAATAAAATTAACATTATTCGTGACCGGACGGACATTCTTAATGATTTGGCCACCTCAGATTTTGTGCTGTGAGTCTGAAAAAAAAACTTTCGATTAACTTTAATGTAACTTTTTAACTTTTTGAACGATTTTGCCACAAAACTAATGGCATTCAATCGAGAACAAAGCTTGCGGATGGTGAAAATTTCAACTCGATCCGAGCCTCCGTTCGAACGTTATCGCGAGACATAAAAAAAAAAAAAACAAACAAACAAAAAAAAAACAAAACAAAAAAACAAAAACCAGTGACTATTTTTTCCGGCAGAGTCAAATGGAAACGCTCGCTTCGCTCGCTTAATTATAGGCAAAAACTGGTGGAGGTCCCAGAGGAAGAAGACAGTGCAGGCATGGCCATCGGCTTCGATAAGCCCAGGGAGCCAAGAATGTGGTGGGAACCTCCCACCCCCTACCCGACTTAGTTGAAAATAGGGTTCGATATTAATGTATTTATTTAAAATAACATGTATATTTGAAAATCGTATAAAAACGCATTGCTCACAGGTATTAACACAAATCCGTTATACAAGATGCTTTAATGTGCAAATTACATTTTCTTTGGCGGGGGGGGGGGGGGGGGGGGCATTACCCCACAGTTTGCTGGTAAAGAAACACGTAAATATCTTTGGTCTACAAAGGGAATTTAACGACACAAGTTTACATGTTTTAAGCATAGGCAGAATCGACTATATAGGACCATTAAGGTAATTATATCGGCAAAATGTTTGATGACATCATCAAAATTTTAATGGTGTCATTAGGTTTTAACCGTCAAAAAATTCATGTTTAACAGATAACACCATTATATTACGTATAACCTATATTTCGGAGCATTAGAAGGTAATGTCGGTAATTTTTGCTGATATCATTAAAAATTAACGGTTTTCATCAAAACAGTTTTAACTATGGTTTAAGCGGGAAAGGATTTTGTATGACAATATAAAAGTCACGGCTACTCAAACTCTTCAAAAACACCCCCTTTGTTCTATTAATTATGCATCTTCGTGTAGCAGCAATCACACACGTTAAAATCAATTATTAACCGCACTGAGTGTAACGTGGGGAAAGAGCTCTGATAATATAGAGAGCTGTGCAAACACTCGTCGGTAGAAACTTGGGTGTAATATCAGCGGAGCAGACTCATGATATGAGGCTATTACAAATGAGTTATTGTCCTTAAAAAACAATACTCTCGAATTCTTGTTTAAATTAATGAATCATATCGGTTTCTTCACATTAACAATATTTTGGAAAAGACGATAGAAATGTTTCATTTCCGTTTATTGGTCAAAAAATTTAGAAGAAAAAAAACAGAATATAGAAATATTTAAATGTATATCATAAAGTTCACATTTAATAAAAAACAATTGAATTATTATATTATCTTGCTGTTTGTCATTCAGAAAACGCCTGTAGGTTATTTGCTACTGTTCGAGTAAATAATATTATATATGTATTTGTTTTTCGTTATAATAATATTATAAATTCAAACTCTCTATTGACGTAATTATGAAATGTATGGCTATAAATTCAATGGTAACCGGTTTCTGGCGTTAAATATTAAATAAACAACAATCACGACGCATCTCCATGTTTACGTTGCCAGCAAAAATAATGTTAATTCGCAAAATATCGGTTCAAAGCTGTTTTCACAACTATAAAAGTATACCACCTACAACCAAAAGAAAACTAGTAGACCATATTGTGATATAATTAAATTTCCACAAATTTGCTTAAGAACTTTAACTTAGATTTGTACAGTATTACGCTGTACTAGTTCAGGCCAATGATATATGTTTCACGTTTGTTTGAAAAACACAAAAGTTAAATGTTCTTCCAATAAATTATAAGAAAACATGATTGTGTACATTTCACGTTTTACCATGCTTAGCGCCACATTACACATTTAAGTGTATGATTGGGCTAGTTATAATTGGTGGATGTTAGTTTAGTTGTTAGAAACATGAATTAACAGTACATACAAATTATTTACAAGCTAATTATAACTTAGTTTACGCGGTTCTGAGTCCATCTCTCTTTCTGTGTGCAGCGTGACGCGTGTTTTGTAATAAACGCGACGTGATTACAACTGACAGTAAAATCTCACTCGGAAAAGCGATTTTATTTGAGACCACAAAATATGACCGATATAATAATTCAGCGTGGGTTTTATGTCCCCACGAAGTGACGTTTATACGTCAAATCAATATCAGTGACGCAAATGTTTTTATCGTCGTTGTTAATGAAGAGTGGACGCCGAGGAAACTGTTGGTCCAAATGGCGACCGAAGCGCCCTTGTCCATTGGAGTGGGGGAGGGGGGGAGGGGAGGAGATATTTATCCGCGCTTGATGCAGATTACAGGGCGGGCAGACACGCTTTGTATGAGGTGTGGCCAGTTTAACATCTGTAAAAGAATTATGTGTGAAACGTGTACAGTTTGACTCAACGTGGGATACACATACCATTTACTTTATACCACGAGAGACGGAAATTAAATTGATACATAAAGGAGAGCTTCGCTCCCTGTTATAAACATTCATTAAATTTTGCAGTGGTGAAAACATCTTACACAAAATAATCGTTTGTTTCGAATATGGTAGGCTTCCACATACAGATATGCATACCATATCCCTGAAAGTTGTAAACAAATAATTATCTTCATGATTACAGTAATTATGTGAAAATTATCAACTTTTATTTCTTATTAATTTCCCGAGAAAACGTTTGAAAAAAAAACTACACAAAATGATCGAAAGTCCATAGTTTTCACACTACATGGGCGATACCTGAAACATAACACAATATGTCTGCAAACTCTCTTATTATTACCGTTATACAATGATGCGTGATGTGCTGTTTAATTGAATAATGTAAGAGTTCGAATGAAATAATCTAAACAACTATCATGTTCGAAATTCGAAAATAACATCACCGAATGAATGACTGCTTGACCTAATGTTGATTTTTAATGGTTGAACAAATCAAGTAATGCAATGTGTGACGTATTCTTTGAAACATTTTCTTTACCTAGTTTGATAATATCTTATTATTATACCAGGGCTGCCCAGCTGTTTATTTTCTCCCATTATTGTGTTTTTCTATATTCACGGTTATACATAAACATTATACATTTAACGAGTACTTAATGTATGATTTTGATGCTGTATTATACCACCGGGATAATGTACAATGTTTTGTAGTAGTATTACACATTTTAAACTAAAACGTGCGACATAAGCAACGTCGTGACGTAAAATTACAAATAATAGTGTTAGGTTAAAATACTTCCATTTTCTTACACCTTTTAAGCTGCGTTTAAATTTTGAAAACTACAATGTATGAATATTCATACACATTTTAAAATGTTACAAACACATTATTAAAATACATTTTATAATTTAAGTTAATGTTGACAATTTAGATAAATATATTTAACCAAATTAACGTCAAGCTAAAATTGTTTATAGTTTACATAGAATACAGGGACGTCATGATAAGTTTACGCAGGTTTGCTTCCAATGCAGAAGGTCCGAGGTCGATTCCCGATTTAGGAACGTGGTCATAAATCCATCAATCCTTGAGTCTGAAAATTAGTTCAGCGACTGATGAGTGGGTATACTATAACTACGCGAAATTATAGTTTTTTCGTGATATCTTGAGAACAGTCCAATATATCTCAAAACTGATTGCGGACAGCTATGTGGTTTTGTTGGGACAATGTAATGCATGAAAAAGTATTCAAATATAATAATCGGTGCAGTTTTTATTTTAAATATGCATTTAATTAATTGAATATCAAATAAAATGCTTGATTACCATAACATACATCAAGCTATAGTCCTCACAAAACCTCATAGCTGTCTGCAAACAGTTTTGCGATATTTAGCAGTGTTCTCGTGATATCACTTAAAATACGTAATCTCGTGTGGTTTTAATATTGGTGGTGGTCTTTACCCTTATGTTATGACGTACCTTATTTTAGGAATTAAAATGTTTCAATTCAATAAGAGTTTTAACCGTACATTGTGTTATACAATTCAGGAATAAAAGTGTATAAAAATATCGCACTTCGCACTTATTCAGCCCCACTTGTGTATATGTTTGAATCACAGGTTAAACTCTTACATTTTGATCGATTGGATATTGCTTAACGTCTCATATTTATGCACTTTGGCTAATCGAGACGATGAGTGGTGATAGATGAGGATGAAGTATGAACAGAAGGGAGGAGGGGAAACCCGGTACCGGCACGTAGCCTACTCCTTTCGAAAAGTACCAAGGGGACCAACGGCTTAACGTCCCATCCGAAAGGACGGTGTAACTTTGACAGTCATATAAGTTCCTCCACTAACCAGGACTGCCAAGCAGACGTCGAGGAGAACGAAGCCGTTACACTAGCTTTCGAACCCTCCATCTGCTCTAACCAGCGGTATACGTGAGTTTCCACTCTACCCATGACCACGCCCGATTCTGCTCAACTTCGGGTGTTCGAGTGGGAACCGGTTAAACGAGCTCGGCTAAACCGCTGGCTCTTACATTTTGTTTTGGTCATCCCTGTGACGAGACACTAGAATTATTTGCAGAGCGTGCGTTGTGCGTGAACCTGGGAGTCTACGCTTGATGGAAGCCGCACTTTATTGCTCGAAACACTTAGAAGCGGCACTTTGTCCTTGTCACGTCAACATCTCAAGATAGTCTAGAAAGTAAAAGTAATGTATTGGATAAGTGTAACGAGGAGTAAATACTTGCTATTTAATAATAATTTTACTTTTACGCATAATAGCAAAAATGACCGTCTTTGTCAACTGTCAATTTATTATTTTGAACATTGTTATTAGTTCCGTCAGTGATACTTTCTACGTCTAAGAACGAGAGAAAACTTCGCTATTTAAGTTATTGGCAGTGTATGAAACTCTTCACTTGTACAAACTGTTCCGTACACATTGCCAACCGTCTCGAAGAAGCATGGAATACACCGCAATCACAGTAAGTTTTTTTGCGTTTATTTCTTTTTCTTTTTTCAATTTATTTTCTTACTTTTCCTAATTTTTTTTTTTATTTTTTTTTACTTTACTTGATATATTTAACGTAACATTTTTTTTATATAAAATACTTATAAATTGTTGCAATATAACTTCTTCCTACTTGGCTCAACGTCTAGTTAATTATTTTGCATTCGTTTATGTTATTGGTTTTATTCTGTTGTTCTCCTTTGTAAATAAGTTTTATAACTGTATATAGGATAGACGTCATATAAATAAATAAGCCTAACATTATTAATTTTACTTATTCTCTACATTTAATGTTTGTGTTATGACCTATAGCTATTTTTGTGGGTTATCATTGTTGTTATAATAGTCAGTTAAGTGCCTCTTGGATATAAATCTATGTGTGGCATGTGTCATTTCAAAGTGAACTTTGCATCCTACTCAAATAACTTAAAATTGTGAGAGCTTCAATATTATAATTGCATTCTTACAAAAGGGTAAATTTCAATATTTCAACCTACTAAATACTATATACTTTCATACGAAATCAATAATACATGTAATTATGGTAGGTATTATGTTTCACAGGTTTGCTGTGTCCTCCTGATGACTATTAATATGGCACTGAGCAAGGCAATACCAAATAGACACCCCAACCATAAGTATGTCTTTTTATTCAATTACATACACGCACTAAATGTATTTTTCGACACACTTTTTATACTCAATGCTTATATAAAATATTTAGGTGGAACCTGTAACTTTAAAAGACAATATAGTGAATGTATATTTTATTTGATTATTGTGCACTGGAAATGACTGTAACTGTTATGAAACATAAATTATTTATTATATTCACTTTTGTATATAAACACTCTTTTTCGATCTTTTCGACAAATTTAAGAGCTAAGCAATTGCTTATCATCTGTAGTCTTATTTAGTGCTACACTCATTTCAATCAACATTCTTTCAGTATATTCAACTCAGGTATACAAGAAGCATGTAAAACAAATCCAAGCATTGCACGTAAAACAATGTCGAGATCTAAAAGAAGGGCCATGCAAACCTTGGCTTCATGTTACATCAATTGCGCACGATACATTTATTTAATTCATACTCGAGCCGCGACTGCAGCCAAGCTCTCAAATAAACTAAACATAATGTATGAAACACAAAGTACAGTCATAATGTCAATAGAAAATGTATTATAGTAAATTAATTTAAAATACAAGCTTGGCATTAACATTAAATTTGCAATATTCTAATGGCTACCGGTATTCTATTGTTACAATAATGCTATAACGATACTATCTGCATGTACTTAGTAATAATTACCATAAGTCTTATACAGCACTAATAGACATACCATAGGACAAACCATTAATTACAAACACCATTAACTGTAGCCCTACATCTATAAATAAAATACCAGGTAAAAGTAGCTTAATGGATGATTCATATTAATAGAACATAGGGATTATGAACATTACATGAATGAATAGCTATAAATTGTATCAGCCAAGCTTTACAGTTTTTACTAATTTCAATACATTATTTCTTCATATGCATTAAATACACTTTTAATTTTTTTGTATGGATAAGTTTTCATATTAGTTTTAGAACAGTTGTTAATTTGTGGGGTAACGGATATAATCCGTACCCACCTATTTCGTTGTACCCGTAATGTACCTAGAATCGAATGTGGTATGTCTCCAACCCTCTGATTACAAAATTTAATAATTTTGATGAAAATTGGTTGTACAAGAGTTTCGAAAATATCCTACATTCTCAGGGCTCTTTTATTCACGTACCTACCTAAGATGTTGGAATTTTCTTTTTGTCGCGTTTCGTATAGTGCCAAATATTTAATTGGGGGATATCACATCAACAGTGTTAAGCATCAGTAGTATGATTGTGGGACTAGTACATTTATTTTATGTTCAATGATTATATTTTTTTATTAGAAATACAATATTATTCTCCATTTAGGTTTTATTGTTTTTTCCGGGCATTTGAGGCAAATATTACGCCATATAAATTATTGTTTCCAGTGACTATGGGCTAGGACGAAACTTGCACGGAATCGTCCATATCATGTATTTTTTTTTTCATGTATAGTGGGTTGTGATACTGTTCCAATCTTGAATCTATTCATATCAAAACTTATAATGAAAGAATATAATAATCTTGAAATTATTGAGTTAGCTGTCTCGGTAATTAAGGGATTAAAGGCTATTGTAATCACCCTAAGGTCAAAACCATAAGTCTATGAAAGTTGACTGAATGAAAGAGTACCTTTAATAAAACAGCAAATAATGCGAGAAATAACCTCACTCTCAGCCATTATGTCGTTTTATTTACTATAGGATACACACAGCTACGTCACGCATCCAGGAGCATGCCGGGTATTCGCCCAACTGATGGACAAGCAACCATCTTTTCGCAAGTTGACGCCTGCTGAACATCGCAACACTAATCACGCTCCAACTTTTATCCTATTCATTTTGGGGAAAACTTAAAGAGGAATAATATTAAGCAAATATATCATTCCTTCTAATAGCGGTTACTTGAATTTCTAGACAGTCGTTAACTTGTTTATATCGATGTACGTATCAAAATAAAATTAAGACTTACTTGTTACCATGAAATTAAATTAAAACAAGTTCAATTGACAAAAACCTAGTGATCGGATTTCGACAAGAAACCTCTTTCAAAATATGCATGGAAAAATGTTTAGACAAGAAATAAATAAACTTTCTAGATAGAAAGTGCACAGAACGAATAGCATAGGGTAATATGCATGGTATGTGTTTTCATCTAAAATACGCACTTTGACGTGAGATAAGCAGCGAAAAACTGCACGCTATGCTGTAAATTTTCGTTCAGTGCTTTTTCTATCTAGACAGTAAACCTATTTCTTTCTAATTAGTTGGATGCAAATTTAGAGAGAATTCTTGTTGAAATCGATCAGTAGTTTTTTGTCAATTGAAGTTGAGAAGACTTAAAGTTGTTGATAATTTTTTCATTTATAATGCCGTACATTGTTATAAAAACCTAACGGTTCTGTTAAAAGATTCGAAATAATCGCTATTAGAAGAAATGATATGTTTGCTAAATATGATTCCTCTTAAGTTTTGTCCAAATAATGAATAGGTTATAAGTTAGAGCGTGATATTTTTTGAGCCGTTCATCAGGCGTCAACTTGCGAAACTAGGATGTTTGTCCATCAGTACGATCCGTGGCCACTTGCCACTGAGTGTGACGTCACGTGTGTGTTCCTATAGTACCATCTAGTGCACATCTAGAGCAAAACAAAATTTTGAAAATCTTTTTTTCTGGATATAGTTTCTAAACACCTTTGCTTCCATCTAAGTACAAGGAAAAATAGATTTCTGAAATAACCGTTGGTGTACGAATTGTTTTGTCAGACCGTACAAAGCTAGAAAAACCTCGTCTTTGTACAGTGTATATATAATTATATCAGTCTCCGAAGGATGTTGTTATTTCTTGATTGACTTCCATATAATTGACATGAACGTTATTTCCAGACTGCGGTATGTGCTCCACACCCCTCTCCCGATCCAGACGCGCCACCACTACCCCGAGGTCTACCACGTGCCGCCCGGGACCGAGAATCATCGCAGTCATCACAGAAGAGTTGTCAAACAACCACGGTTCCCCGTTCAGGAACAGAAAACAGACTTGAAAGCTGAACACAGTTGGGTTGGGGTTGTGAAAACCCTTAAACCCTTTGAACCCACTGAACCGCATGAACCCAATAAACACTTTGTACCCACTGTACCATTCACACCATTAGTACAAACTCCCACGTGTTGATACTAACTTTAAGTTTTGTTTGTTTAAACTAGAATGCTTAGGTTATAGGAATGAAGCTTGAGGTTTTTATAAACATACAAAGCGAAATAGAAGGTTCCGCTTCCAAGTTTTCTCTATAATGATTATCCTTGCCTGGTAAAAATGTAGTCAACAAGCACAAAAGTGACTTTGACATGTGCTGACATTTGAAAAAGAGTGCTTCATTGAAGTTTTGGGATTGATCAGCTCTAACAAACCTAAATTTTACCCTTGAACCTTTGTTTGTCTTTAGACCTTATATTAGATACAAGTATAGTTTGTTCAATATATATATGTCATTTAGATATAATTTAACAAAACTTATCTGGATATGAACACGCAACAATTTGATAACGCCACTAATAAGACTGAACAAGTAAGATGAGTAGATTCATATAAATGGTTTTGTTACTGTTTTACTGTTGTGATAATATGTTTTACAATAAAAACATTTTCTTACTCATTGTATTGTACACTGTTGTTTTGTAAATAGTTATTACGAAATTATCATTAATTGTTCTAAAATACCTTGTGTGCACATTGAAAATTTATAGTACTGTACAAAAATTGCTTCAAAAAAGTTCGTTTGTTGATTTGTTGATTTGGATTACCTATGTAGTTTAACAATATGTGTATGCATCACACACAATACATTTTGTGTTTATGAGCTGTGCTCATTATGTTATTCCTTTTTATCATAATTTATTATCATTAAATAATAATAAATTGTAGATAAAAATACATGTTTTGTTTTTTTACATTTAAAGTACTCCTTCTTGCATGCGTATAATGTACCGGCAGCGGTGACTAAGCGGACCACGTGTAGCTTATGGGCATGCGGAAAAGCATGCTCCCACATATTAAATTTCCTGCCAGGTGGGCCCCAAAAAACCCCTTTTTCACGTTGTGTGTAAAAGCTTAAAAACGAACGCAAGAGTTGCGAAATATTACGCTATTTATAAAACTCAACTTGTTCTAAAATAACAAAAAATCGAGTAACTCTTGCGAAATTACAGTTAAGAAAATGGGGACCGTAAACGGGATAAAAACCGTTTTTGATTTTTCTCGCTGTCGTAATGAAAACCCCATAACGTATTCTGAATAAAAGAAATTTTTTTTTCTAGTCAGCGCCCACGTTGATTCCGGATAATCTTACGACTTCGTTTATTTTTAAATAAAAAATAATTTTAAAATTACAGCTAGTGAAAGTGAACAAATTGCTTCGAAATGAGTTTGTTTGTTTATTTGTTGAGTGACGAAGTTGAATGAGTTCCGTTTTAGCTTGGATGCTATTTTAATCTGGAATGAGTAAGTGTAGCCACGTCAAATGCAGCCATCCTCTTACTCTATCTATAGAATTATGCAATTCATCACCGTGGAATCTTCACGTGAAACCTGCCAACGAATCCATCACAATATGCATTCGTGAAATACAAGATAGATTTATACAGAATGCACACAAAACAACAGTGCTTCCTAGTTATTGTTTAAGGAATCTCTAAGTTTATAATATCTTTCACTTCAACATCCCTATACACTCACTCGGTTACTCACTGTCTGTCAACTACCTTTAACAAATCTTCAAACATACACAACGATGAACTAAAAGTAAATAAAGTTCTTCATTTATATATATATATTTTATCCATTTCTCCATTCCCTTCATTTTTTTATTTAAAACAACGTCCAAATCGTTATGCAATCACAGTAATATTGATTATTTGTTGCGCGTCATTTGATTTTTGTTATTTTTTTTTGGGGATTAGTTTAGGGTTCGTATAGAAATTATTATGACAATTTTTTGGGGTTTATATGCTGTATTGAAAGTATAAATAAATAAAAACGCATACTATGCCTTCTTCGTCAAACAGTTTTCATAACGGAATAAGATAGGCGTTACATAAATCAAATACAATTAAGTAAGAAAAATGGTTTTGAAGGAACTGTATCTAGTATCTATGTAAAATTATGTATAATGTTAATAGTTAATAGTATATTTAGTCATTATTTGACATCAAAAATCTGTTAACAATAAATATAATATCTAAGAAATGTAGGTTACTTTTACACTCTTTAATGAATGGAAATATACAAGAAAAATAAAGGTCATGTAGTACATTCGTTAAAATAAATGAAAATAGTATTATAAGAGAATAGAAGTTATCCTTGTTGAAATAAACAAATATCGCTGCTGGCGTCGTAGCTAATGAAGGTTGCTTGAAAATGTGCCAACATAAGAAACAGTTACTGCTCGTTATACATACGTCTCTTTTAAATGTTATTATAGTAATACTTTCAGCGCTTGTATTGGTATTGGAAATAGGGGGCAAGTTCACTCCACTTATTGAACGAGTGAGCTAGCGAACGTGGATTTCCTTCGATTAAAAGGCCCTAAATTGTTTTTCTGCGGGGCGTGCGGCGTGTGGGTGTGTGGTTTTGTGTGTGTGTGTGTGTGGGGTGTGGTTGTTGTGTTTGTGTACGTGAAAATCAGCCGAATCGTGAACAGATTGCGCTGAAATTTTTTAAAAAGACTCCGGTACGAGTTTTTTAGAACTGCTAACAAAAACAGCAAGATTATTTCGATTTAAAACCCACAAGAAATGAAAAATGAAAAATAGACCCAATGTTTTGGAATTATTTTAACGACAATGTTTTAGATTTTGAAAAAAATTTTTTTTTTTTTTCGCCTGGCCGTGTAATGCCGTGCCCATGCAAGGTCTGTCGAATGTTGGACGTCAAGGTCCCCAATTCCGCTCGTAGATTTTAGTAAAACCCTTGCAATATTTTCAGTATTTCGTACTGGCTATGTTTTCCAAATAGGCCCTATTGCCACGAGATGGACTACACGCTTATATGAAATTTTAAAACATGTTTAAAAAATTTTTTTTAAAAAAATCTAGAAAAAAAATCTTTCCCCCACCTGGATTTAACCCACGTCTCCCCCATTTCGGCTACAAGGGCGCTTTAGCCCAAATGACTAGGAAAAGCCAAAAATCGTATTTTGACGAGTGAGCGAGTCATGTGGGGTACCGGGAACATTTTCATTTTAAATTTGATAATTTTATTCGTATAAATAATAGGGATTGGTGGGGAAAACACTGTGCGGAGGTTGCGTTGTTGGCAGTCTTCAACTAATATTCCTTTTTAACTGCCGGGGCTTGCTTAAAAGGGAGATTGTTGGCGGGGTTGGTAAAGTTTAGGCCATAGTTTTTGGCCAAAAAGCTCCACTGTAGCCTAGATAGGGTAAGGGAGGGCCCAAGGGAAGAGGGAAAAAAAGAAATGGACCGGGGACTCAAAAACTGGCTCACCACTGCCAACAAGACTTTTTGGGGTTTCCCTTTAGTAGACCATCATGGGAGTGCAGAGCAGGTGGTGGTGAGGTACGATTGCATATTTCAAGAATGTTTTTTTATTTTAAAAATTAAATCAAAATTAAATTTAAAAAACTTATTTGTGATAACATCATGCTTGGCAGATAATTTTGTGAAATCTGAACACAATTCTGGAACATGTATTTTACTTGCCAATTGTCAATTGCCACATTGTCTTATTGTTTTGAGTTCAAGTTATTCTGATGGAAACATATTTTTTATACGATCACAATCAAAGAAAGTAAGTGGTAGTCAATTAAAGGGGTATTCAGTCTTTAAACCCAGAAAATGTATTTTCTCCAAGTTAAATTTGTTATGAATTTAGAGAGTAAATAACAAAATATTGTGTTTGCCTTGACCCGGGGGAAAAAACTGTCAATCCGGTTGAGCTAGGTCTCATCGAAAAAATTCCCCTTAAAAAAAACATTGCGATCTTTTAGCCCCATGACCTTGGTCGATTTTGGTACAAAAATTATTGACCATTATTGACGTTCTCGTTTCTCTTTTATGTACATACAATATTTTGTTTTTGTAATTTTGGACGTGGTTTCAGTCCAAATATGCTGTTTGCAAAGGTGTTTTCCGGGGGTCATATTTTGAGTGTTTAATGTATATTTGTGCACAGTTTCAAGTCAGCATCTTCTAAAGGGTTATTTTATATAGCCGGTTAGAAGCAATTTAAGAAATTCACTTAAATGCCCATTTACACTAATTTCAGTAAAAATTTTTATTTAATTTTTTTGATCACAGGTAGGTCTACACACTTTTCCAATGGTAAAATTTTATAGTTTGGTATTGTGTTGGGGAATATTTGGTAAAAATGGGGGTAATAACCTCTTTAAATGCCACAAAGAACCACTTGTGAATCTATCTTTAAAAAACTATTATTTTATATGACCGGATTCAATTATTTTATTTCCAATTTAAACTACTCACAGTGAGAGAGTTAAACACAGTGGAAGTGCTAATAAACAGTTTACCGCTCTTGGCTTTGTGCCAATCCTCTTTGGATGTCAACTGTATGAGATACTCCCAAGTCTGACAGGCTGCCATCCATCAACCCTCGGCAAATCACATAAATTATTTAAAGCTTCATAAAGTGAACATTCCCTCGCAAAATATCGATTCTCCGTACCTTTTTGCTACGTCATACAATTGATAGTCTCGCACCCTCGTCGTCGCTATACCTTGTGTTATCGTGGAGGGTAGAGGTAGAGGGTGTTATTTGCTCCAACGAAAGAATGCAGATGCTTGGTAGTGGTGGGGGTAGAATAAATGACCGGTAAATGGAATGTCGCCTTTGTGTATGAAAGAGATATATCTTTTACCAACGCAAGCAAAAATTATCTGTGCTAGATCACAGGGTTCCTCCGTGTGCAAGATCCACGCTGAGCTAGCGTGAATAGATTTGACAAAGTTGTTATGTTGGGAAAACAATTTCGAGCCACCTGCATTCTTTCGTTGGGACCACTATATACGGGGACTGCTGCCAACTGGCTTAAGTTTTTTATTACAATTTTAGTGAGCAGAACGAATGTGCGCTTGCGCAGTACCATAAAAATCCAACCCGCGATTGCACTCGGCAGTTTTAGAAAAAAACTCTTTATCAAGGTGATTGTAGCCCACTGCGACTCTTTTAGGCCATTTTTAGAATTAACTGGGCATGCGTGCTCCGTTGCAAAGCATTACGGGAGACAGGGCATTTACACGCTAAAAGCCATATGCTTGGGCGCGTGGTGGTCTGCACTGTGTTGAAAACGCAGTACTCCACACACCCGAGCATATGGCATTTAGCCCTTTCTCCCGCAATGCTTTGCGCGCGCGATTAGAGGGTGCTGGTGATTTTGAAAATCGTTTTCGAACTGAATATATAGTAGTGTAATAACCCTGTACAAAGTCACAACGTTGCTACGTCATAGAGATGGGAATTTTGGCCCGAACGACCAGGCCAGCCCCGACTTTCGGGTAACATTGAAATTTCGGGCCGGTTCGGGCCAGTTCGGGCTCTTGGGCCGCTTCAGGCTTTCGGGCCAGTTACAATGGTTGTCGGTTGTCTAAAATGACGCCGGCAGAGCCTCTGCCGAGTCTAAACATTATCATGATTTTTATAATCTTCGAAAGAACCGGGATTAATTTCGGGACGGGACGGGCTGGGCTTTCGGGCCAATTTTCGGGCCGTTCGGACTTTCGGGCCGGGCCAGGATCATCACCTTATGGGCAGGGTTCGGATCGGGCCGCCGTATTATTATAACAAGTTGGGCCGGGCCCAGGCCGGACAGTTTCGGGCTGGGCCGCCGTTTTTTCAAACATTCTCATCTCAACTACGTCACACTCGTACCCTCGTTGTCGGAGGGTGGAGGTTGTTACCTCGTCACGACGTCGACCCCAGGAGGCGGCCTGACATCCACGTCAGTGACAACACAAGCCTCGCTTCTGGGGGACCCCTTGACCTCGCCTTGTAGCTACACTTCTTACACCTCCGATACCTGACCTCGTATCGCCCGGGCTGGGGAAGCTGGGGCGAGATCACACTCGTACCCTCGTTGTCGGAGGGTGGAGGGTGTTACCTCGTCACGGCGCGACCCCAGGAGGCGGCCTGACATCCACGTCAGTGACAACACACGCCTAGCTCCTGGGGGATCCCTTGACCTCGCCTTGTTGCTACACTTCTTACACCTCCGATACCTGACCTCGTATCGCCCGGGCTGGGGAAGCTGGGGGGAGATCACACTCGTACCCTCGTTGTCGGAGGGTGGAGGGTGTTACCTCGTCACGGCGACCCCAGGAGGCGGCCTGACATCCACGTCAGTGACAACACAAGCCTAGCTCCTCGGGGATCCCTTGACCTCGCCTTGTAGCTACACTTCTTACACCTCCGATACCTGACCTCGTATCGCCCGGGCTGGGGAAGCTGGGGCGAGATCACACTCGTACCCTCGTTGTCGGAGGGTGGAGGGTGTTACTCATCTCGACGGCGACCCCAGGAGGCGGCCTGACATCCACGTCAGTGACAACACAAGCCTAGCTCCTCAAAGACCCCTTGACTTCGCCTTGTAGCTACACTTCTTACACCTCCGATACCTGACCTCGTATCGCCCGGGCTGGGGAAGCTGGGGCGAGATCACACTCGTACCCTCGTTGTCGGAGGGTGGAGGGTGTTACCTCGTCACGACGACCCCAGGAGGCGGCCTGACATCCACGTCAGTGACAACACAAGCCTCGCTCCTCGGGGACCCCTTGACCTCGCCTTGTAGCTACACTTCTTACACCTCCGATACCTGACCTCGTATCGCCCGGGCTGGGGAAGCTGGGGGCGAGATCACACTCGTACCCTCGTTGTCGGAGGGTGGAGGGTGTTACCTCGTCACGGCGACCCCAGGAGGCGGCCTGACATCCACGTCAGTGACAACACAAGCCTCGCTCCTCGGGGACCCCTTGACTTGCTTGTAGCTACACTTCTTACACCTCCGATACCTGACCTCGTATCGCCCGGGCTGGGGAAGCTGGGGGTGAGATCACACTCGTACCCTCGTTGTCGGAGGGTGGAGGGTGTTACCTCGTCACGACGGCGACCCCAGGAGGCGGCCTGACATCCACGTCAGTGACAACACAAGCCTCGCTCCTCGGGACCCTTGACCTCGCCTTGTAGCTACACTTCTTACACCTCCGATACCTGACCTCGTATCGCCCGGGCTGGGGAAGCTGGGGGCGAGATCACACTCGTACCCTCGTTGTCGGAGGGTGGAGGGTGTTACCTCGTCACGGCGACCCCAGGAGGCGGCCTGACATCCACGTCAGTGACAACACAAGCCTCGCTCCTGGGGATCCCTTGACCTCGCCTTGTAGCTACACTTCTTACACCTCCGATACCTGACCTCGTATCGCCCGGGCTGGGGAAGCTGGGGGGAGATCACACTCGTACCCTCGTTGTCGGAGGGTGGAGGGTGTTACCTCGTCACGGCGACCCCAGGAGGCGGCCTGACATCCACGTCAGTGACAACACAAGCCTCGCTCCTGGGGGATCCCTTGACCTCGCCTTGTAGCTACACTTCTTACACCTCCGATACCTGACCTCGTATCGCCCGGGCTGGGGAAGCTGGGGGCGAGATCGAAGAGCGAAGAAACGTTAACTCGATGATAACTTTACTAAACTAATTATAGACAGCTCGGCTTGTTTGGAAGCTCATACAATATCAATGTATTCGCTTGAATAAGATGGAAACGTCCTTGGGAAATGCGCAAGTTCCAGCTTTAGTGCAGAAATGTCGGCAGCAATCTAAAGATGTGTATATATTGACATTTTCCAGGATACGTAATTATTAGTATTGTTTAATATTGTAGTTATTGTATTTGTGCTTCCGGAAAACATACATCAGTTGCTGAGAAAATGGTTTTAAAATCAATTTATTATCGTGTATTGTTTAAACACATCTTTACAATATAATCATAAATCGGTCAATAATGTTAAACACAATAAACAATAAAAATGAGTAGTATGCTTTAGATTTGTATGTTGTAAAAAAACAATATGTGGGGGTAATAGCCCCTTTTAATATTGTTATTGTTTACAACTGTGATCGAGGAAATTGTTTCGATAATAGAAAAAATGTATGTGTGTGTCACATCCATCAATCCATAAACGAGAATATACAATCGTAAAAATTGAAGTTCATACTCTGTCTCTGATGTTAGTTAAAATACAATGGCAGTGTTGTCAAATCTACCATTTTATCGCGCAAAGCTTCTCGTGTAATTGGGTATCTCTGAATTCCACCCCTTTTCAAAATGAATTTTGTTTCGAAAACTTGTCGTTGAAACTTTGAGAATCTCTTCCGTTATGAAATTTGCAAACTTTTAGGCACGAGTTGAGAACACAAACCTTGTTTCACAAGTCCACCATTTTGTAAAAAGAATTGAAAATATCTCAGGTTTCGCAATACTTTTGTTCTTGAAAAGATTTAACATTGTCTCTTCTATGTTAGTCCCTCCTTCTGGAAAGGAATATAGCTTGTGAACCTTTAATAACTTAATGTGTGGATTAGAATCTGGCAATTTCCATTTCATAATTAGTGCGGTTCTGATAAGGTATAAATTGAATTTCTAAATTGCCGCGTGCAAAGTTCTTGATACTTCCAAGAGAAATGTGTCTTATTCTGTAGCGAGTGACGTTCATCTTTGATACGATCTGTGAAGTTCCGATAACATATTCCTACATGATATCGACTACGACTACAGACTTTTCTTTTATGCCTGTCAGATATGAAATTGGATGTGAAAGCTTTATTCTTTTTATTACTTTTTGATCTACTTGTCTTCAAAGTCTAAACACCGCAGGCAACCAGTACTTGAAATAAAAGTTGCAACATTCTGTTTGTAAAGCGATCGATATATCCGCAACACAATGACGGAACTTCCTTAAGGCTATTGTAATCAGGGTAGGGTCAAAACCTTGGAAGTCCATGAAAGTTGGCTGAATGAAAATGTACCTTTAATAAAACAGAGATTTTTTTTCTTTTTGGTCGGGACATAACCTCACTATCGACCTTTATATCTCGTTTTTTTTTTTACAATAGTGTAGCCAGCACAGCTAGTGCAAAATTAAATTTTGTGAATCGGTTTTCTGGATATAGTTCCGTAACACCTTTAGCTACAACTTCAACTATAAGGACAAATAGATTTCTGAAATAACAGTTGGTGTACGATATTTTTGCCAGACGATGCAAAACTCAGAAAATGAATGGATGAATGAACTATTAAGCAAAAATCCATCTTAACATAATCTTGAGAATAATACATTACATTATTGAAAACGTGAATTAAATAAATTACTTAATAAATTAAAGAAAAATATATTTAAAATAAAACAATGAAAAACATGTAACAAAAGAAATTATAGTTCAACTATAGGCAAAGGCAAAAAATTATAAAGAAAAAAATGACAACACAATGTGGTTACAAGCATATTGATTCATTGGATTGATACCTGGAGAGTTCCAAGGTGAGAGTGTTGGAGAATAGTTAGGGGTTTTCTATCCTACCCTTGATTTATGTGTCGGCGAGAGCACGTGCATCTGCTTCCACGACCCCTATAAATCTTACTCAATTCACCGCCAGAATGTGTTTTTCTTTAACAATGTTCATTAAGGCCACCACGTTCACACTGTTCTGGTAACATCCACCATGAGAGAAAATATATTCACTAAAACTTTCAGTTCAGACAAACTCCAAAATATTCCCTTATCAATAACTATCAGAATATTTCATTGCAATGGTTTGGAATAATATACCGCTTTTACAAATAATGTAAATATTATATAACTGTGTCGTTATCTGTCATGTACCATGAAAAACAATTTAATCTCAACAAATTTAAATTTGAGCAGGTATTTTCCTACGTAGGTATCGATTGTATATGAAAAATATTAGGGTTAAGCTTAAACACAATTCGTCTATGGACTTGCGCTTACAGCTTAATTAAATCGTCAAGTGCTATTAATATAATAATCATGAACACATTATGAAAACTAACATTGTTTGCTCGTCGATTTGCGGTGCCTTCGGAGTTAGCTTGGTCTGCTTTAAATATTTAAATGTCCCCCACTGAAAATCAGCTATGTGACTGAGTGGGTAGACTATAAATACGGATTTTTTTATCACGAAATATTTTAACTCGCCGGCTTCCGTGAATGCTCTTCGCGCATTCTTCTGCAGTGTTCGTACATTCTTATTGAGCGAGAATGCCGGCATTGTGTCGTAGGTGTATGTGTGTACATAACGATCACGTCTCACGGAAGGGCCTATATACACTACACCCACCCACCTTTTACAAGGATGAAGTTTTAAACGTGGGGCAGGAACCTCTTCAACCTCTTCATGTTCTGCTAGGCGGTGATAAGAGATTGCAAAACGGAAGGAGGTGCTATTGTTATCTGGTCGATTCTACCAAGGGAACTTCCTAACTCCACGGCGTGGGCTAAATCTCTAGCTATGAATAACAAAGTGGGATATTAAAGAGTAGTCGTGCAGAAAATTGCAGCTGGTTTTTAGCTTTGTTCGAGATTTGAAGACTAAAACATTTATCATTTGGTTTGTCTGCTTCGTTTAGCTTGTTTTAAGGCAACCGTTCGTGTATCCTACCTGTGCTATAATGAAGCTATAGTTACGACTATTGGAGGCAAATTAGATTGATTGACTTGTGAGAATTTACAAATGTGAATTAGTATTGTTTTCTTTCGGTAAGTTTTCCTCACTGTTTAATTTCGTTCGATTAAAGGGAAAGTCTTTCTAATGGGTGGTTTACATAGATTTTTAAGATCTTGTTATATGACTTTTGTTACCATAGCCGTTTGCATAGAATAATGTAAACAGCAAGTTATGTTGTTTAATATAATTGTTTATAAAACGACTTTGGTATAAGATAATGTATTCTCAAACTTGTCCAAGGATCTCTAAACTTGGTTATAGTATAAGCTCTGCTATTGTTCTTGATTAAGCTTGATTCTCATTGGCTGGGATTACGGATTAAGTAACTAAGGGATTAAGTTTGTCATCTTCGTTAATCCTTAATCTTAAGCCTCACCTAAGCTCCGTCTGAACGCCATAGTTTTCATATAGTTTATTCTTATACCTTAAAAATATGTGTAAACCAGCCATAAATATACGATTATCACGAAATGATACACACCAAATATGAAATAATAGTCTGAAGCGCATTGTTTGTACATTTGTGAACAGTTCCTGCAGAAATATGCCGTGTATTATTTACAACGGGAAAGTATTTGTACACGAATGTCATAAGTTGGGAGAACGGATTGTAAGGCATGAAATTTGAGACGTGAAAAAGTTTTCAAACAATTACAAAAGTTTTAGTTTAGCAAATGTTTCACATTTTTGGCATCATCGGATAGTAAGTTTAAGATATGACGGAATTCTCAAAAAGTGATGAAGAATTCTAAACATTTTAATTCGGAATTAATCGATTTTGCTCGTTGTGTGTAACTAGATTTATTATAGTTATGCATTCCCGAAGGACTGGAACTTTTGGCAGCTGTTCATATTCCCCTGTCATCGTCCGATCTTGGACGAGAAACTGCAACCTTGGCACGGTTGCCATGTTTACCCACATATCATTTTCGACGTTGTACACAGTCTTACTTAAAACATTATGTATGTGTACTACTTTACAGAAATATTGGCACCCACATCGTTATAACATTGTTCAGTGTAGTTTGACTAATTTGTCACTGTACTATACTGTATTTTCAATTCATAATTCGCAAATCAGAAGTAATGACATGTATTCGTTTTGAATACTAACTGATATTACAAAATACATTCAGAAAAATATATTAATAAGCTCGCGATCAGAAAATGGTTTTAATGACACAAACATAAAGCAAATTTGTAGTTTGTATGAACGTGCATTATTATTATTGATCTGATGTATTGTGGAGTGTTGTCATGTTATTTCCCGAATTTTTCTTCTCTTAGAATGTCTGATTCTGTCTCCTTGTTTCTGCAACACAATCTATAATGTTTCCGAAGTTCTTTCAGTTCCTTTTATGTCACACCTCCAACAAATTGATGTTCAAAAGAATGGAGAGAAGACTCGATCGGATCAAAGGTTAGTGAATGTAAGCTTTTATCGTGAAAGCAATAATGTGGGCTCCCCCTAGCAACAAACAAACCATTTTGAAGTCAGCTCTTATGCATTGTAACGTAAGTTATTACCTTCTACGTTCTCAATATTCTTTTAAACTGCGTTACATATTACGTTGCCGTATTTATTACAGAATTATCTTTATTTTTAATTGACTATTTTCAACACATTTACAAAAAATTTGGCGTATGTTATATTTTTTTATAGGTTAACACTCAAATAGAGTATTGATGCCATTTTACATTGAGGAAGGCTAATACGAATTTAAAAACAAATTAAAACATAAAACGTAATAAAAAACAGTACAACATAAAAATTTCCGTAAACATACAATAGGTCAACACTTAACAACACCAACTAGGCCTTTTATATAAAAGTTAGTATAATGATAACGTACAATGATGAATTGGTGATTCACAAAGTACTGACCCGTAATAAAAATAACAAAACGCAAACGCAAAACACACAATAAAACAATATTGCATAATAAATATGATATTTCCCATTTATTGCGTATTTATTGGATGAGCGTAGCGAGCGAAGCGAAGATTCCATTTCACTACACTGGAGAAAAAAATCCGGAATGTTTTTTTTTTTTTTTTTTTTTTTTTTTTTGTGTGTTTTGTGAACACGGTTCCGGGTGAACCATAACTCCAATTGCGATGAAATTTTATGGAGGTCTGTGAAATCTCTGAACGAAGAACTGCACGGGGGGAAAATCGATCAAAAATTATTTCTCATGAAAATCGCAATTTTACGATTTTTTTCGATTTTAAAAAATTCTTCGACTTAAAAACATCTACATGCTTTAGTAGGTAAGAACAGAGGGTTCTGGCGCAGGTGCTCCCAGGTGCAAAGGTGCACTTCCGGTCACGTGACATCCGCCATCTTGTTTCCGGTCACGTGCTTCCGGTCACGTGTTTCCGGTCGCCATCTTGTTTCCGGCCGCCATTTTGGTTCCGGTCACGTGTTTCCGTCCGCCTTTTTGAATTTCCGCCCGCCATTTTGAATTTCCGCCGCCATTTTGTCCACCATTTTGATTTTCCAGCCACCATTTTGAATTTCCGGGCCGCCATTTTAGTTTTGACGCCATCTTGGTCGCCATTTTAGGTCGAGCGCCATTTTAGCGCGCTCTAGTAACCATTTTAGGTACTTTGAATTTCACCGATATATTTTATTTTTTAATTCATATTTATTTCCAATTAAAAGCGACCTTGAAAAAAAGTGTCAGATTACCGTGTCTCGAACCATGGTCAACTCGGGCCCCTTTGGGATTACTAGCTCATCGCCTTACCCACTCGGCTAGCAAGACATATGCATAGCTTGTGTTAATCGGTGATACTTATAATAGCTTCAGATAAACCACGCCTCCACATGACGTCACACAGGCTTATTAACTAATAGCTTCTCTTAAGTGTTTCACTTCGCGGTATTCAAATAGCGTTCTGAGAGTTCAACGTTACAGAGTTAGTAAATTTAAGATTTAACAAAGGACGTAAACAACATCACTAGCGCAGGTGCAGGCAGGTGCGGAAGGTGCACTCCAATAAGACCACCATCGCAGACATGTCCATACATGAAAATACAAGCGTCAGCATGAAATATCTTGTTCCTCATAAAACTCTACATTATTATTGCATTATTGAGAGTCAGCATTTTATTTCACCGGAAATAAGAGGCTAGACAAGTTTAAACTTTAGTACATGCTTTTTGAAAATTATCATCCGAGGTGAATAACCTTGCGGGAAAGGATATAGGAATAAAATCATTATACACTATGCAAATACATTTTACACTTTTATTGATAAATCATTTGCAATATATTCAACACCCAATTCATCGACAATCATTTGAAACTTCTCAGTGACATATTTTTCATTTTGATAAAGATTAGCAATATAAGTAGTTCGCAATACCAATGATATATTTCTCGATACATAATATCATAACGGTACATAAGTTTCGTAATACATGTTTCATACTTGATTATATTTTGACAGGATATCTGTCCAAGGTATAAACCAACAGCACTATCACTCCTTGAACGCAAACCAATCACTACACTTCCTTGATGTTTCTGAGCGAACATAATGTATTCCCCAACTGTCTTCTCAGTAGTATTGTTGACATCTTCTACAAAATCAAATATGTACGTTGACAACAATCGCAGTTCACGAATAAATTCACTCCAATGTTTTAGCTTCAATCGAATCCCCCGTCCAGAAGTAGGTAAAATGTGCACGTACGGTTCGAATCCCTCTCGCGCATGTAGACCAACCACCAACATTTTTGTACGAGATTCGTTGAGAAAGAATAAAGTTTTCAGCACAATTGAAAATTGGCTTTCTTCACTCACTTCTGTATTATAACCTTGTGACGTATTCATGATGAGACGAACTGTTCTGCACAGAGTTCAAACTTGTACTG
Organism: Sweltsa coloradensis; assembly: GCA_024449915.1. NCBI lineage: Eukaryota > Metazoa > Arthropoda > Insecta > Plecoptera > Chloroperlidae > Sweltsa > Sweltsa coloradensis. The sequence continues at coordinate 912,256 of JAMZAV010000464.1, read as the reverse complement.
ATATTGATTGCATCATCTTCAATGATTTATAATATCGGGAAAATTCAAGTTGAAACATGTTAATGACGAGTCAGCATTTTGTACACGTGTTGAAATAAAAATCTACATCAGCACTTTTTCTTGTAGAATGTTTTTATTAACGTATCATTTTTTAAACATTCTTTACTAAAATAAGACAAGATATGTTTCAAGGAAAATCCACGAATCTTACAAAATAAATAAAATATACAATATTGTCCGCACACAGTGGAAGAAAAACATTGTAATTTAGTTTTATTAAATGTCCAATGCAGAGAATTACGTTTTATAAATTTTAAATGATGCGAATTTATTGGGGGATTTCCAAAACTACAAAAAAATTCTCCCACTCCTTGTTTATCAATGTATATAGCGACCCAATGCGTTCCAGGTTTATTACTTTTATCCATATTTACAATAATTGCGCAAGGAAGGCTCACTCTCTGCGGTAACTTATCAGCGGGGTATACCCCAACGTAATGTGTTTTACCATCATTTTTCCGAAGACAATTCAAAATCTGTCTTGTATTCATTACGAAGCCAAGTCCACAAATGAAAAACGTTACTCAATGCACACATATATTTATAATCATTCGCATGATGATAACAACGTATGTTGGATATTGCCATTTTTTTAATGAAGGACAATTCAAATCATCCATATTTATAACATTGGTATAAAATTTAAAAATTTGCGAAATTAACTTTCTTTTCTCTTCTCCTTTGACAAACACTGTTAAAGGATTCAAGTTGTGTAAGAGAGCGTACAATTCCATGTGAGTTTATAATCCACTCTCCCAATCGATCCCGTGATAAAAAATTGCTCAACCAACAGGCATGCTTTCGCAAAGGTTTTGAAAGTTCAAAAACGGAAATGGAGATTTGACGATCCAGTGGTGGAATGTTTGATTTATTACATCCACGATTGCCATTTCTTTTATAATCAATGCATTATGAAACCCACGAAAACATTGAATATCAATGATGAGAGACATGACGATGTTGTCTTAATCACTGTCAAGGCAAGACTAAACATTTTCAACTGCTGTAGTCTATTATCACATTACGATTCTTATCAATTTCTAAAATATTATCAAATTCAACCTATTATATTGTTTCAGTCAAAGCTGTACTAAAATGTACTTCAATGCGAAGACTGCCGCAAACGTGTTAGATTCCAGTGTGAATTGCTATTGCCGATAGATCATGGCTAAGATCAAAAGCCATGAGGCAATTTCCCATTAGCATATGACTCACGATCAATACCATTACCCTCATTCATAAAGTGCATACCTGTACCCGAAAAACAGTGAGTCAAAGGCCATCACAAATGAACTTGCAGACGAAAAATCAGGCTGTAGAGGTTTCGATGGAATTTGTTGACCATCAACATACAGAGAAATGTAATTTATATTGTGATGATGAAAGTTGTACGGATTTTTCTTGTAATCACCGTTACACGCCTTGTTTGAAACAAAACCAATGATGCATCGTTTTGGAAGTTGACCGAGATAAACATTGTCAAGAGTTTTCCCCTGTACTTGTGATGGAATTGTAAATAATTTAACATCAGTCCTTGTAATAGGATATTTCGCATTTCCATGTTCTAGCGCTTTGTTGTGAGCAATGAGTACGGAAGGATTAATTTTCACTCGTCGAATCAATAAGGTTGCATCGATAATATTTACTTTTACTGATAGTGACTCCGACATGAGACTAAATTTATCTTGCGAACGTACAAGTTTCACACCTAATTCAACACCATTTATCAAAAATTTCTCTTGATTAAAATATCCGCATGTAAATGACCCAAAAGTTCAACTTCTTTACTTAAATCCGTAAATTGTTTACGCTTTTTCAACCCTGTATTTTCAGTTCCGGTCGTATCATCCATTTTCCCGGGTAAATCATCATACCATAAACTCATAGTCAAGTGCGAAGTTTTAGCTGCTGGACCGTACATTAAAACACTTTCAATTTTAAGGAGCGATAAGGATACGTATTATTTGCAGGTGAAATTAATTTTTGACCCAAGTACACATCTACCTGACTGAATAACGAATGTAAAAAGTTATTGACTGGTCCCGCATGATCTGTTTCTGTCAAGGGTTTCCCATCCTCTTTCGTAATACTCGTTTTGAGGTAAAGTTTCGTGTGTGATAGGTCAATATACTCAGATCCTTGAGCGGGTACAGAAAATTGTATAGGGGAATTATCTGTTAGAGCAGAGATCGCTTTATACGGTATCCATTGTCCATTCTCAATACTTGTTTGCGTAGGTGGAACTGAAAAAATATCGAGTTCTGATTTTACACACTCGCAAGTTTGAGGTGAAGGAAAGACATGGTTAGTGAAATATATCAATTAATTTCGAAGCGCAATTTGTTGATTTTTTTTTCTCTCTTCTTCTTTAAGGTCCGTACAGGAGGAGGTATGTTGGAAGAATGACGACGTTTAACTGTTTTAACGTCTTTTATAACCCGAACCCTTCATAGAGACCTCCATTTTTTTACTAGCTTACGTTTTCAAAGACTGTTTCGCTTCACCTAGTCGAAGACGAATCGATTCTTTGAATGGTTTATTTTGTGTTACATCTTTCAAAAACGTTTACACCGGATATAAAAGCTTCTTTCCCTATAGCTTGAGCGCCGCGTTTCACCAAAGGCATAACCCACGATACAATGCTTTAAAAAAAATTACCAACCCGTGGCCTCTCTGATAGGGAACACCTCGGTACACATTCACAGAGCCTGTACCGACCTGCTGTTGATAATACGATTCGTAAGGGCAATTTGTCATGATGGAGCTAAAGTTTCATAAAATGAAGTTTCACGCACGCGGTTCCAAATTGAAATGGCGCAGGAGATCCAGTGTTGGTTCTTATATCTATTTCGAGATTCTGAAATTCTCGTCGTAACACTGGATATAGTGAGGAGAAGTATAATTTGCATTTTTTTGCGAACCAAATGTATAATTTTTTGTTTCAACATTAACAATGCGTACGAGAGGTGCGACAACGTCACCAACAAACTTTTTGTTCTACAATATCACAATAAATAAACAATTGTGAGGGTATAACCCAACAATACATTAGCTGTATGAGCTGCTTGTTTGACAGTAGTTAGATTTGTACCTGGTTCAAACCCTAGTTGGAGTGATAGATTTTTCAGGGAGTGTCAACTTTTTTATTGTTTTATTTTCTCTTTCGTGAGGGTCAATACACTCTACGTTGTTGACTCTTGTCGTCGCATAAGAAGTTGACTCTTTTATTTCAACAGAGACACGTTTTGTCGTTTTAGAATAAGAGAACACAACTTTTGGTTTTAAAATCTCGCTTTTATTAAGTTTTGCGACGAGTTCTTCGATGGTTTCATAGTTTCCGTGAAATAATTTTTCACTTTGTTGTTCATCATCACTCGTCACCACGTTAATGTCACCGATTTCGCTGACTGTGAGAAAAGTAGATGGATATTGAAATTCAACTAATCCTACGACCCACTCACCGCTCAATTGAATAACACGTGGTAACTGTGTAGAAAACCGTGTCGTTGTGTTCTCGGGGAAATATTGCATAGAACTATTACTCAATAAAGTCAAATAAAATTGATTTTGCATCATTTTATTAACGAAGATGCGAGAATCCAGGAATTAAATTTATTTGGATAACCTTTCCACTTGACTCTCACCTCCCGACTGCGCCCACTACCTCTCTCATCAAGTATTTTATCTATTTGAAATGTGGTTCTATCATTGATGGCAACATGTTGTAATTCGAGTTCGTAAAATTTTCCTTGAATCATCTCACCGTCGAGATCTGAAATGGTGTAAACTGGTGGATTTCGGTGAATCACACTTGTGATTATAAAAATTTCCTCACTCCAATTGCTTTCATAGCCTTTTTCAAAAGTACGTTTTGTTTTACTTATTCGAACATGATCACCTACTTTAAATTTTGGCTTAGTGTTTTTCCTAGCTAATTTTTTAGTGTATAAATTTCGCCATACTTGTAAAGCATTGCTGTCATTCACATCAACGGGTGCCATTTTTATACTCGAATGAAATGAATGATTATAGGCATTTACTAAGTTCTGCAAGACATCTATGTAGCGAAATGTATTGGCATGAGTTAAATAACGATACATTTTCATTTTCAGCGTTCTATTGACTCTCTCCACTAAACTCGATTTTGTATCGTTTTGAGTGACATAGTATTTGACATTTTGACTTTTAAGATAAGATGTCACTTGTTTGGCAATGAATTCTTTACCCTTATCCGTCTCTATTCGATCAGGCTTCGATTCAATAAATATCTTTTGAAACGCAGTTTTAACCTCCTCACCCGTTTTTCTTTTTAAAGGAATAGCCCACAAATATTTGCTAAATGCATCAATAACTGTTAAAATAAAATAATATCCATCATTATATTTGCTAAGACTTCGCATGTCATTTAAATCCGCTTGCCATAAATAGTTTTTAAAAGGGATATAGTAGAAATTTCTTACAAATCTTTTTCTATAGGCTCTATGTAACGTGTACGTTTTCTGTGATTTTAACCACTCAGACACCTGTTTTCGGGTGAATTTCCCGGCGACAGCTTTAGCCAATGTCGCTTCACTCGAATAACCAGCGGGGTTTGCTGGGTCATAATAAATTTCAGCAAGTTGTTTATTCATTAAAACAGCGCCGTCCAATTGTGTAAAGTGTTTTTTTTTCTTGTCCTCTTGACTTTTCGGCGTTTTCTTACCAGTGTCTGGATGACGAATGAATGCCAAACGCGTGGGATTACCTATATATTCTGTAGGTACATTGATTTTTTTCAAATAAGTAGAAAATTGCTCCCACCCAACAGGGTTTGATAATTTTCTAGGTCTTACGATATCACTGACGAGGTCAACCACATTTGAACCGGGAATCTTTTGATTCTTAATATACACTACACCTCGATCATCCCAAGTCACATCATTTTTAATTTTTTTAATCAATAGTTGAGCCTTAGTTTGAAATGTTTTTGGAATACTCGAAATAATGTCTTCCGTTTTGATATTGTCATAAAATGTTTTCGGAACACTAGTTTCAGTTTTCACAATGTCAACAGGGTTTAAAATTCCATCTTCATTCTCTACTATGGGGAGGATAAGCGGTTGTTGTTGATCTTTAGCAAAATGTAAATAACGTTGTAATACTTGCTGATAGCTTGCCCACTTTTCACGGTCGGATACTGTAGAACGTAATATCGAATGCATATCTCTATCCAACGAGGATAATATAGATTCGCTCGAATTTTCGGCACGTAGTCGTTGAAGTGTGTCTGGAGATATTAAAATCATTTTCTTGGCTTGTTCCATTTTAATTGAATAAACTTTTCAACACACCGCTAAGAAGTGGACCAAGAATAAGAGGTAAAAGTGAACCTCCCTTTTGTATTAGAATATTTTTTTTACTTTTCCACCCAGTGCTACGTTTAACGAGATTGCGTAAGAGTTGTTTACGACGTGCGAGTTTGGCTTTTTGAGATGAGTTGAGAGGTACTTTGCCAGCTAAAATATTATAAACACACTCGGTAATACAATGAATGAGATCTTTATCAGCGGTTTTTAACAATGCAACACGTTGGGAAGGTTTCAATTTATGAAGAGCTTTCAATACGTCCACGTGGTTGATGACCAGTTGAGACATTGTTAAAGAATGACCTCATTTTTCGTTGCACACCTATATTTATCACTTCGTTTAGGTGTATAAACCACGCACTCATGATCGAAAGGAAAAATACTTGTTCGAAATCGATACAAATCAGGAGTGTTTTGTTTCAAATCAATTAAGAGATATGAATGGGCGTTTTGAGTAGCGTCGTGAAATGATTCTTGTAAAAATTTTACATTTTCGGGGTAAACTTGACGCGCTAAATGTTGAATCTGCGCCCTATCGCGGGGATTTTTAAATAAAATCAAATAACTCGCATTGAGAGATATATCACGCGCGTGTTTAGCTTGATGGAAAATATTTTGAGTAATAAAAAACACACTTATATTTTTATGATGGCATCCCTTGGTAAACAAATCAACAATACGGTCATCTGCTTCTCGCATCAAGTCATCAATAATAATAAGTTGCGGTTCTCGGGTTTCAAAGTTCATATCCGGAAGACCTTGTTGAAATGTAATTGCCAAGTCATCACTTTTATACAGCGGTTGCCACTCATCATAATGCCATGTGATAGTATGAAATGGCGTAAGACATAATGTATCGATATATTTAATAAAGTTGAAAACAAAATGACTTTTTCCAGCTCCGCTCGGTCCTGCCACTATGGCTGAAAACGGATGTTGAAAGTGCGCCTCCATCTTGAGAAATGAGCTCATTTGGAAAAAGTCATTTTATTTATAGGATAAGGATAAAGATGTGTTCATTGACAATGCAGTAAATTCATTCACTTTTGTTTTTATTCCCCAAAACAATATTTACAATGATGATGATGATGATGATGAAAAAATTTAAAACCCTCTCTCCAGAATAAATTTCTTTCAATAATAGACAATTTCATGAATCAATATGTAGCGATAGAATTGTATTTTGCTTCATAATCAATCAATCAATCAATATGTACAATAAAAAGTGTAGCAATTTCTTTCAATAACAGGAGACTTATACAGTTGAGAAGTTTCTCAAAAGATTGAATAAACTACACTTTTACTCAACTACATGATACATGATTGCCTAAATAAAGATAATATGTCATAAATTAAAACTTTCATCACATCATCAAATCAAATATATATATATATAAAAAAAAAAAAATAATAATAATAATATAATAATACAAAAAGCATAGTCCAAGAAGCGCCAGGTTGTATATTATGTCGAAATGAGTCGAAGTGGGGGACATCCGAGGCAGTGTCCCCAAACATTTACATCGAGCGGTACCTTGTAGAAAAGTGATGTAGTAACCTCAAACCCTTGTATCCATACCTTGCACCATATTGTTATTTACTGATACGAAAGTGACCGTATGCATATGACTTGACACCATCCTCTAAAAGGTATCTCTTATCATCATAGGGCGAGAGGGTTATCTTATTTTGTTTTAAAGTGTATAAGTTATGATCAATACTACGTATGCTAAACATGTTTGCAGTTTGAAGGTCTTTAGAAAATAAACATTGTTTGTAATGATCATGACGTATACATCTTTTAAGGGTGTTTTTCACTATTCCCTTACCTACTTTTTTAACTTTTCCACAATCTTCCAAAATAGAATACATTTTAGGGCGCAATGCCACAATTTCTTTGATAATTCTTGAATCATGTTCGTCTTTAAATTTCCCCAGCTGTTTTTTACGAACGTCGCTGTACAAGGGATGTTCTTTAGGGTATGATGATGTGTCAAATAGCTCTTCGTCTTGCTTCATATCCATACACACATCATACGCTTCAATTTCGTAGGTAAGGGAATCCGTATCAGTAAATATCAATTTTGCTCTTGTTCCAAATTTGGTTTTAACATAGTTGTAATGAAACTTGTACATTACAATCTTGTTTAGATTCAAAATTGCAAAACCAGTATAAATGGGACGGTTTAATTCAAGTTTTACGCGTTTCGAGTGTACGGCCACAAGGTTGTTTGCAAAAATTTTGAAACCTTCGAACGCTGGCGAAGCCACGAGTTTTAAAACTCTTCTTTTCCCCATTTACCAATTCCATGTTGATGTGGTTACGTACATTCTGACAACTTTTTCCAAAAATGCTGTTATTTAATAATTTGTATAGCTCGCGTTCGAAATCATTTTGAGCGTTTTTACGTTTGTTCGTGTTGAACTCGATAAAAGGTTTTAGCCAAGGAGATTGTGAAAATTCGAGAATACGGTGGACTTTTTGTAACTTGCATGCCCAAAGAAAGGTACTGTTTTAAATTCGATAGTGAATAATATAATTTTTCTTGTTTTGCAATTTGGAACTAGCTTAGAACCTTATTTGAAAGTGAAAAATTAAATTTTGATGCAATGTCTTTGAATAAGGTGGAAACCCTGTCTTCAGTGATGTTCATTCTCTCTGGTGCAAGGGGATAATCGTTGTGAAGATCGTGCAAGTGGTTTGGATATGCCAAGTCAACCTCTAACACATATCCTAAATCACTGTCATCAGGAATGTTTTTGGACGTTGAATGCTTCCACTTCCCCTTCATTAAGCCATTTGAATTTGGCCGGTTGGTAGATGCTCACACATTGGAACCCCGTACAGGTTATTACAGTCAAAGTACATTAAAATGTTGAGGTTATTTGCATCAAAATCCTGCTGTATTTGTTGTTTGGGTTTGGAATACCGTTGTGATATCATTGAAACACACCCCGGATACCATTTTCCATGACCATATACATGTCGGGATCTTTAAACAGTTCCAATTTTACTTTGGTCATCTTCAGACAACTATGCCATGCGAGACCTGGAGCTGTGTATGTATGGGCGGGGTCAATACCATAGTGCTGAAGGCACAAGTTTCTGAAATTTTCAAATACATCAGCCAAAAGAAGAACATCTGATTTCACGTACAAATCATGATATTCGCCTAAATTTTGAATTTCGAAAGTATCCCAAACATTTTGCGCATGCGCATAATCGTCCTCGCTGATGTCCTCCTGAGTAAGGACATTGAAAAATGCTTGACGCTGTGGTAAAGAGGTTTCAAGCAATTTCGAGGGGGAATCAATGTAATCATAAGGGTAAACACCCTTACGTAGGAGAAGAGAAAGTTTTTCACTTGAAAAGTGTTGATTTAAAATTGAAAATTTGTCTTGACCATACCCAAGTAAATTTTGAACAAGAGTTTCCAGTGATGCATTGAGGAATTGCAATGAATCAAGAAATCTCAAACTCCCGACTGAGAAGGAGACATACTTTTCCATCGTGTTGGGAATGCATGTGAGACGATGGTCCTCAAGGGAAAGTTTACCTATGCCCTGCATAATTAAAAGGCATCGTATTTTTCAAATTGTGGAAAACGATGGTATGAATGTAGCCAATTTATAATTTAGATTACATGCATTGTGTGCTGCGCCACGATATTTCCCAGTAAGGTGATCATGGTCGCGGACACGCTCCTCACCTAGTGGTTCAGAACAAATGCTACACGTGGTGGCTTGTTGAAAATCTTGGGTATTCTCAGGCGTCATGACAAGGGGTTCAACATTTTTAATTTTTTCCTTCAGGATCTGTTCATCAGTCAGAATGGAATTAAGAAATGTGTCAACAGACTTAGGTCCTCTATAGACGACTGGAGGTTTGAAGGGTTGCCCTTGTGAGTCAATAATGACATAACTAAATCCTGAAGGTTCGTGTAAAGATAATTTAGAAGTGTAGGATGTGGTGTCATTGGGTGAGCATCCACTCATCTTAGTAGAAAAGCATTCAAAATCGGCGTACACAATGAAAGGAACTTTGAGGCCAAAACGATAATCTCGGAATTGCATAATTTCTTTATCTTTAGATGGCATAACGATTCTCTGTGGTTCATGTTGGTCGCAAAGGGTGTGGTGTTTTTCCAAATGGTGTTTAGTATAAAAACGATGAAGACAGCGATAGCAGTAAAAGCTTTGGTTTTTATGTTTTGTGAGAGAGCTAAGAAGGCGATTAAAATTGGTAATTAAACAATAATGGTTATCTGTTTCATCAGAAATGTAAAGTAAATTGATATGATGGTCAGAATGTTCTAATTTTGAAATTCGTAGAGGAAACACACCCTTTTCATAGCCGAAAACGTTTACTGAAATGTTATTATTTTGTTCGAAAATGTCAATTTTTGAAATTTGGACAGGGTAAGTAAGACCTTGCATGTTAAGTTTAGCTTCATGTTCATAATATTTGTTTACTCTTTGAGAGTCGCTGTCTTGTGGATAAAGATGCGCCAATATGGACCACAGAAAACATTTTTGATCGGAATTTTGAATGTTAATGATTGCTTTTTTACTCTGAAGGTACGCGGGAAGAGGAATAAGCTAGATGCCATCAAAGGTGAATACTGTGCAACTTTTAAGTCATGTGATGTATATTTTCTACATTCCAATTACTCCCTCCCTTTGAAATTCGCTACTCACTCGAGCAATGGTTGCAAATGCCTCACTAAATTGATCTTTAAATTCCGATTCTGCCAAAAGAGTGTAGCATTTGCTACGGAAACATGGACTTGTGGATATTTCGCTCTCGCCGGCAGGTCTTGTATATTGTACGAACATGGCAATATACCATTTAAGCCCCTTATATTCCGAAAGATCATTTAACAATTTAGCTTTAATTTCATTCTCATGTTCGGATAAAAATAGCAAAATATCCCGCCCAATATCGGATTTTGAAAAACTATAGGATTTGACTGTGCCGTCGAGAGCGGATTCCATATTGCACGGGTCATCACCCGAGCATGCGTTTTCATCAACGTCCATAACATTCCCAGGGTTTGAGGTTTGGTTCGAATTACCCTCAAGCACACTCTCGTGAACTGTTTCATGAGATCTCCTATGATTTTAAAGATGTGACTTGTGAGTAAATTTCTTACCGCATACATCACATTCGTACAAGGTGGAATGACTCTATCAAGATGGTGTTGTAGGTTGTCCGCTCGTGTAAATGTGGTCTCGCAGATGTGACATTTCAGGGACCGCTGCTCTCGTGTGTTGTCTTCTTGTGGCGGGTTGACGATGACTTCCTGGTGAATGAAGCGCCGCACCCTCGCACAAAACTTTTGCAGAACTCTCCATATCTGTGAACATAAATTTTGAATGAGAATATTGTCATATATAAAATCATAAATACTGTTGAAAAATAACATTTAAATGAGTTGGAAATAGATGTAACATTAAAAAAGTGTGCTTTGAAATATAAAAATTATAAAATTAAAACATATACTAAAACGAAAATCATAAATACCTCGCACATCTAGATGTATGGTTGTAAATATCGTAAAATATACTGCGTAGAAATATGGTTAATAAATTCTCATTTCAAATTTGAATAGTTATAATCTTTGTTAATTTTTGCACTTACTTAACAACTGTTGTCGAGTTGAGTCAGCGGATGTGAAGTACGAGTGGAGTAGATTGCGCAAGATCTGAAAATAATAAACATAACGCTAATAATTTACATGAATGTATAAATGAGTCCCTGTTAAAAATAAAAAATGATAAATAGTTTTGACTGATGTACAATAAAATAATTTTATGTTAAAAATAATTGGTTAAAAGATTATTTTTTCAAAAATGACTAAAATGTTGAAAGAATCGAAAATATTTGCACTTACTTATAGTTGTTGTCGATTGGAACTGCAGATGCAAAGTACGGATGGAGTAGATTGCGGTTGGCGAAATCTGAAAACAGTGAAAAAGAAACATTACATTGTTTATTCACTCAATCAATAAAAAATAAATAGTGACGTGTGTCTGAGTTTCGATGATATTCAGATAATCTTAGTAATAAATTGACTTTGAATAAATACTAAATAAAATGTTTTCAAAATTGTATCATTCAAATTGACTTACCTAGAAGATGTATTGATAGTGGTTGATGTCGGGTGCTATGTAGGCGGGTGAGTGTGCAGAATTTGAAATATCTGTAAAAAAAAAAAAAAAAAAAATAAAAATAAAAAATAAATAAATTATATTATCTTGTTTTACTTACTTGAACTACAAAGTGAAAAGTAGGAAAATATTTAATTCTGTACTTACATGTGAATGATTTGAGGAGCACACCTGTTGACTGGTCGAGTGTCAGTTGAATAATGGCGGAGGTTCACTCACACTTGCATAAAAATAGCAAACACGTGTACTAATTGGAAATGTCCAGAGAGAGCGAGAGAGAGAGAGATATTTCCGCACTTGGATACTGAGAAATAAAACTGCTGACCTGTTTAAACATGTATGCATCGATAATGCAGAGTTATTGAACTCTGAAGCAAGCAAGCTTGTGAATAGAATTAAAATGCTGACACTCTGGGTTTTATGTTTGTCTTGTCTGTGAATGTCTTCATGTTAATTTCGCAAAATGACGTTTGAAAAGCGCGGTCACGAAGACATGTGACTCAAGCTATAACTTATAGCTGTTTAAGCAAAGTGCAGAAGCTATTAAAAAAAATGGTAGATCGTCGCGTGATCTGTGACGTAGGTGCACCTTCCGCCCTCTGCCTGCCCCTGCGCTAGTGATGTTGCATACGTCTATGGTAAAACTTAAATTACTAAGTCTGTAACGTTGAACTCTCAGAACGCTATTTGAATACCGCGAAGTGAAACACTTAAGAGAAGCTATTAGTTAATAGCCTGTGTGACGTCATGTGGAGGCGTGGTTTATCTGAAGCTATTATAAGTATCACCGATTAACACAAGCTATGCATATGTCTTGCTAGCCGAGTGGGTAAGGCGATGAGCTAGTAATCCAAGTGCCGAGTTGACCATGGTTCGAGACACGGTAATCTGACACTTTTTTTCAAGGTCGCTTCAATTGGAAATAAATATGAATTAAAAAATAAAATATATCGGGGAAATTCAAAGTACCTAAAATGGTTTACTAGAGCGCGCGGAACGCCAAGAAGTGCGCGATATTTGAAAATTCGAAAATGGTGACGAAAGGGCACGGCAAAGATGACGGCGAAACTAAAATGGCGGCTGAGCTAAAATGGCGCTCGACCTAAAATGGCGACCAGATGGCGTCAAAACTAAAATGGCGCTCGAACGAAAATGCGGCCAAGATGGCGGCTGAACTAAAATGGCGGCCAAGATGGGGGCGGAGCTAAAATGGTGGCCGGAAATTCAAAATGGTGGCTGGAAAATCAAATGGCGGACAAATGGCGGCTAGAAATTCAAATGGCGGACAAAATTTGGGGGCGAAATTCAAAAAGGCGGACAAAATGGCGGCTGGAAATTCAAAATGGCGGACGGAAATTCAAATGGCGGCCGGAAACACGTGACCGGAAACAAAATGGCGGCCGGAAACAAGATGGCGACCGGAAACACGTGACCGGAAGCACGTGACCGGAAACAGATGGCGGATGTCACGTGACCGGAAGTGCACCTTTGCACCTGGGAGCACCTGCGCCAGAACCCTCTGTTCTTACCTACTTGCTTTAATCCTATTGTAATGATTTTTCCAAGAATTAATTATATGAATTAATATATTATTCGTATGAAATTGAGCGCAATCTAAAATTTATTTCTTATGAAAATCGCAATTTTACGATTTTTTTCAATTTTTAACATTTCTTCGACGAATAAAACCTACATGCTTTATCCGATTGTAATGATTTTTTCACAGAACTTTGAGTTTATGAGTTAATATATTCGTGTGAAATTTGAGCGTAATCGAAAAATGATCTATTAAAAAAATCACAATTTTACGCTTTTTTCGTTTAAAAAAAATTACGCTCATCCATCAACGCGGCGGGACTTGAGCGTTTTCCTAGTAAACATAATGTTACAAAAAGTATAAATGTGTGCTTGAATTGTGTGAACAAGGCGAGTCAAGGTGATAAACTATTCACGTCTCTGCTGTTGTGAATCAAATCTAACATACCAACAGCGGTAACCAGCCCTCGCGATGCAATGTGCTCACGTGTGATACAATTTAGTATTAATCAAATCAAATCAAATGTAGTTTCCTAATTTGAAAAACAAAATTGTTATAATAGATACAATTATTTATTTATTTGAAAAATGAAATATTTTGAATGTGGATTAAATTTAGTAAACTTGTTTTATGGAATTGCGTTGGAATTGAACAATTACTTATGTGCTGTGCTTAGGATTTGTATTTTGTTTCTTCATTTAATTTCTAATAAACATTATCAAACGTACGTAACTCTCGCAAATGACTAAAAATGCCTATTTCATATTATATTGTAGTCGATATTACCATGTGTTGTGTATAACTTACATGTTTTATTTTTAGGAAATCAATACACGAACCATAACAAAAGGTTCAGCTTAGGTTGAACTGAAGCTTAGTTGACTTCTTTTGTGTGCTAAACTTTCAGGAATCTGAATGAGAAATGTGTTCATATATTAAACAAGGAGATGACAGGATATATCTAGATTAAAAAATACCAAGGCTCAGAAGAAGCTTGAGATATTAAGAAGGTTTTAGCGGTGAGAGGACTAGCAAGTTCTTTCTTTTGCGACTTTGAGTCTTATAAGCCGTCCGTATAGCTTAAAAGTGTAATTCAAATCTTCCTTCAAGAATATGAATGTTTTGTACTAATGAAATGGAATTACTTTTCTCTTATTGGCATACGCAACATGACGAACGACGGAAGATATTGACTCAAATGTTAAGTTCGTCCCTATAAACTGAATTTCTTCAAATTCTCAGTCAATTATTAGTCAATTACTCGTATTGCCATACACACAGCTAATTTAAATATATATTCAATACAGCTTAATTTAACTAACAGTGATTTAATTAAGTAAAATTGATTTAGCAGTCTGTTATTTATAAGTAGAAAAAAATATAATACCTTTTTTTGCAGAAGCAAATCAAATCAAATATTTATTAAATGTGTGTTTAAATTGAAAATGTTTTGAATGAGAAATGGTATTTCATTGTTCTTTGTAGCATGCTCGATAGGATCGATAGGCCTACAGATTGGAAATGTTTCCGTAGCTATTCCAGTCCTTCCTTTTGTGTAACTTTTGCAACAAATTGATGTTCAAAAGAACGAGGAGAAAATTCGATTAGATGAAATGTAACGAAATATAAGCTTTTTATCGGAAAGCAAGACGTTGGAGTCATCATTGTCGCAGCTAGCTACACATTTTGACGTAAGGGGGTCGAGGAGATCAATCAATATCTTCCCATTTTGCCATCGGGGAAATTATTATACCATACAAATTTAAATGTCGTGCGTTCAATCTTCAATTATAAATGAACAAAAACGATTAAATTTTTGTTGTAAGACATCCAACAAACGTGGCAAACTTTAATTGGAAACCCTAAAGTTTTTCTTAAAAAACTTTTGATTTATAGAACGAACTCGACGAATTAGGGAATACCTGGGGAATATTTAAGTAAGGTCCCAACGAAAATTAGAGTCGATGATTTTAACGGTTTCTGCCAGCTTTCTAGTTTTTGTGTTAAATTAATAAATGGAGTTAATTAAAATTTGCGAAAGGCGAAGATCCGTATCACCCCATTTCGTTTCGAAGTCAAAGTAAAAAGAAGAAAAATTCCTAAGTGAAATTTAAAAAAAGTGAGTTTTTGAACTTGGAGGTTGGTTCCGATGAATGATTCAAGTCCTGAGAGTGGTTTTTCTTGAAACTCTAAATGTGAACTCTCGTCGCACGAAGTGACGTCACGAGGACAGAAGCCGAGCTAAAGTCATCATTATTTCATATATAAAAGCCAATGAAAATAGATGAGGATTGCTAACATCCCGGCTTTATTCCGGAAATCTCGCATTGAGCCATATTGCGGCAATGCTAAGCTAGGTAAAGAAAGAAATATGAAAACTTTATTCCATCATATTTACATAGCTCAGAGGTAGATTTTATGTAAAAAGTAAAACAACATAAGATAGGCATAAATTTGAAATTGCTTACATTACCATGACTTTGCATTTATGATCTATTGAAAAATAAAGCTTGAATATTGGTTTGTATCATAGTCAAGTAAATTCAGTACATTATGTATTATCGTCTCTCCCACATAGAATAACATCACATGCATATTTACTTATGTAAAAATAACATGGTAGATTCGATACGGTAGATAATATAATGTTGAAACTGCTACAGGCTGTTTGCATTACGGAGTAATATGTATACATCTATTACGGAATAAAGTTATTGATTTATTGTAAAGGGTTATAATGCTGTCATGCGTTACTCAACCCACGCCACTCCTGCTCCAAGCGCTTTAACTAATCAATGTGTTGTGTATGATATATTATATTAATGACTGATTTATGCCTGTTACAAAGCTCGAACTTGTTTCATGTTCATGTACTCACTTACAGACCAACATGAAAGCAATTTGATTGCGTAATTGCATTTGTGAAGAATGTTTCATGATGGTGACTTATGCGTTTGTGTAGTTCAACCATTATTCAGATCCAATGCTAACTAAAGGTTATTAACAACTTTTAAATATAATAAATCTTACGCGTTTTTAGAAGGTTTAAATTATTGAAATTTATTTAAAGATTCTTGAACAATTGTTTCCGTCTAACGTCACGATTTTACACATTTAAAAATATTTTAAAAGTACGTGTTTTTCCTTTGGTGTCTTAATTATAACTATAACCAAAAGCCATGAGTTTCTTACAATAAAATAGAACAGCACATTTGGCAGAAGGCAAATAGCTATTCGATTAGCAAAGAAGCATCCGAAGTATATACAACTTTGCAAAGTTGTCAATAAAGAATACATGGACAGCCTTACAGTCGTAGATTATCAAATTATTGTCTCAATCAGCCACAAAAAAATCACGAACATATAGTCGATTTTGTATTTTTTAACTATCTCAAAAATCGTGAAAATTCATTTATTAAAAAGACATTTTAAAACTAATTTTAGAAAAGTGGTTGTAGAGACAACTGTTCAAAATTTCAAACACTCGTGGTGTCAGGGAGCCGAGCGATCAGCAATGTGGCTAACTTGAACGAAAGAATAGTCAACTCTTTCCTTGCGCGTGTGCGTGTGCGTGTGCGTGTGCGTGTGCGTGTGCGTGTGCGTGAACGAATCAACTAGAAACCCTCTCCAGTCAGTTAGGTTGGATGTTTGAACCCCATCAAGTTATAAATGAGATCCTCGTAGTCTTTCTGTCTCAAGTTAACGATCGGCGTGGGAGTGTGAAACCCACGCGTGCCCACGCAATACTTCCCTTAATGAGTCCCGACTAATTTTACAACCACTGTCCTAAGGATCGATAAAATTACCATCATTCTCTTACTTTCGTTTTGATGTTAACCATGAACCATGCGGAGTCCAGACGGATCTCAGAGAGTTAAAACAGTGCGCAGCCCACGCAATACTTTCCGTTAATGGGAAATACCCATAGACCCAATATTGATTTCGTAAGAATGCCATAGTCACAGACGTCTCGAAAAGTAAGTAGACATGTAGGCGGCGCTTACTAATGAGTACGCGGATATTTTTTTGAAATTCTTTTAGGACGAGTACATAACCTCAGATCAACAATTTATTCAAATTACTGGAATCAGTGGCTCCAAGTTCAAAATGAATGTTTATCTGCGTTTCTAATTGATATTATTTCTACAACTCCTTTATCTAAACCATAGACATCCTATTAATTGGCTAGACCAGCAGTCCGGTGGTCCACTTCGGTAAACATTAGAAGCCCATCTTTAAAATGACAGTTTACATGTTAATCAAATTATCTTGGAGCCTGACTTTGTGTCCAAATAGTCTCTAAGATTGGCCAGCCAGGTTTACAAGGTAAGCCTACTAAGCCTTTAACAGCCAAATGATATAAATTCCCTTATGCAATCACTTCGTATGTTCTTTTGATTTAATACCATGCTGCAAGCTCAAAACCGATTCAAAAAACAAGTGCCACCAGAATACTTTATTGCATAATTAAAAGCTATAAATTGATAAAAACACAAATCGCCACTTTCGTTGAAACATGGGCCGGTTGAGTCTTCAATTTGCTACGCTCGCCCTGTGCAGGAGTATAGAACTGCCTAACAATAGCTACCCTAATAGGGTTTATATACAATGCTACAACCTAAATAAAACGATTATATTTATATTGTTTTTGCGTTGACAACCAATGGTTTCCGCTCTCGGTAAAATTTCAAATTTGTACCATTATACCGGACTAAATAATCGTGCAACGCCTAAATCATAAAAACCATCATCTCTTACTTCTTTTGGTTTAGATAAAGGAGTCAGAAGGAAAATATAGCAAAAAAACCTGCCTAAAATTAATTTTAACTTGAGCGAACTGATTCACATAACTTGCAATAAGAATTGTTGATTCTGAGGTTATGTCCCGTCAAAACGAATTTCAAAAAAAATTATCCGCATCTTTTATTAAGCCCCTATTACAATTCTATACTTTTCAGAACGTTCTTTACTGCATTCTTTAGTAAAACTCATAAGTTGGGTTAAGTGGATCTCCCTTAATGAGTCCCGACTAATTTTACAACCACTGTCCTAAGGATCGATAAAATTACCATCATTCTCTAACTTTCGTTTTGATGTTAACCATGAACCATCGGAGTCCAGACGGATCTCCTAGAGTTAAAACAGTGCGCAGCTGGCTATGTTTTCACATTGCCCTTCCTTATGGATCTATTAATAAAATCTCTTAATCAATCTCTAGCGTAAGGCGAACCAAACCAATGAAGAAGATCATTATGCACAGTCTGCATACCACTATGGGGTTTATTATACTCGCATATTAATGTGGGTACGGTTGGGCTACTCTCCTGCACATGGTATACGGTTGATTTATCATTTAAGACCGTTGGATGAGCTCGAGCAAACCAGGCTTTGGCGCAGAATACAGAGGTATAGTCTGGATCACTTGGAAGCTCCATCGCTTGTCCTATCAGGTTGTGGTTTACACCAAAATGTCAAGTAGGAATGTGTTATTGTCGTTATTAGAGCATATTCACCAAAATAAGCTTAATTTTTTCAGTAACGGGCAGTAAATATGACTCCAAAAGGATAATTTATAGTAATTTTCCAAAGTTTTGTGAGCGACATTTATTTAAAATATTGAAATGAGATCAGATAGTGACGCGCTCATCTTTTATAAATATCATTACAATCATTCAAATTAATTGGTCGAAAATTGGATGTCGAAAAGTTATCCAGAATGTATTTGCGGATCAAGAGATATTTTTAAATGACATTTTACATTGTAGAAAAAGTTGGCGTGAGCTTGAACAAATCATGGCAATCATTAGTGGCTTCAAGGTTCGGGCGCAGTGTGACTTGTGATCGATTCCCGTATACTGCATTAGGCATGGCTTGTTATGATCCACCACTTAGTTTCGTCTCGCATAGACAAATTGAATTAATATGTACACCATCGAACATAAGTAGATCAAGGAGTCATGTTCTATCTACTGCACCCAGCATTTACTTCTGGTCGAGGGTGTATGTTCGATTAAATAGAAAAATGTGTTTTAGTGTAAAAACTCTTATCCACAATGTTTAACATATTTTTGAGGTTCCGGTGTTTTTTTATTTATTATTATCAGTTTTCCTAGCGTTAACAAATAGACATAAGTATTTTGAATTATTTGTTCCAAATGGTTATCATTTCGGAGTTAATATCTTCCATAATGGTCCCCTAATGAAATAAGGTTTGTGTCTGCGTGAGGGTAGGCATGTTGAGTTAGGCCTACATATTTTGAAATGTATATGTTCTGATTCTTAAAATGTGACTTTAATATTTTGTAAAATCTTATTTTACAAGATTGTTTCTTTCCACATGTACAATAAACCGAAAAAATTCCTAGGTATAACACCTTTATTAATTAGAGTTTGTTAACCTCTTTTCTAGGGATTTCGAATTCTCCGTTTTGACTAGTAATTTCTTAAAATATTATGTAAATCCACGTTTTGCATTTAAAACATATTCAATTTGTCAATTATTGTCCATTTTGGACCAATTCGTGTAATTTCCTAAATGGTTACAATCACTTTGTGCCTTCTAGGCCTTCACTTCAAGTACTTTGAAATACCCTCCAAAATTATGTTACTTACATTATACCTATAAACAAAAACAAAGGATGAGTCACTTAGTCAAATCCGTTGGCTTTGGATTTGTTGAGTAGCTAAAATAGAAGTATCATTAAAAAATAGAGTTGGCTCATGCGCATGAGAGAGTCTTAAAATAAGTTTGGGGTGGGGGGGGTCACGAATTAATCTTACAAAGCGGAACAGTCATTTGGGTTACGCCATTGAACCTAGTATAGGCCTACGTCTAGCTTAGTGAGAGGAAGTTGGACTTGTCGAGAAATCACTCTTACGCAAACGAAGTTATTTTTATGACTTTGATGAAAGAGTGTAGTTTCCAGTTTCCCCACCTGTGCGGTGATGTTGAGGAGAAAAAACGGGTGATTATCCGTCAAGCCTCACTGTGGCTCGAGCCCTAACACAAAACTTTCCTGGTAGATAAGAATTCGTTTCTTAAAAGAACATAATTATACATACATATTTAGAGATATACACACAACTCTGTGTATGTGCTCGTTATGATATTCCTGATTATTTTATTGTACCATGATCATTGAATAATAATAAATAAATCAATCAATCAATCAAGTTTTACATCAGATGCATCAATTATTCACCTATTAGAACAAATCAGATTCTAAAATCAAATATAGGGAGAACAAAATTAATGCATGTCTTAATGTTTGTAAAGATTCATTTGGCAATACAAAATTATGTAGAGGTAAATAAAATCTTCCTTCACTTATTCTGTTGTACATAAACATTGATGTACGGTGTTAATTGAATAACGTTAAAGGTTTACTATAAATAACAATAATATGTTATAATGTAAGGTGTGTTGTGATGAAATTATAAAAAGTAATTCTCATCAATAATTTTTAAATTCAAGAATCATAGTGATCGATTCATCAATGTATTAGTGTATTTGCAATGGCTTATAAAACTTCACTTTACCGTTAGTAACTTTTTCATTCCCCCTAATTTTTAACGGGGAATTTTAATTGAAAAATGCTATACATACATTTTAAACCTAAAGAAACGATAACGATTTATATTTGATAAATAAATCGAATTTACGTGTATCTAAATTACTTCTCTGTCTCCCTGTAAGTTATGTCTACACAAAAATTAATATTTGATTGTTTAAATTTACAAAGAGAAGAATATCAAGGAAAATATCAGAACACCGACCTTTTAGAATTCCTTTTACTGTTACCTGCGAGATAAAATAGAAAAGTCTGCTTTTCCTACTCTAAACATTATTATTCCATATTCAAGCGTGCGGCGTTCTCTTATTTTACTCTCTCCCTCTCTTTCTCTCTATCTCTTTCTCTCACACATCGATTTTCGATTCTCTCTATAAAACGTCTGCTATTATAGAGTCGCTCGTTTCGTCTGGTCTAGGAATTCTCGTTCTGTTTTGCTATAAAACATCCTCATCCGTAGCTCAACGTGAACTAGCTTTGACGTTTCTAAAAGTCAACATCGCGTGTATACATCGATATCAATGCTTTCTCGATATTTTCCTTCTATCTCTATCCTTATATTTTTTTTTACTGGACGACTTATTATCAACTTCGTCTTCTCCTTACAGAGCTTTATATTATACTTGCAAGAGTTGGGTTATTTTGAGTAAATATATTATATCTCTGATCTTAGTTTCTTTTTGATACGTCAAAAGTGTTCAAAGGCCAATAGGTCACTTAGATTCTGTCCCATGATGTTTTCAACATGAAACTGAGTTTCGTTTCTCTGAAAGTTACATAACTCAGTTTCCGTTTGGGTTATTTTGATAGGGAAAATGTTATTGCTTTTTTCGATTCAATATTTTGCTTTCTGGCAGGTAGAAAAGAAACGAATATCAAAGTTTTATAAATGTTTTTTATTTATATGCGAATGTTTAAGTTTCGTTTTGGTAAATGTCGAGAGTGGATATCCGTCAGATTCGTTGAAAGCCGTAAAAACAAATGCGAATCTAGCTTTCTATTCTCGTGAAGCTTGTCAAAAGGAAATGGGATTAACTTGAAATTGAGTGATCTGGATTTTCACCCATTAGTCACCCTCGCGATCGTCTTTTGTCTCTTTTAGTTTTACGTTCAGATTCCAATTGAACCTGATTGGTAAAATAATTAAACTTAGGGGGAAGTAGGAAATAAGTTTAAGATAAATTCTTTTTCGCTCGGCTGACAGCCATGACACTTTGTTCGAATCTTTGCACAGTAGTGAAAGTTTTTTAAAAAGTAGAATTTGTGCTTTTGTTTTGAAACTCCAAAATCGACCATATTTGTGAATTATTTCTGGCTGATTAACATAACATTTATTTATAATCTAAAACTGCAGGGATTCTCATACATCTTTGCTCGATTACTATATGCATGGTTACATATACATCGGATGTATCTTAGCTAAACGAATAGCTATAATTCCTAAATGCCAAATGTGACCTATCGGTATACTCTTATATACTTTCTCTATTAGTAAATAAACATCCTAATTTAATTATGATGCAAATGTGTTCTGCAATCTTCAATATTAATGTTTTCGTGCTTTGCTCAAATTGATTAAAATGCCAATTGTGCATCTACAAGCCTCAAGCACGTGTACGCAATAGAATGGAACGTTTCATTCAAGTAACCACAAGTTATGTTTTGTTTTGTGAGCGGTTTGTTAGATTGTAAACGATTACTCGTTCACAAAAATTTTGAAATTTATATGCGCGATGTAATAAATTAAACATCATTAATATTCTCATGCTATGAAAATTAAATATACTTTGGCACGTTACATTCAAAGTATACCGACTTTTTGTTTTCACATACACTGACTCGAGCGTTAAGCACGCGACTCTGATTCGGGATGTCCCGGGTTCAAATCCCGTCAAGACCGGCAATCTTGACTGAAGATTTTTCCTATTTCACAATTTTTGTCCTGAATAGGGGCATACATTGCACACTGGGCAGGTTTCATACAAAAATTATTATTTTATGCAACACAATCACAAAACAACAATTAAGGTTAAAAATAGAATAAAATGTTCTCCGGTAAAATTAGTTATTTTTTTTAGTAAGACAAATGCGCTTTTATTTGCAGGAACATCATTCAAGTTGAATTTCGTAATTTTGGTTCGTATTTATGGTTTATTTTTTATTTTAAAATCAACTGTTAAATGATGTGTAGAGCAATATTTCTGATTATTAATTAAATTTTGTAAACGTCTCAGAAAGTAATATTATGTAAAATATTATTTTAAGCCACTTGTAAAATTAACATCATGAGTTTTTTTATAAATGAGTAAAATGATAATTTATTAATATTTTATCGTTTTTAAGACTAAATGTTAAAATATATAAACACATTTTTTTCTTCTTTTTTCTTCTGTTTGCTGATAGCCGCGTCTACGAATGGCTCACTTAAATTGTCGGGAACACGTATGAGCTAAGGCCGTATTAAAAAACAAAACAAAGTGGGTCTAAATTTCACCAATCATCAAAACCTATTAAATTAATATTACGTATTCATTAAATTTTTCTGTAATTAACTTATTGAATACGGTATTTTCTGTATAAATAACCGGATGAAAACCTTAAAAAAGTTTGTTAACACAACAAATTGCTGTTCGCTCGGCCGACTGACACCGCAGGTGTTTGAGATTTTGAACATATCGCACATAAGTAAAAATAAAGGGCTGAAATAAAACCTATTACTAAAATTTGTTTTGAAATAATTTATAAAAAATTAATTAATTTTCACGAACTTCATCAATATAAAACTTTGAGAATCTATGACTGTAGGCTGTTCATATGCTTTATAGTCAACTTTGCAAAGTTTCATATACGCCGGATGCATCTTGTTAACTGCCAAATGTGTCCAATCCCCTCATAAGGCATGTGAATAAGTGGACGTAGCCACACCATGATTCAAGTTGTTTAAGTTTGAATAAATACACAGCTAAAGGCGCAACTTAGCTTACCCTTGTTTGTCGATGAGCATCCATTGGGAAAGAGGAAATCAAACACAACTAAATCATCGAATCAATCTTGTTTACAACTTCAATTTAACGCTATTTATATCCATATTTACTGTAGTTCCGTGTAAAAGGCTGCCCCATGTTAGGGGAACACTCATTGCAAATAGAACACAGCGGTCGTTTGTGAAATGTGTTTGCTTTTGTACCCGTCACGTCTGGCATGACTGACTGCGGACGAATTGATTCTCGCTGTGGAGCTGCCCCTACAAGCGCGCGACTCAATAGTAACATCACAATGGGGATGAAAACACCGTTCATGTGGAGACCAATCACAATATAATGGCCAGAATTATTGGCATTTGATTTTTGTGTTTAAAATGTCAATCATCGTTCACAAAATATATTAAAATAAGTATGTTGGTTTTGTTCCGTTTTAGATCAAAGTATATATCGTCCTTATCATATAACTTTAAATAAATAAAATAAATAAATTTTATTTAGAGTCTACCCACTCAGTTATATAACTGATTTTTAGTGGGGGACTTTAAATCAAAGCGACCAAGCCAACCCTGCAGGCCCCGACGCAATCGACGAGTGAGCGATAACCAACCAAAGATCGATATTTTTAATAGGAAATATAGCAATCAGTGGTATGGACAGTGCGAACACCCGCGAATCAACGCCAGAATCAACAAGGCCGATTCAGAACAACTCTGAAATTTATTATGTGCTTCGTTGCTAGGACGGCTCCAAAGTCACCGTTTACAAACTCATAAGACAAGAACTGATGGACTGAAGTCCAAATCAGAAGTTAAAAAACTTCTGACTTAAGCGGGAATCGAACCCTGGACCTTCTGCATTGGAAGCAGATACGCTTACCACAAGACCAACGAGCCACACACAAGACCAACGAGCCACACACAAGACCTAAAAAAACTGTGTGTGTTTCGAGTCTCACCATAAAAACAGAACACGACCTCCACAACATGCGTTATTTGTTGGCATTGCCCTACAAGTATGATTCAGATGTTCATTGTGACCCTGGTGGAAACGAGAGGGGGGTCTAGCCCCCAAGAAAGTTTGGAAATTCACGTACCCGGCACCTGCACCAAAACTGAATTCTGTAACATGCTAGAAACATTTTTTAATAATCACCATTAAAACAACCGGCGGTGCCACGAAAAAGATCAATGCAAGCGAAATGATTACATTGTGTATTCTTCTTCTCCGGTCTGTTGTTTAGGCCGAAGTAGCTTTGCTCAGTCTGTCAGGTACTCCCGTGCGTGCTTGTTAAACATTGGCTCTACCTTGAAAGGTTAACGTAATTATAATGTTGTATAGTAATTTCTGTTTCATGATAATTATGTTGTATTTAATTGTTGTGGCCTAGGGTATACAACGTTATAAAAATGTTAAGTCTAAAGAGGAACAAAATTATTTTAAGAATTACTAGGAAACACGTATTTATAATTCCAATGCACAATTTAATTTTAAAGTTGAAAATAATAATATGGAATATAGAATGAATGACAATTATTTTTTGATTAATATATCCTTCCGTATTGATTTTGGTACCGATCTTGAACAAACAAACAAACAAAGCTTCTTGTTCCAACTCGTATGTTCCTATAAACTTGTTAAGTCATTATCCTTCCTCCTTAAGTTATGATTGTTCGACATGAAATAAGAACAAACTGAGAGATGGCACAATTTTGCAATGCGTGAATTTTTATTGCTTTTAGAAAGTTTTAAAGTAACGTTAGAAATAATCATAAAAAGGTGTAATTTATAAGTGAGATAAAAGCATTATTGCATTGATTCTTTGTTTGTAATGAATTTTGCTCGTTTCAAATTCAATCTCGATCAATACACAAAACCGGTTTCCCAGCATCCGAATAAAGAACTAGATTTTTTAATAATATTATTTTGTTCAATTTTTTTAAATTATTTTTTTTGATCCAAACTTATTCATCAAACCTCTTAAGGCTTTTGTATCCACCCTAGTGTCAAAACCTTAAAAGTTCATGAAAGTTGGCTGAATGAAAGAGTTCAACAGCAATATCAATGTCGTTTTTTGACAATTGTTTAGTCTGCACATCTAGTGAAAAATTTAATTTTGAGACTCGATCTTCATGGATATAGTTTTTAAACACCAGATTCTCAATTGTTGCACGATTGTTTTGTCAAACGGTAGAAATATTATTTGTTTTCGAGTTTTGTACCATTTGACAAATAAATCGTATACCACCTCTATTTTTCTTAAATGGAAGCAAAAGTTGTTTAGAGACTATCCATAAAACTGATTCTCCAAATTTAATTTTGCACTAGAAGTGCAGGCTACACTTTTGTCAAAAACGACATAATGGCCGACAGTGAGGTTATGTCCTGCCAAAAAAAACATTTGGGTGATTTACTAAAGGTACTCCTTCATTCAGCCAACATTCATGGGCTTTCAAGGTTTTCATACATTTAGAGTTATTCCAATAGCCAGAATGTTCACTTCATACATCATGTTTGCAATGCTCCAAACGTATAGCAAATATTCAAAATTTATCCATGGTTTTAAAATGTGTTTACTTCTAAAAGCAGTCAGGAGATGTAGACCTACATGTTATGAGACGCACATTTTGCCTTTGTGATAAAATATTTTTAATTTCTACTAAAAACCTGCCAAATGAGCAATACACTCCCCTCTTCAGTAACGTCGATTAAGAAAAACCTTGGAATAATATTATCTTCAGTCAGGATTGCCAGTCGCGACATTCCAGTCCGGGATCTGCAGAATCAGTTTCACGCTTTTCGCTTGAGCTACATTTTTAAGTTTGCTTTGTTTTATGCTGTCTAATTTTGTGTACGCCTTCCTTATATAGAAGTATTCCTCTATCATGCTAAAAATATTCAACTACCTCAACTATTATGAAATGATCTCTTGTGAAACCGATCAGTGGTCTTCTGTTATGTATTACAAACACACAAAAACACAGTACCCACTATGCACAAACCACAAACATTACAAAGAGTTTGTTTGTTCTTACGACTACGTAACAGAGCATACCTAAGTATTAGCTGATTATTCTAGATGCACAAAGTGTTTTAAAGTAGTAAACAATTTAGAATCGTAGATCAAAGGAATGTTCTCGAAACAAAGAGAATATGTTAGATGGAAAGTTGTACAAATAAAATTGCTACGTTGAGCGATCCATAACCAACCAAGGAGTGGTTTATTTTTTCGTTGGCTAAAGTTTGAGTTATTTCGAGCAATATTACTTGTCTCAAAACGCTACCTTGAGCATAAAGGTATATTTGTTAGTATTCAAATTTGGAAGGTAAGGAATGAAATACTGCGCGGACAAGAAATAATGAAAGGAAGAAAGAAAAGTAAAGGAATGAAAAAAGAAAAACATGAACATTTAAAAGACTGGTAGAAAAGTTTAGAAATAAAGAGCCCTCGTGCTAGTGGCGACTTGGGCTTTTGAGATAGCAAAACATTGTGTCATTGTATTGTGTGTGTTGTGTGTGTTGTGTGTAACATTGTGTATTGTGTTGTGTATGTATTGTGTTGTTGTGTGTGTGTTGTGTTGTTATGTGTGTGTTGTGTTGTGTGTTGTGTTGTGTGTTGTGTGTGTGTGTGTATTGTATTATTCATTTACTTTTTCTAGTGTTGTCAAGCTACCTGCATCCATATATGCATTACGATGACAAGTTGCTTACCTCCCACGGTAGGAGTTTCCAAATATTGTATGTGGATTGAATTCAAAATACGTAATCCTTTTGAAATGTGTTCGTTTATTACATTTAGTCGCTCGATACCCGCAGAAAAGTTTACCCTACTCTCAATGTCAATCAAAAGAACATTCCATTCTAGCCTTTCTAATCCCAACCAACTGACACGTGATTTAATCGTCTTATAATGTATACTGCAATTTGTAATGATTTTATAGATCTATATTCATATTTTCACTTAGTCAGTATTTCACTTTTTGTCTTCACAAATTCCAAATTGTTATTTTGAAGAAACTATTTCGGGTAAATCTCGGAGAGCGGGACTGATTATTAGGCAGTATAATTACAAATAAATGATTAATACTTTCTTTACAACAAAAATAATATTTTTTAAAACTTGAACTTTACAGTGTGCACTTGGTTTAAATGTACACAATTGGATCCCCATGTGTTTTGTGTCCAATACTCAAGACTCAGGTTCAATTTAACACGTGACGGTTATTATTGGACATTACTGTTGGTGTTGGCATAGCATGATAATGGCCAATTTGAAACCGAAATTAGGCGTAACTGCACACGAGGCCACTTCCGAAGGTCTCCTTTTCGATACCCGTCTACGACAATCATGACCAAAGTGACGATTTACATCAATGTTAAGCCTGCCTTTATTAAAACTTTTTGCCAAGCTCGGGCCAACTTTTTTACAATGTTAAAAATATACTTGATCGGCAAATCCAGCTAATTTCACATACAATCAGGACCGCTTTTCGATCTTTAATTTTCATCCAAGATATCTGCATTTTTGGGAGGCTGTTCAGAAAGGATAAGCGCATGTCGCTATCAAAGCACATTTGAACATTTCAAATAATTGTCTTTTACACAAAATTGGGAAATTACTACAAATTAACTGTTTGGTGTCATATTTACGGTTAGTTTATAAGAAAAGTGAGCAATATTTGGAAAATGTGCTTTAATACCGCATATTATACATTCTTACGTAATATTTTGGTGCAATCACCAAACCGTCACACTTCCTGCCACAACCAAATCTCATGTTACGCAAAGGTTCCTTGCCTGCGAGTGCATCTTGCACTCACTAGGAACCAAGCTACTGTATATTATATAAAATGCACTGTGCCTATTTGACAATACAAACTTTCAACTTTCAACTTTCAAACCCCAACCCGATATGACAAACGATAGAGCTTCCAAGTGATCCAGACTTTACTTGTGCGTTCTGCGTCAAAGCCTGGTTTTCTCTAGCTCAGCTCACAGTCTAGCTAAATACCAAAGGGTTTTATTCATTGACTTGTGTGACAATAGTCGATCGACAGTGACATTTTATTAAAAAGAATCCAAGGACTTATAAATATTTTACTGGCACGCAAAAATGTCAATACGTTTGCACTGAGCTCACATATTCTATTTGCAAAGTTGTCGCTTTCAATATAAGACAAGTCGTTAGAGTTAGTAAAGAGACTCACAGATCTGTCTTCTTACATCGTCGTTACACATTCACTATACTTTACATATTACACCCTATAGTTATAGCTACCCAAGAGAAACCAGTTGACGCATGATCAAACTTCCACGAGGCTACGTACCATAGTTTAATAAAGACTGATTTAAATTTTCCCGTTCTAATGCTATGGCGTGTTGAAAGTGCGTTTAATAAACGTTTGTTGCAGTTACTATATAACCACACATAACAAAAACTTGTAAAAATACAGCCAAACCTTACACACTCAAAAGAAATGAGATCTAAAAAAAAGGGCCAAGCTCATCTACCCTTCCACATTTGCGCATTCTTAATTCATAAACGTACAGTGTCCCGTAACAACATCCTTGAAAAGCTTGGCAAAATAGAATTTGCAACTATTAATTTAAACGTAATAGTTCATCCAAATTCTTTTTTTCTAATTAATTTTAACGTAATGGTCATGCAAATTCTATTTTGCCAAGCTTTTCAAGGATGTTGTTACGGGACACTGTACGTTTATGAATTAAGAATGCGCAAATGTGGAAGGGTAGATG
Organism: Sweltsa coloradensis; assembly: GCA_024449915.1. NCBI lineage: Eukaryota > Metazoa > Arthropoda > Insecta > Plecoptera > Chloroperlidae > Sweltsa > Sweltsa coloradensis. The sequence goes on along the minus strand of JAMZAV010000464.1, from coordinate 882,834 downwards.
AGCTTGGCCCTTTTTTTAGATCTCATTTCTTTTGAGTGTGTAAGGTTTGGCTGTATTTTTACAAGTTTTTGTTATGTGTGGGATCTCATTACTTTTTCAAGTTCCATTGCAAAATTATTTGTTAAAATATAATAATTTTATCAAAGTCGATTTAATTGCTATGGTATTACCAATTAACAATAGAATGAAAAAAATATAGTGGTACAAAGACTTGCTTTTTGTAAACAATGTAGGCGATTATTGTCACGTAACTATAGTTACTTGTTGATTGTATGCCTGTATAAGGCTTATTTTAAAACCTTTATTTGGAAGCCTTCCAGCATTTTTTTTTACTTTTTCTTTCAAAGGGAATTACATCACTATTACCCGTTTGGTCAGAATCGCTGGGCAATTGAAACTGACGAATTAGATAGTAGCAAGTAGTAGCCAGTAGTAACTAACATCCTTAAAGTGATTTTGAGCATGTTTCAAGTCATTTTTTCACCAAGAAGGAATGCTCGTACCCAAACCAAATTTGGCATGTGTTGTCGGATACCTAAATCCCTCGATTTTGATAGTTTTTAAGTTCACATCACGTTTCATGACGGCTGGGTGATACCTCGAAATCACCCCAACTCTGCTTGCTGTATAAGGTGCCTGAGTGTGTAGCGCACCGCGGCTTGGCTGCGGCGCCTTAACGGGCACCTAGATAAGCATAATTGGTTGGCCATACCTACAAAAACTACTTTGTGGCCCTTAATTGTTAACGACTCAAGTTCATCACTTTTGTAATGTAAGCTTAAACATCAACCTCTAGATTTTATTCATTGCTTTCGTCTTAATAATACAAACTTAATATTATAATATTATGGAGTTATGAATAACTTTGTGGATGAAGGTTGAATTATCTTTTTATTATTGTATGTTTCACTCTCGGTTTATTTTGATTGTTAAAGCATTGATTAGTGAATATTATGATCTTTAAAAGTGTGTATTGGACATAACACTGCTCTTTATCAATTTTATTGGTGATATTTCGACTTTTATTCAAAGTCTTTTTCAAACTGAAGGTTGTTAAAGGAAAATTATCAACAATCCATATAAAAGAATATCAATAATCTAGTTCCAATTAATCGTAATGTATATTAATTGATGTCAATAATTTACTTCTTGTAATTTTCTCAATCTTCGCCAATTTTTGTGATCTAGTGCTACTGCATATTTTTTTGTCATGTTTTTTCATCAGTTGTGTTGGCAGATATGTTTCATGGTTATTTTGTTAATGATCTTCTTTTATATGGATTGTTGTTCATTTTCCTTTGTCAACCTTCAGTTTGCAAAAGACTTTTGAATTGAATAAAAGTCGACATTTATCACCAATAAAATTGATAAAGAGCAGCTATAAACACTTATTTAAAGAATTAATACCTGTTCTACTGGTTTCTTTTATTTTAATACTATGATCTTGAAAATAGAGTAAACCAATAACAGGGGTATTGACGTGTATTATTGTATTGCATCTAAATCAGTCAGACGAAGATATAACTTAACTTAGCCAGCAAAAAAAACGAACAGTAAATGTACCGCTAATGGCAACGCCACCTCCTGTAAACGATTCTAAAAGGGTAGAGAATAAAATGTGAATAAACAAGAGCGCTAAACGCAAACTTTCCTTGGCAGCAATAATAACTCTTGACACAGAGGAAGTAATATAATAATAAACACAGGAGCTCGCTCTGAACGTCTAAGCTATGTTATCGTGCAGATGGGACTCAGCGCATTTTCAAACAAATTGTCTAACAATATTTGCAAGACGTTGCATAACTAATTTTTAAATTAATGCCCACAGTAAAGTAGACTAAGTACCCTCAGGAGTTCAGCTTAAAAGTGTTATCCTCTGTAGCCGTAAATAACAGCAACTATAATGTATGCAGCATAATATGACCATTTACTTTACATGCATGTAAGTAATAAATTATTATTATGTGTTCTTATGACAACGGCCGTTAATTTACGTTTTGTTATATTAAAGTTCATAGGCCTGAAATAGTTAATAGTATTTTGGTTCACTGAAAGGAGGTGAATTGATCAGAGCAAATTATCATAATATCATTAGAGATACGTGCATATAGCATTTTCAAGTGTCTTTTTATAGCGTTTTGTGGCATCTCTTTTTTGGCCACCTTCAAAAGCTTGTGTATGAAGTTTTTTAATATTTTTATTTTGGAATAGAGGCCTATGTCATCAAGGTTGAATCAATATCAACTGATAAAAAATGTGTATAGCAAATAATAGATACTTTGTAATATTAAATGAAGCAGTACTGGAAAATCTTAGTTTTAAGTGAAAAAATAGGGCTTTGTAGCATCTATTCACAAAACGCTATTTTATTTATCATAAATAAACACAAAAACATTGATGATGCGAGTGGTAGTATTTCTGAAACACAGTGGCGGATACAGGGGGGGGGCGCCCCCCCCCATGATTCTTTAAAAATTTAAAAAATATGATATTATTATTTTATTGTGCACGCACCAAATGCACTCTAAAAACCTGATTTTCAAAATTTTCGCCTGCGGCGCTATTTATTTAAAACTCCCAATAAAAATCGACTTTCCTTTATGTTGTCAAAAATAATCAGTTTGCCTCTGAAATGTGTCTGCATCAGTCAGTGTACTTCGATTTATTAAGTTGTCCTCCTATGTGAATCGTTTTTTCACTAAATAGGATAGACGTTTAATAAATAAATAAAATGATGAATTGAAATTAAGATCAAACGTTTATAATAATGTTGCAATCTAGGCCAATGCTGTAAATTGTAAGTTCGACATGACGACAAAACAATTTGGTGCACACAAACTACATTGTTTCCGTATTGCATTCCGCCCACCACTTTTTTTCTAAAACGCACCAAATGCACTCTAAAAACCTGATTTTCAAAATTACACCTGCGGCGCAATTAATGGGGGTTCCGCCCCCCGTACCCCCCGTGCGTCCGCGCTTAGTCCCTTTCCCACGACTGTACATGCACACGCAAATCGCCCCCCCCCCATGATTATGTCCTATATCCGCCACTGCTGAAACATTTACTAGAAGTGAACCGTAAACCATGTTTGGCAGCATTATATTGTAAAACATATATCGTTTACGAATAGAATTATATCGCCCAGGGTTTCAACCCCCCCCCCCCCCAGGGATTTCCCGGGCAGATGCACGGGTGTATTTGTATTTATTCTGCAAGCATGAACCGGACAAGAAGTGGAACTATAGCTCCAGCCGCCGGTGAAGGTACGACACTCCCCCTGTCCCTGCGCTTAGGTGCCAGGAAAACAACACGAATCACTTTCACACATGGATGGAAGTAACTAGGAGCTCCTGGGTTTAGTTCGTTTCATTGTATTTTACCTGTCCTATGACGGGACAGGTCGGCCAGTGTACCGAGAGTCGTTCAAAACTGGCCCGCACTTTGGATGTGACAGCGATCTTTCCACAATTTCTAGTAGTGTTTATTGTATTACTTTTATTTTTATAGTATACACCTATGCGCTGAGTATGTCTCATTGACATTAATAATTTGTAAACAAATTAATATTCATTAGTTTTATGGAAGAAATTTGGGCAATTATAAACAAAAATAATTAATTTTGTTAAAAGTAATGTGGGATATATATATTTTATCAATCAAGGGTTTTGTTTGTTATCTTTGAGATACAACGATGAGCAGGGAGCTGTGTCAAGTGTCCTACCTGCTCTGCTAAGTGCGTATCCGACTTTCCTAGGCCCACGACAGCTACCAGGTAGGAGGCGCACGTCCCCACACTCAGCACGACGCAGTACCTCAGCCTCAGCGGCAGCGTGACAAACAGCAGGTAGTCGAGGAGCAGCGCCCACCCCAGGCTGTCCCTCGCCGTCACCTCGTTCTTCTTGAGGAACAGGTTAGCCAGGAGCTGCGCGTTGGCCAGGTGCCACGCAAGGTGCGGGACGGCGGCCCAGAGCGGCGAGCTGGTGACGCCGCGCAGGCACCACGCCAGCAGGCCCAGGTTGAGTCCGAGGAAGAGCGTGGACAGGCCGCGCATCACCAGGTCCTGCCCACTGGGCACGCACAGCATGTACACGTCGTAGAGGATCGCCGCGTACAGGAAGCATTGCAAGCCCGCGCGCTTCTGCTTCACGCTGTACGACTGGTAGAGACGCTCCAACGAGGGGTCGCTGAAGGCCCGCTGGAAGAAGCCCGTCGTCTGTGCCGCGGCGGCGGCTGCTGCAACGCCGGCCGACGTGCCGGCCTCCACACTGCCCGCACTCATGGTCTAGCGTGTTCGTCGCGGCGTCATGACGCGTGGCCGCTCGCCGCCTCCTGCTTCCACACACTGGCGTCGCGAGCGTGGCGCGCGCGGGGACGGGAGCAAGCGCCTGCCCTCCTCTGCTCGATCCCGTCCCGAAACCCGACGAACGAGCAATCAATACCACAGGCTAACCCCCGTCCTACTCAAGACCCAGGAGCGCGCGGACACGGCGAGAACAAGCTCCCGCACAAAGCGCCATTCAGAAAGGCGGTTTAAAAATAGACTGCCACTGATCTCCGACTAACATTTAATGGGATATTGCGTGATGTATACGCGACGGCGACATGTAAAAGCTCTCCTGTGTGTCCCCGGGGTGGGTCGTCACGTGACGAAGCCGTCAGTCCACGCGTAAAGAAGGTTTCTTCCCGAAGGAAGGAAACGGCACAGCGGGAACCGCCAAACAAACTTTTACACGAGACAGAGAGTCATCGACCAAATTTATAAACACAGAGTTCAATAAACTTAACCAAATTGATCAAAACATAAAAGTTAAACACGCGATTTTGAAGTTTAATATCATCGGAGGAAAGCCCTGATATACCAGACAATTAAGATTTCGCTTTGCCATTTCATTGAGCGATATTATAATAATTTATCTTTTGAACTTTCTTAATTTTCGTTCGTTTTTCCGTCTACCACCGTTTATCATACTTCATTTTCATCTCTAAACTCTCATGTTATCTTTCTATTTTATTTTTTAAACAAAGTATATGCATACACGTGTACATTCTAACTGGAATGAATTGACTTCACTTGTTATCCTCGTGTAAATATTGTGTAGAAATTTGTTTACTCATTTGTTTAATAATTTCATGAACTGCTAAAAAGAATAAACATTAAATACTTTTTAAGATTAATTTAACTTGACCTGCAATGATTATAAATCAGTTCGAAATTCTACGTCAAAAGTAAGAAATAAAGAGGATAATTTTACGCAACAATACTTGATGACGTCACATAAGCAAATCGGCCACGACCACTAAGCTGGCTTAAAGCAAAGCTTAAAGTTTCTTAAAATGTATCAAATGGGTTTCGGTGACAAAAGCACCACTTGAAACTCAATTTGTGATTGCGTACCGATGATTACTTGCGTTCGGAGATTGAGAAAAGATATAATTAGTTGGTTAGTTGATCTACCTTTTACGCGGTCCAGGCGCGGTGACGGAGGAGTGTTTGTATTGTTTTACTTAATTGCTAGATGATGGTAGTGTTAAAGGAAAATATGTTGATTAATGTCAATTCACGTTAATTTTCATAGTGTATATTTTGTTTGAAATGTTATCATTCTTGTATTATGTATGTATGTATTTATTTATGAATTAATCTGACGTATATCAAATTACATTACATTCAAAGGACAGAATTAACATAATACTAGATTTTAATTTTAACCAACATTTTAACTATAAACTAATCTTTTGTTATATTATCGAAATTTATAGAATTTTCGATTCCTAAAGGAACAGTATTCCATAGAGTAACGTCATGTTGAAGAAATTATTTTGATTGAAAGATGTTCTATGGTACGAGGAGAGTTGCAAATAAGTAAAGTATTTTGACGGTTAAACGACCGGTTAGTGACAGGTCACAATTATAGTTTAACCGCTCTAAAGCACTTTTAGAACCAAAACATTTTTTGTTTACTTTTATGGGGTTTATTTACTTAAACGGCGCGTCGACCGTTAAGTTAAATGTGCCACTCGCGTTGCCTAGTGAGGTATTTTTACGAGTTCAATGTTTGCATACATAGATAATATATAATAATAATAACTGCGTGATTAATGATACAAAACATAAAATGTATTTGAAATTAAACGTAAGCAACTCATTAATACTGATGAGCGATGATCATTTTTTATTTTCCTTAAACTTTCCTTAAAAATGATCTCTTACAAATTGTGTTGGATGAGTGAGTATATCCAGCCAGTACTTGGGGAGCATTTTGTTTCGTGTTTTTTTTATAATTTAAAATAACAAACACATTTAAAACATTGATTATTTTGGCTGATTCTGCATGTAAGGTTATCGAATGATTGTGTTCGGAGTTTTAAGCTGACTTTATCGCCTCACATGGCAAGACAATCTAAGGGCTACAACGCAGGGGCTAGCCTAGTAAGTCTAGTGGTCACGTGATGCTCGTTTATTAACATGGGACACGCAATAGCAACTACCAGTCCCGATACGTTTTAATCACATAGCTCCATTCATTTTCAATGACCAGTGGACATGTGGATTGATTCCTTTTTCATTTATTTTAAAAATTAACACTAGTCTTGAACTGGGTGTAAATATTAAGACTGTTGGATGAGCTCGAGCAAACCTGGCTTAGACGCAGAACGCAGATGCATAGTTTGGAATCTGGTATTCAACCGCTAAACTCTAAAAATATTCATTCATGCTAACTAGTAATGGATTTAGAAAGTAACACCACCATGACCAGATTTTTTTTGTCAAACTCGATGATTTTCGAGATAGGTCCCATCGGCAAAAATCTTCCATAAAAAATAACATAGGTACGATCTTTGTGACCTTGGAGGATTTTGTTTCAAAAAATATTGGTCATTATTGACGTACTCGTCAGCCTTTTCTGTAAATCCACAATATTTTATTTTGTAATTTGGGCAAGTGGTTCGGTCAAAATATGCTGATGCTAAGAAATGGTGTGATTTTGGAAGGCATATTTTTGCATGTTTGAGTGTATATTTGAGCAGTTTCAAGACACGATATTACAAAGGGCCATTTAAGATTGGTACGATGCTCTAGTTTCTATATGGAACAAAAAATTAGCAGGTTAAACCCGATTTAAGAAATTCCCCAAAACGCCAATTTTCGTCAACTTCAGGATTAAAAACTTTTGTGTAAAATCACAGTTACTAGATATAATTTTTTAAACGGTCATTTAAGTGTAGTTTTATACTATAGATTATGTGGTAAAAAAATATTTAGAGCATTTATTCCAGTAACGGACAGTATAAATATGCCACCTAACTTTGTAGTAACTTCCCAAGCTTGCGTAGGATACAGTAATTTAACAATCTGGAAAAATTTAAATTTTTGGGGGTTCAAATTTTTTATGTTGAAAATTGAACAGAAATTAGCTGGATTTTCTGATCAAACGAATTTTTAAATGGACATTTGAGATAGTGAAATACATGACCGGATGCTTCCAGGTGAAATCTAGTGTCACTGTGACACAATTCTAGATTGTTACATCAATACATGGAATGTAAAGCTCTACCGCAGAATCACAGTGAAAACAAATAGACATTATTTACTTCGTCTGGTGTTGGTGTAAACACGCGCTTTAATGGCTTAACTGATTGTTGGTTTACGTCTGTAACATTGCAGTTATGCAAATTTATTGGAAGTTGTGGCGGATCTAATAGAAACGTGTTGAACCGAGGGTACACACACAGCGTTCTGTTAGGTATAATCTTGGTTTTTAAAGAATAGTATTTGATATTGTCTTAACAAACAATAATATGCTTCGTATTTTTTAACTAAAAAAAATTTTATTTGGGTTAACGGCGCGTCTACCGTTAGATCATAATTAGGGGGGTACGTGTACAAGTGTACATAGCATTTTCAAGTATCATTTAAAGTGTTTTGTAGCATCTATTTTTTGGCCACCTTTAAAAAATTTGTGCATTAAGTTTCTAAGATTTTGATTTAAAATAATATATAATTAAATTTGAATTAATATTAACTAAATTGAATTTTGTGTTCACGAATTATAGATATCAACTTTGTTAAAGAAAATAATTAGAGCCGAATGGAAACCTTGGTTTTAAGTAAAAAATGGCGCTTTGTAGCATCTATACACAACCCGTTATTTGCACGTACCTCTAGTCATAATGCACTTTTTAGAATTATCATTTTAAGCGATATGTTGATCATTTTTTTCAAGAATCACATTTTAGCTTTAATTTCAGTGTGAAACAGATTCTTGAAAAATACTAATATTTCTTGTTCAAATGACAAAATATGCATATTAGTGAAAGTTTTACAGCGGTCAAACCTTCAAATAAGATGAATATTGTTAATATAGTCTCAAAAATTAAATATTGCGATAATCCGGCAAAATGAAGTTGAATGAAGTTTTAGTAGGAACAATATTTTATTGAAACATAATTATATATTTCTTTTCTTTTTCTTGGGGTATACGGTTTGCTCATCACACTTTACCTCTGCAGGTGATATTGCGCTGATCACACTTTACCTCGCAGTCTCGACAGGCTGATAACCTTACACCTTCATCACACTTTACCTCTGCAGGTGATATTGCGCTGATCACACTTTACCTCGCAGTCTCGACAGGCTGATAACCTTACACCTTCATCACACTTTACCTCTGCAGGTGATATTGCGCTGATCACACTTCACCTCGCAGTCTCGACAGGCTGATAACCTTACACCTTCTTTCAAAACTTTACCTCTGCAAGTGATATTGCGCTGATCACACTTCACCTCGCAGTCTCGACAGGCTGATAACCTTACACCTTCATTATTTATGAACTCACTCCGCACCGGTCGATAACTTCTCACCCAGAGCTTGGTAAATCCATCATAATGTTGAATTGATGCTTTTTTTATTGGCGGTAATATTTCATATCTATTTATAAGCAGGAACTACGTAAGTAGTTTATCTGTCAAATCCAAAAGATAAAAGCAAATTGATGTACGTTTGCATGCTTTCTGTTTGCATTTGTAATCACCCCAATATATAGACCAGGTTATCTCACATTTCAATAAGTGTACGTTTGAAAATGTCAAGCACAACTCGTTACTATGGTGACGATAACACAAATTAGGCCTCAGTAAACTGGAAAATGTTTATTCTTATATTCTTATTTGTAGAACTCGCATCGTCTTCTTCAAGTCATGTGACCTTCTGGGTCATAATTTTCTGATTTCCTACCACGAGCCTATAAGCTCTTTCTAGGGAATCTGATTATTATAGGAGGACTTGATTGGCTTTGGCTTTTTGGACTTTTTTCCTTTTGGCGTATTGGAATCCATAAAATATGAGGATGAATATCGTATTTTAATGTTTCTTCATTTAAGTTTAAACAAAGTTGTCATATTCAATGATAACATCTGACCAACCTCACATGCACGAGTACGGAAGTAGACCTATACAAGGCAGAGAGCGAAACAGCCTTATCAATAGATTGCGTGAAAAGGTACCAAAAATACCATTTCTGTAAGCTTGAATTATTTTGGTGTAGGTGCCGGGCTGGAAGAATTGTTTAGTTTGGAAGTTTCCTCTACGTTACTCCGAGCTCCGAAACATCAAGTATCATCCTTGTTAAAAAAAATTATTGAAGGCATATATTGTACATTTCATTTTATACAACACAATTTTTAGTGTAGGCCTATGTGTCCTTCAAGCTATTTAAATACAAACTCAAGTTTTCTTATAATAGGATATGATAAATAAAATGTAATAATATCATAATTTATCGCTATACAGCTCATAATACGTATCTCAATCGAAGGTCATTGTTCTGTTCAGTTTAAAAACAAAATTACATGAAAACATCATTTGGTTAAAATAAGAATCATGAAACGTGAGCATTAATATTGCGCCTGAAAACGTCCACAAAATTATAAAATAAAAATAAACAATTTGGGATGTTCTATAATTCTCACGAGTTTTCACGAGCAAACCAGGCTTTGACGCAGAATGCAGATGTTAAGTCTGGATCGTTTGTCTTATCGAAATGACAAAAAATGTCAAGTAAAAATTATGTGTGTTATTGCTATCAGCCCACATTTTTATGTTTTCAATTCGTTTTCAGTAACAGGCAGTACGCCTAAACACGCCACCAATCGGGTAATTTGTATAGTAATTTTCCAAATTTGTATAAGCAACAATTATTTTAAATCTTGAAACGTGCTCTGATAGCGACGTGCGATCATTCTTCATAAACATCATCCCAAAAATTCAAATATTATATATGAAAATTGGGGGGCGAAAAGTGATACAAAATGTATATGTAGCTTATTTAGATGATTTTGCCGATCAAACAATTTTTTTAAATGGATATTTTACATTGTAAAAAAAGGTTTGACTGAGCTCGAACAACTATCTTAAAATTAGCGCCCAGGTGCTCCTGTCATTCCTGTACTATCTTTGCATACTTAATTGTAAAATCTTCGTTTCTAGAATATTACACTTGCGAACAGATGTGTATTTTCTACAAATACTTGTTACATGTAGCAATTTGATGATAAAGCATTGTTGCCATCATTTATATGCAAATTTTGTTTTTGACAAAGAATTAACAATCACCAGTTCTAATTTATTTTGAAGTTAAACTGGCAATTGTGCGATATTTCTGAAATTTGTTAAATTCATATTTGTTGCTTATTTGTATTTGTTGTATATTTGTGACTGTGTATGTAAAACTTTTATTTTATATTGATGCAATTGAATACATTTTTCACTATGTTAATTGTTATTGTTATTGTTATTGTCATTGTTATTGTTTTTTTTGTTTTCTTTCATGTTTACATTATTTGGAAAATAATACTTTTGAATTGCTATTTTCTAACTATATTATACCTTCTGTTTCTGTAAAATGAATAATAATAATTGTTTGGATAAATCAAATCAAAATAATAGTTGTATTTAAAACGTTTTGTTACAAAATGGAACAACATTTGAGTTTACATTGGTCAATCACCACTTGTCATGAGATATAGCGTGATTTGTAAGTTGGATTTGACGGATTTGACGATGTCGGCGTTCTAAGGTAATTTACATACAAAAAAAAGAATTTCTCTCAGACAAAAAATGAAAAATAATAATTTGTCTAGTAGGCAACGTCAACATTCTTGCCGTGATTACTGGTTGTGGAAATTATCGATCCTATTTCTTCATCGGTATCCAGTAAGGGCAGTAAGACTCACAGAAAGCTGAGTTATTATATTATAGTAGTTCTCAAATGTCCACAATGTTATGCTTGCCTCTAAAATTGGGCATAACTTACTTTAACTCATGTTTTTCAGTTTTACGTTTACCCTGTTTGTGCATATTGTTACTGCCACGTTTGGATGTGGTTTAATTATTGCAATATTTATTGTGGATAATTTGCAGATGATAAAACTTGCATGAACACTCTTTTCAATAAGTTTTAGAGCAATGTTTTAAGTCATAAAGTTCGATCAGTTAAATCAAGTGCATATACGCGTACAAATTGATGTATACGATATGTTATTGATTTATTCATTTACGTTCAGTACCTCAATAATAGAATATTACCTTTATCAATTCTATTATTTTACAAAACTACTTAGATAATAACTGTGTGAGTTTACAGTTTTTAAAATGTATTGTTTGTATTTATTGTTAAGCTGGATCCTTGTGCTCGCCCAACAATGGTTGGTCAGCAGAAAATAATTTTCTCTCTCAATAAGATGATGCATTTTGTATTAAAGATTGTGGAACAGTATATAGTTGGTTTATTTCAATAAAAATTAAAGCAACATATAGTTGATGTCCAAAATAAATTTAACAATTATTTTCATATTAGTGAATGAATGATAAAAATCAAAAATTCTAATAAAATAGCCAATTTGTAATTGGAAATTAACTACTTATATTTTTAATGTGGAAATAATGGCCATAGACAAGCTCACCTATTTGCATCATTTTTCTGTCCGTCTGTACGCGTTTCACGCCTCACGAAAAAAACAAAACACGACGTCCGATTAACAGTGTTTTGTTTCCCTACAACTACAATGTTTTGTTGGACCTGGGGATTAGGGGGCGGAGCTATCCCGCTAGTTTGTGCCCGGCACCTCCACCATCAATGACTGCTAGAACAAGCGAGGGACAACAACGGTTCGCGTTGCTTCCTAGTTTGTGTTCTCCTGTATGTGCTTAGAGAAAAGTCATCATCGTTCTAATCTTTTCAACTTTATATTTAACATTCAATGCTCTCTCTTAAGACTGTTGGATGAGCTCGAGAAAAACAGGTTTTTACGCAGAAAGCCAAAGTTTGGTCTGGATAACTTGGAAGTTCTATCGTTTGTCCTATCGGGTAGTGGTTTGCTCTATCGGAGTTAATTTTCCAAAAATGCCTTACTTTTGTTATTAACTGACCGTGGATATGCCACCAATCAGGTAATTTGTAGTAATTTCTTAAACTTGTGTACGAGACAATTACTTGCAATGTTTAAATGTGCTCTGATAGCAACATGCAAACAAACAAAATTCAAACTTTTTGGTTGAAAATTGGGGGTCGAAAAGTGATCCAGAATGTGTGTGAAATTTCCTGGATTTGTCGATCAATCGAATTTTTTAAGGGACATTTAACAATGTGAAGAAAGTTGGACCGAGGTCAAATAACTGTCTTAAAGTTGACAGAGTAGTATAATATTATGTAGAGAATAATTTTGTTTTCAATTAATTTTAATTAAATTTACATCGAATCTGAGAGATCTTTAAATAATACACTTAAACAAGCTATTCACTCTGATTACAAACATATTCAACATTACACCGTGGGAGATTAGTTTGAGTAGGCGTGATATCAACATGACGAGGATTTCTCGAGGGTGTAAATAGAAGTTGATTCACGACGAGCGTAGGAGCCGAATTATGTGATGCGCTTGACAAGTAGTAATCAAGATTGAGTTGTTGAAGACGGGTGGGTTTTCCATCGCCGGGAATTGCTTCCCCCCCCCCCCCCGTGTGAGGAGGCTTCTCACGGGGTTGATGCAGGCGGAGGCGGTGGAGTGTGCGATTAGCATAAGTGCTGATTCCAATTCCGAATAATTCACGGAGCTGCGCGAAGAATACATTATTTATTACTCATCTGCGCCGGCCAGGAGACGCCTCAAGCCTCAAGCCACCCACCTTCGGTGACGTTACGCAAATTGGATCCTATGAATTCATCACTTTTTATTCAATGAAAATCAAACCAGAAATTACAAAAACCATCTCAACTGGGTATCGAACCCGGGTCTCCTAATTGCCGGTCGGACCCGGGTTCAATACTCGGCTGAGATGTTTTATTTTATTTTATTTCTGAATTAATAAATACAAAATAAAAAAATAAAAAACTACTTACCTATATCCTTCATTCTAAAGTGTTTCGACCATTTTACATTTTTTTTTACTTAATTAAGCTCATACCGAACTCATCCTTTCTCAAACATTATAAGATTGCTATGAATATTTAATTTGTGCAATTAAGGCATATGCTGTATAAATAATTTTAAACCTTTAGAAAAATAATAAAGTAGACCTGTACTTGGAGTGCCTTTACAATTTTAAAATTTGATTAGATATATTTTATTTTATTTCATTTCTTGATTGATAAATATAAAAAGAGAAATCAAAAACCGACTAAGCATATATCCTTCATTCGAAAGTGTTTTGGTCATTGTACAATTTTTCGAAGCTCAATACCGAACTCATCCTTTCTCAAACATTATAAGATTGCTATGAATATTTAATTTGTGCAATTAAGGCATATGCTGTATAAATAATTTTAAACCTTTAGAAAAATAATATAGTATACGTGGAGATACAATTTTAATATTTGATCGTTATTAACAATATATTATGTTTTTACACGGTTTAACTAAGAATGGATATTTCATAGGATTATTATGCCATATTTTATCTATCAATAATGATCGATATGTATGTTAAAAATTAGTTTGATGTTGCCTATGTTGATCGAATCAAGGGGAAGTTTTGGCTTGAGTCAAAACTAATTTCTGCTCTACAGATAATCCAAGATGCTACGGTATGAGACAAGTTCGGTGCTTGCCCTTAATATTTCAGAGGGTTTGCCTAAACTGCCTCTTACTCCCGCGTATCTCAGAACATCGCCCCAGCTTAATATAAGTAAAGGGGGCTTGAGTCAGAGAAGGGATCGTAGGAACGTACTATACTAAACATGCGTTGGATACACTTTTTAATAACACCAGGCCTTGTTGAGTTCATTGTTCTCCGTAACCAGCAAGGGTGATAACAAAAAGATCGGTTTTAACGGAGCACTTTTCTCGATAATTATATCCCCTCTGTCTTATTCTTTTAATATTACGTGTAATTAGGAGCTATAATAATTGTGTAATAGGCTCGTTTATGTAATGCGAATCACCATTAGAGCATTTTCTAACTGAATAGGGTTAAATTGTCATGTTTCTTATATTTGTTTCAGCGTCGCATGAAATAAAATAACGTATGTTTGTGTATTTCAAAAGAAACTTTAGTAGAACAGGTAAATGATATCTAACAATTATTTGAACTTTACACTGCTCTTAGGTGGGAAAAAGTTTTTATTATGTTGCAATATTTCGAAAAGTTTCACCTTTTTTCGACTGGCAGACATTATTTACAAAAAATACAAACATCTGAACAAACAATAACCACAGCTATGTGGATGAAAAAATAATTGCAAAGGAATTGTTTTTTTATAAGTAATTCAACAATTGGTGAAAAGAAAAACATTTAAAAACGATCTATCTCTAGCTATAATTTATGACAAAGCAACTTTTGTTGAATAAAAGATATAGTTAAAAAAAAATATATAAGGATATAGTAATTATAGGCTCAAGTAGATAGATTGATAGATAATTCATCGTTAGTTGAAAGTTCATTGTTTATAGATTGAGTTGATAGTTTTAGTTAGTGTCAAAGAAAAGTGAAACTTATTGAAATATTGCAACATAATGAAAACTTATTTTCCCACCTAAGAGCAGTGTTAAGTTCAATTAATTGATACATATGTATTTTTGTGTTTTGAATAATTATTAAGGTTGTGTATATGTGTAATACTACAAAGGTTAACAAAAGATGACACAAATATTTCTTCTTATAGTTAGCAACGAAGATGGTTTGATCACTTAAAAGTCATCCCAAATGAAATATGGTATGACAAAGTAAACATTGATTAATGGTATGAGAAGATTTAATTGATATTTGTCAGGAATTAGTTCAAAAGTATGAATAATCAGGGGTGGATGTATGATATAGAAGGGTTATTTACCTGAGTATGACAGTTGAATTTTGTAGGTCTACATGTCTGGGACATACTTGTTCATTTGGTATATTTTACTCTTTTATATTTATTATAATCAACGTTTTGGAAATCGACAGTAATTTCCGTCATCAAACTATTGAAAAACAAAAACCACATTTATCAGAAAGACATTAAAACGAACATACCAAGGTAGACCAAAGTAGTTAAAATAATTACCAACAAGGTTTTATAATACAAAAGTTATTTTCCACCAATTTCTTGCAATAAGAGCTCTGAACTAGAAACATATTCTAATGAAAATTCTACTTGATGCATTTGACACAAGAGGAAAAGTAAATAAATATTAATTCGTCCAGTTAAACGGTTAAGCATAAACTCTTTAATAACTTGATTATACATACATTATATTCTGTCACACTAATTTATTTAAAGACTTTATTCTATTATATTATCTTATACAAAACAAGATTATATTCAACACAAATGTTTAATGTATGACACCATGTATCATGCAATTTGTCTAGATAATAAAACTTTACCTAGTTCTCAGCTCGTGTTAAACCTTAGTATTCTACAATATATATTTGCCAGCTTAAAGGAATGTGACAAGGCATATTGGTGGAGTAACTGCTTAGCTAGGTACTGTATCGCTATATTCACATTTGACTATAAACACGTGCCTTTACAACGACGTGATAGAAAAAATACATAACTAAAATGGAATGTTTTAATTGTAATACTTGTTTATTTATATGACAAGACAGTAAACTTTAAGGTAGGGTGTACGTTTAGAATCTAATATAATCACTTACAGGCGTGTCATTAAAAACCCTTGAAAACAACAGTTAATCTGTATAACCGTTTTTGGTTTAAACTATATTGAGTGCTGATTTGAAATTATAAATTAACGGAATTTCCTCCAATAAAATATCATCGAAAACACTAATTTATCAACTTTACTTCTATAATTTATTAATATCAATTTTTACTTGATAATAATCACATTTTTGTAGAACTGGAAGCAAAGTGTCAAAAAATACGATCCAAAAATCGTTACAAAGGTGCATTACATTTGTATCACAAATTTACCATGAATATGATACAAAATATATATTTTTGTTGTGTAAATAAAAAGTCGAAAATTCAATATTTAACTCTAAAAGTATTTTTGTTAAAGCACAATGGCTTACAGTATATACTTTTACGGAAAATATAAAAAATAACGTTGTCTTATAAATAGATTGTTTTGTACATATCGGGTTTGTAACAACATTATTTATTCCACTAACATAAAAATGTGCAAGTCACATACACAATGTGCTTTTTCCTAATTTTTAACAAAGAACACAATGCGCACGTATTTGGTCAGATCAAAACTCAATGAACTGTATTCCTATACAATTAATTTACAATTGATATGCCAGGAATGAATTCGACACCAAAACGTTTTGTTGTCAATACTGTACAAACTATACCTAAATTAGTTTATATATGGTGGGAGGTTTCAATCACATTTGTAAACAGCACCACGACCGGAGGCCTCGGAGCACAGCACTATGCTATCTATTTGCACAATGTAGGCGTAATTAAGAGAACTGTGTTCGAAACAACCAGTTTGTGGCTGTGGAAATTAACCGCTGTTTCACCCACACAGAGATAAATTTAATACCGTAAACAAATATTACAGCAACGCGTTTCCCACTGTTTATTGAGACGGAAGTTTCTCTCCTGGATGACACCTACAATTTATTTTGTATAAGAAACGTCAATATAGTGGTAACAACTAATGATAGTTTTCTAATCAACAATGTGTGTCAATATATATGCTAATAAGGTTTGGGTGAAGTATTAATTACTTTCTGGTAAGATTTTTTTTGTAATTTCTTTGGCTTAATTAACATCTCATATGCTATTCGAGACGACGAGTGGTGATAGATGATGATGAAGGACGATCACAAAAATCCAATGTCTTATGCGGGATTCGAACCCACGTCCTCGTAAAGCCATACGCTAGCTCTAATCTTCTCCCTTATAGTATGTGCCACCGTGGACGGTAATTTGTATTTAAACTATTAAGAAATATAAAGATGGTTTCAACTAATGATAGTTTCCTAATCAACAATATGTGCGAATATAATTATATTATGGTTTTATGGTCTGGGAAACGTATTAATTACTTTCTGCTCACATTTGTTAAATTTTGTTTTGTACATAATTAAATAAAACCCGAATACAAACTCTGATTGGCAAGCGATTTAAAAAATAGACATTGACCATCAGCAAGTATGAGAGAGAATTTTTTGGTGACCCTAGGTTTCAGGGGGACGGGATTATAGCCACATTTAAAAGAACGGTCTTTTAAACCCGGCACCCCCACCAAAAGATATCAACGCTTTGTCTTTATGAGTCCGTCGTTGTCAATCTGTTGCTTTAGTATATCCTCTTTTCCTATATGGGGTACTCGTTGACCCATGCTTGGAATCTATTTATATCAATGCTATTGTCCAAAACGTGTAATAAAGATTTAACAGCAAAAAATAATCATGTTTATTTGTTTTGTACTTGCTACTAACACTGCAGTGCACTGATAGACTAGGCCACTTTTAGTCTATACGTCATGCAAGAAGCAAATCGTACAACAATTGGTCAACAGAAGTTTTTAGACTAATATGACCATACTGAATCCGAATATCTTTGTTGCCCGTACGAATTTTGGCCAGGAAACCCAGAATTCAATATGGCGGCCAAGATGTCTTAGTTTTTTTTCTATTTCGAATATCTCGCGCACCTTAAATGTCAACAATGTCAATCAACAGATGTTTTTAGACTAATTTGAGCTTGCTCAATCCGAATATCACTGTTGCCACGTCGAATTTCGATCCGGAACCCAGAATTCAATATGGCGGCCAAGATGGCGTAGTTTTTTCTATTTCGAATATCTTCTTCCTCTTCCTCCTTCTTCCGCCGGTCCTTTGTTGACACATTGTCCTGGTTGCACACTGTGCCTTGCATCCACAAGTTATTATATCAGTGCACGCTTTGAGGATGGGTGCTAAAGTCATTAGCAATGGCGAGAAAGTATCGTCCTCCTCCCTCCATCCACCCTTCTCAGGAGGAGATAGGTCAAACATCTGCCTGATGAGCGTTCTCCCATATGCAGACCTAAAATTTACAGGGACACACATTTATTATTTTCTTGCATGTGATGAGACCCGAAAACTAGCTGAATCATTTTCAGTGGTGACACTTGATGGTGGTTCATCATTATGATTTGACGTAGCGCATCACTTGTCGGTGGCAGTGCCTCCGGTTTCCGGACAGAACCAAACATGCAGTGTCTTGCAGTGTCACCGTCGTTATTTCTGGATCTACCTGATTAAAACATGAACAAATGATTATAATTTGACATTTGGAGTCACATGCTCTATTTATCATGACGTATGACGTATTTAATTTACCTTGTATAATCGCACTAGAAATTTCTCGGCATTCTCGACGACAGTAGCCTCGAGAGGTAGCTGACCAAGCTCGTTAAGCAGGTTGCATGCTTCACCATTCGTGTAGGATGACCACGCTGCCTTTTTGGAGATGGTCTCTAGGTGAGAAGTAGAATCGCACCCCGTAAGTGCGTGGAAGGACAGGATGTTATGCACCTGGTGATCCGACAGGGTGGAGCAAATAGCGTGGATAGGTATGTCTTTCTGTCCCTTGCCGTGCCACTCATCATCCAAACAGTGGAACTTTTAATCTTGGCGAAGTGATGAATCAGGAGGAAACAAATGTCAGTACCTCTCGCCATCACCACGATGTTATCAAAGTCACTCTGGACGGCAAGCAAGATGACGCGAGTATCAGCCTCCTCTTGTGATAGCATAGAGCATCGACATTTATTTCAGACTTGTTTGATTTCACCATACGCTCATCATTAAAGCACCCAGATACAACAATTGCAAGTCACCAAAGTCGTGTTTAAGAAGTTGTTCGGAGAGAAAACAGGCCAGATCAGCCTTGTTTTCCCCAAGAGACATGAAGTTTCTAAAATCTTTCGGCAAGGTAAACATGAATGATTCTTTGAATAGAAGCGGAACCTTTTGTACGCTTGCTGCTAGTACCGGATTTGATAAGACTTCGCACGGTATCTGTCAAACAATACGTGTGCCCTTCTGTAAGGTAATGCTATATTTTGGATTCTCTCTATGAAGCAAGTGGCGAGGTCACCGAAAGAATTTGTTTTGCAGGTTTACCAAGAGCCACAACTACAGCCTGACCATCTACAATGATATGTGAAGAAGATCCCTCAATGCAAATGGTCGGTGGACATTCTATGCCTCCAGTCACCGACGAAAAGAGATGCCTTTTCTGAACTTCTCAGGGAACTATTCATTTCTGCTTAATGCTATTGGTACAGAAGGAGTTCATGCTTCAGGATCAACTGATATCTATCCCCCTTCCTGCCTCGTAAGCAACAAACAAACGGCGAAGAACATATCTGTCTTCTTTAACAATTTTTTTCGGTTCATTTTTGGACGGAACTTTATTCATAGAGATCTTGAAGTATTAGGGCACTACTCTTTGGCAATGTGGAGAAGAACCTTATGTCTGGATTCCCAGTTACTTTTTGTGCTATAAGTCGCTGATGTACAAAGCGAAGCACTAGCTCTGTTCCTCGCTTTTTAGCTCCTAAACCAAAAGTGATCTTCTTATCCTCCTCCACACGTGCCATGGCGAATGCCATATCTTGAAGACGGGAACGAATCAGAACCTCAGGTAACATTTCTATGTCAGTCGGATCCACTGCACTAAACCATTTCTTATCAACTTAGAGGAAACTACAAGTTCGGGTTTAGTTGCAGGAAGAGCGGGGACGACAGTTCATTTAGTATATCAGGTACTTTCAACGAGGTGTTTGTGTCGAGCTTCACAGTACCAAGAACCCGATCCGTACGTATTGGAGCCACCTCTTTGGTGCAACCGTCAGTGTCGCGTGAAAAGTTTGTTTCCATCAAGGGTATCAGTATGAATTATATTATTATGTGCAGTAACGTGCAAAGCCTGAGATCTAAACGATAAAAATTTGGTGGGACGATTGCACCACTGTCAATGTCCAGATTCTGAAGGGTGACCTTAGCGAGAGCGGTACCTGCTTGCATTACTTGCCTGTAATGCAAGCAGATATACCTGCATGAAAAAGATTTACAAGTTTACGGGAGCGCGTTGTTTGGTGTAAAGCAAGAGCTAACCCAACATGCTTAGGAGTCAACTTCTCCCTTTACCGACAGCGTAAACTATGTAATGTTCAATGGACATCACACTACAATTCTCGCGGTTGACTTCGTGTAGTAGGTCATCATCCCCTTCCCCATTTTCCGGATTTGGAATCAGTCTCTGAAATCTTGTTTAGGCTTTCCTCCCCGCCCATTAGAGCGCGCACTATTTCTGCAGCCTCAGTTCCAGAAACATTTAGACCGTAATGTCCTGGCAATCTCTTTAGCTGAACTTGAATATGCAGAGCAGCATGAACAGTTGTTCATGTAAATTGCTGTCGTCTGGTTTGTATGAATGCAACTTTATTCAGGTGGGGGTGAGAGACATATTCATAAAACACAGCCTCGAGACGGCGGCATGATCAAAGGACAAAAAACCAAAAAAAGAAACGCTGCCAATCGAAAAGATACGAGAAAGCTTATGTTTTCATTGGTCTTCGGCATACAATGTGACACTTTAATCCAGGAACTAGGTTTTGCGGGTAGACGTATTCTCGAAACACAAACCCGTACTCGTGTAACGGGTACCCGACGTCGTCCCTACCTTACATTGCGCGTGAAATTCGAAATTCAAATAAAAACGACGCTATCTTGGACGCCATATTGAAATCTAGGTTTCCGGTCCAAAATTCGACGTGCCAACAGAGATATTGAGATGCAACAAGGTCAAATATGTCCAAAAACATCTGTTGATTGACATTAATTGTTGACATTTAAGATGCGCAAAATATTTGAAATAGAAAAAACGACGCCGTCTTGGCCGCCATCTTGAATTCTGGCTTTCCTGTCTGAAATTCGACTGGGCAACAGAGATATTCGGATTCAGAAGGGTCATATTAGTCTAAAAACGTAATATTTTGCCCAATTGTTATACAATTTGCTTCTTGCTTCGTTAAATAACGCCCTTTCTCATAGAATGGCCTAGTCAATAATATACTCCCCCACTGTATTATCCCCCACTGTGTCGTGTGAATTCGAAAGTTTAAAAACAGACAGACCAAAATGTACAACAGTTGGCTTTTCGAAAATGCCGATTCAATTTCAATTTGGGCGTCAATTTGAGGGTCAATAAATTTACACACGCAATTTTAAATTATTCACAAAATATATACTGCGACGTTGTTTTTTGTTTTTGAACATTTGGACAGAAACCATCGAGTGAATTTTTGTTAACTTGTCTACAATAATAATTCTTTGGACAAGTTAATTTTTTGTATCTCTTCATTTTATAAGTACGTTAAATTGAGACATATGTGAGAAGGTAACTTAAAAAAAAGAATGCTCGCATAAGAACCATACATTTGCCAAGTAAGTCTCGTTCAATTTCTACGACTACTCGAGTAAGACTGCAAAAAAAGATACATTTTTCTTTCGATCCCATTCCACGCGTACGGCACAGATACAACATTCAAAATTAACCTGGGAGCCTGGAGTAACGTACTGTGACCTCACTTTAAACCAAAGTCATGATTTCGACTCGAGTTATAATAACAATGTAATCAGGTGTTCATGCTTCCTATAACCTGTATATAATTTAACCAATGAAGTGAATTTGTGTTTACTATCTTCCAACTCTGTTTCATAACTCGACTTTCATTGCAAAGCATTACTATATACATGTTTTAATAATGTGGTGGTTGCACAGCTCTGAAGACAGATAATACATTATCACAAAACATATAAATAATGATTTAAGTCCACTCTGAACCTGCCAGAACCTGGATTTCAAACCTATAACTCCTGTATTGTAAGCAAGAACAAACAGAACAACAATACGTTCTCATTTATCTCTTACGTTATTACTATACTATCTTGAAGCTGCAGTTAAAGATTGTTCAGATGGCGCGTCTTCAGACTCTTTATATCCGTAGGTTTCCAGATCTGAAAATAACAATTACAATTACTACATGGTCAGCACCGACAAACATACTCCGTGTTTACTGTAAACAAATAATTTACATCTTAATCTTAGAACCATTCAAGCGAATTACATGGTCGGCACTGTATGGTTTGACGTACAACATAATATGCTGTTATAGTCTCCTCACATTTTGATGCAGTGCTTATTTCGCCGCTCTTCATTCGAGCGGAAAGTGGTCTTGTCAACCTGTCATCCCCTAATTTCGCTAGGCGTGCGCCTCAGACTTCGGACAGCTCGCCGATTTCAGAGGCTCCACTCCATTCAATATAATAGAAATAATTTAAATTGTTCGCGGGACCAATTGTTAGTTTGATTTCTATTTGGCAACGTCGAGACACATTTATCTTGGTGGTGGGTCCAAAGTTGTGACGAAGGTGTAATTGGTACATGAGTCGGCCTGTTTGTAAATTTAGTTTCTTTGAGGGATTAGCACTGCACTCAAAATGGCGAGGACGACTGTATACATTTTGATAAAATTAAAACTACTTTGAAATGATGATATGAATGTTGTTCGAAAGTTTTTTTTGACTCTGAGGGTCAAGGGGGGGGGAGATTTACCACGAGAGATGGAATTTCTATAAACTTGGCACCTCCACCTAGCGAATTTAACTTTATGAAACGTCTATAAAAATAAACATCGCTCTCCATTCTTCGTATGCTACCGTAACCGTGCTTGTTATTATCATATATGTAACGTAGCTTTACTATTGTTTATCAATGCAACAGCAAATAATATATTACAACGTGATATGCAAGGTTTAATCCTTGTAAGTAATTATTTTCTGCTCCAGATTGCAATGTTGCCAACTCACCTACAAACATGTCCTCGTCTGCAAGCAACGCCTGCCGCCAGAGAGTGTTGTCGAACGGCGGCTTCAAGCCACCGTACTCTTCAGGAAGGATTGCCGGACTCACGAACGCGTGGAGAGCAGAAATATCGCGCCCGTGCATGTAGATCTGACATAGAAACAACATATATTTAATATAATGAATGTATAACACAGCGATAATAATTATGAGTAATTAATAGCAAAGTGTAATATTTTCTGCCAAGTAGAATTTCTTAATATTGTCGTTAGCTCAGTTTTTATTGTACTGTTTACACATTACTTTTTTAAAATTAAACATAAACAACTTTCCAAAAAATGTATAGCTTTTCATGTCGGAGTCACTCCATAGATCAAAGCACTAGTTGGAGGTGTCACAGCATATTGTTCTTGTTTGTATTGTTATTTAATATTTATGCCCACAGAAATATAAAACTAGTATTTTTAAATTGTATTTGGTACTGTATCGTTATTCATTTCAATAAATACTTTTTATCTCACGTTTAAAAACCGTTGCTTATTTGACTCGTCCACAGCATTTGTTTGCATTGCAGATCTGCGATTGGGCATTTTGGAAAGCTACAACAGGCCTTATGTATAATTTTTCGTTTTTGTTTTTAAAAGCTACATTTTTGTTTGTTTATATACCTCGCCTATTGTATCTACTTTATTTTTGTAGGTTTACCTTGATATTTTTTATTGCTGATAACCTGACAACTGCATGGACAGAATCTTCAAATATCGTGAAACGTTTATTAATCATCAATTAATAAAAGTAGCATGAGGTCCTCACACCTAGAGTATTACATAGATTTATGTTCGGGCTAGATATTACGTGAAAGATCACACTTTATCTTCAGGTTATCGAGATAGCTCATGAATAGCTATAGTAGAGGTGAAACGAGATATTCAGTGAAAACTTTAGCTTAACCTCTTGAGTTACTCTTCGCCTGTGTAACGACTGCACACAAAATACAAATTTGACTTATTGTGTTGTTTCCATTATGTTTTATCAAATTTAAAAGCCTCCCTATTGTCCCATATTTTCCTAGCGCCCTCCGGATAACCGGGTTTTCCAAGCAGCTAGGCGAGACCTTCCTGTCGTTTACGTTCTCTTTGTGTTTACATAACAAGATTTGTATATCTTCTTTGTTTACTTTGCAGCTCGAAATGGAATCAATACGGAGCAAAGTTCCTGGCTGCCAGTCCTTAAGTAATATTCCTTACATTGTTAACCACAGGAGGCTAGAAGGTTACTATGTTCAAGAAGTAAAATTCTATGCGTTATCAATACATCATTGAAGGTGCTGCACTAAAAATTATTGATTCCATCAGAGACCTAGGTGTACAGATGTCTTCTGATCTTTCTTTTAATGATCACCTTAGCGTCGTTTCCAAAAAAGCACTAAGAATTCTTGGTTTTATCAAACGAAATTGTGCCGCTAACTTCTCACCCAGAACTACAAGAAAGCTGTATGTATCCTTGGTTCGACCCCACGTTGACTACGCCAGTGTTGTGTGGAATCCACATCACGTTACCAAAATTAAGCAAGTTGAACGTATTCAATACAAATTTGTAAGTTTTCTTTGTTATAAAAATAATATAAATTTTCACCGATCACATTATGCTACACTTTGTCAACAACAATCAATTCCAACACTAGAAAGTCGTCGTAGTGCAACCGACGTAATTTTCCTTTACAAACTTCTCCATAACTTAATCGACACGGACCTAATTCAAGATATAAACTTTCATATCCCTTCAAGATTTACAAGAAATTACATACCCTTCAAAATTCCATGTGCTCGTATTGATGTTTTTAAATTTTCCCCCATTAACCGAATACAAGACACCTACAACAAATTATTAGCCATTAATCCAGAAATTGACATCAACCACATGAAACTTCAATTATTTAAAGCAGCTGTCTATGCCAGTTTACCAACATGACTCATCACTCTTGTCACCTAATCAACTTTTCACCAGTTTTGTATTTTATAACCTCATTTCCCCCCCCCCCCCCTTCATTCATCTTTGGCTTTAAGCCGTTTTTTTAATATATTCTTTTGTTATTCAATTTTTTCTTGTTTGTATTTGTTGTAAGCATTTTAATTTAATTTTATCGAACTTGTTCATATAGGTATTTAATCATTTTGTATGTGTAACGTATTTTGTATTGTTTTGAATAGTATATTTTTGAATTGTTTAGTTTTAGTTATACCTAACACTTGTGGGTTTTGATACCTGTTGTTAGAGATAAATAAATAAATAAATAGAAGTTGTTTTAAAGCAATGGTTGCGTGCTCTTCAGAGATGAGTTTCAAGTGTCCGATTGGTGTGGAGATTTCACCCCTGAAGATTTCTAGACGAAGATTTCTTTTCTTGTGTGTCACGGTCCATTAAAACACATGTATTCAACGTTTTAAAAATAAATCTCCGGGAAGAATTTGCAAACACAACTCTCCCGTATGGCTGACGCTAAACACTGTGCGAGTACGATTTTTTTTAAAACTATAAAACAGTCATTGAAAAGTAAAAATATCACAAATAAAAAAAAAAATAAAAAAAAATCAAACCCCCTATTTGGCACTTGATTCTCAAAATAAGCATTTCTGGATGTTTTTAAAAATATGTAAAAGTTAGCGCTTTGCATTGCATTGATAAATTCCTGTTCCTCGTATCAAAAGCTGTGTAATGGTTTAAAAACAATATATAATTCAAACTCACCCACAATATATGAAAGTTCGTGGTAAAAAAATTCCATAGCTATGGGATAAATGTATGTTTAGCTTCTATAAATAAAAGCATTAAATCCCCGTTATTATCAAATTACGGTGATTAAATATAATTACATCAACGTGACTTGTGTAAAAATGAATCCAGAGATAATCCTTCTCGAATGTAATGTTTCGTACAGCTTATAGTCGGACCAAACTCGCCAACCTAACCCATCAGATCACATGTTTAATTAATACACTCCCTTCCTTGTCACTTCTGTCAATTGACTAAACTGAATGCATACAAATGGTCAAGAGAGTAACTCACAATGGCCCGCTTAGAAGCCATGGTTTGCCTGTGGCTGCTTTGATGTGTTTGCAAACTCAATTTGAGCACCCTCCTTCAATCGGATAAGTTTCTGGCCCGAAATGTTGGTCCATTATCGTGGAAGCGCTGCGGGGCGCGCTTCAAGAATCACACAGTATTAGATGTTGTTCTTGCCATAGATACAGTAGGAAGAGAATGAGATTTCGTCTTACAATATAACATTTCAAGCCATTTTCCCGTTTTGGGATTTTTCATGTCGTTGCTTGTTGCTTATCGTTTCAATTATTGTTGGCTAGACCTTCTTATGATGTTCAAGACGATGGTTGATGCTCAACTTTTCAGTTTATTCCAAACATGTGTGCTTAACGTGAGTTCTATATATTAATTAGCATTTATTCACCACTGGCTCAAGTCATAAGACCAAGAGTGGTTTAATTAAGAGAAATGCTGATTTATGTATATGCAAGCAACGAATAACATTGCGATGGAAGAATAACAGATAAATATTGCACACACACAAAACTAAGACGAATTGAATGGTAAAGTTAACTTTACTCTAAACAGTTTTGGTGAAATCTGATCGGCTCGTTTGTATTGGTGGTTCGTTACATTGTCCTTTTGAGTAAATTAATTTTAAAGTCGGTAAAAAGATATTTAAAAAAATGTTATTCGAAAAGGTAACTACAAGTTAACCTTATATTCTACAAAAGTCAGATTGAAAAGTAAACCTGTGAAATCTAAAGTAGGGATATTTGTAACTATAAAACAATCAGACTTGTATAATTAGTATTGCACTCCGTTGTACACTTTATTTTTGGTTCATGGAGCTATACACACAAATACAAAATTACTTGCACTGGTGAGAAACCATCAGGTAGAAAACTGACGAGGGGAAAATTTCAAGCTCACAAATGAATGCAAAATTGGTCACTTGAAAAAAAAACTATGTTAAGATTAAGTATTAACCCCATTAAGAAGTAAGTTAACTGGTGTTGTTTAATAAATAAAAGTAACCCGACAAATTTAACTTAAAAGGTATCGCGTTAATTTCGAAAAAACGAATTTTCAACAAGGATAATACAGAATTATTTTGGTGACTATGGTAGAACGAAAAGAGTGGCTATAGTCCCTCAAACGTATGAAAATTCGTGACCCGGCACCTCCACCAACGCAGGCAAATTGTTTTGTTCTTCTTAGACGAACCATTGATTACGACGCTTCGCTCTCTCTTTTGGATACTCCATAATGATGGCAATTTGTAAATTCTTCTTTGTAAATCAATTGTATAACTCAAAACTATAAACGTAAAAATATTTAATAAATAAATAAAATATTGAGTAACAGCAATTGCGTAGTACTTTTGGTCTTCAAATATTTAATCCACCCTACTGGTATATGGGTATTTAAACGGTTAGTTTGTAGCCGCCATAGCAATGAAGCAGATAATAAGTTTGTGGGGGTCGTTGGTCCAGTGGCTAGAAGGTCCCGGGTTCATAACTCGCTTCAGGCAAAAGACTTTGCTTCTAATATGGACCAAATCTTGGGTGGTGAATGTGTAACTGTGATCGGTGACTTAAAAGGCCGTCCCACCAACTTGGCACATAATAAAATCCATCAAATCTTGGGTGGTGAATGTGTAACTGTGATCGGTGACTTAAAAGGCCGTCCCACCAACGTGGCACATATAAAATCCATCAAATCTTGGGTGGTGAATGTGTAACTGTGATCGGTGACTTAAAAGGCCGTCCCACCAACGTGGCACATAATAAAATCCATCAAATCTTGGGTGGTGAATGTGTAACTGTGATCGGTGACTTAAAAGGCCATCCCACCAACGTGGCACATAATAAATACTTTTTTCGAATTTGCTTTGTTGATTTTGGTTTCGTCCGCGGTTGGAGTCGTGCCCAACCTCCAAGCACCGCAGTCTGTGATTTCTATTTTAAATACCGATCTCTGGTTGACCATTGTTCGGTCGTCGGTGGCATCGGCGCCGATAGGGTCGTCTTAAAATTAATGTCGTCTACCGAAAGTCGGTTTTGTGAGTGGTTATAGACTCTTAATACAAATTTGTATTTATAATTATTTATTTAAATGGTATGGCCATCTGACATTATGGTTATTCCCACTGAAATCAAGTATGTGTCATTGAATGGGGACGGGAATACTTTAAATACAGTACTTACATATCAATTAATCATTTTTACTATAAACGCATTGATATATTTGTTTCGTTTATTCAAAGTTATAAAAATGAATTTTCATAGTCTTGGACAATCACACGGGATACCCCCTTTTGTTGAATCATTCTCAACATTCCTATTTAACCTACTGATCCGCGCAAAGGCCAGCACAAAAGCATTTAAGTACTTTGGTACCAAGTCATAAAACATCCTGACTAAACTTCGATTGAACGGGAAACAATTTTCTGATAACTGGATTTTTATTTTTAACGTAAATCATCTCAATAAATCGCGATTGTTAACATCAACCTTTTTACTGTAATAGCCGAACAGTTTGTACGGTTTATTTACCAGCAAAAAGGACTTTCTTTGAGTCTAAATAATGCCTGGATTTTACTTGCGTGTATGGACCGTGGATCTATTCTCCCCAGGCTTGACTTACTCTTTTGCGTATCTTCTCCTTGAGGAACGGCTTGAGAACTGCGAACACAGCGTCAAAGTAGAAAGGCTGGTTGATGATGTGGAACTCCTTGAATCTCAGTGGGAACGTTTCCTAGAATAATCACAAAGAGGCGGTCGGTTTCAAACAAAGCACTTCTCATGGGGTAAAAAATTCCAGTTTGTTTAATAATTTAAAACTTACAAATCAGTAGTAGTAAAAAATACGTAAGCTAACATGGTCTTCCTTCGACGCAAGGTACTTTATAGCAGAAATTTATACCCCTTTTATCTTTAAACTACTAGCGTTCGACGCGAGTTGGAACGCGGGTTGTAATTTGCTTTGAAAACTCAACCGTCGTAGCAACTCGCGTCAGTTTTAATGACGAACTTGACCCGCGTAACCCACCAACCCACGTTGAACGCTAGTAATATAATCGAGGTATAAGTAAATTACAATTATCATTTAACGCTCGGTCTAGCAACAGTGGCACAAAACAGTATGATGTTCAAGATTGGTGTTCACCACTCAACTCAACCCGTTGATATTGAGAGACAGATTATTTGGATGAGCGTAGCGAGCGAAGCGAAGACTTCAATTTCACTGACCCCTCAAAAAATTTAGCTCCAATGTTTTTTTTTTTTTTTCTGTCTGTTTGTTCACACGATTCCGGCCAAACGGCATATTATACGATCTTGATAAAAATTTAAGGGGACCTTCGAAATTTCTGAACTTAGACGTGCCACGTTT
Organism: Sweltsa coloradensis; assembly: GCA_024449915.1. Taxonomy (NCBI): domain Eukaryota; kingdom Metazoa; phylum Arthropoda; class Insecta; order Plecoptera; family Chloroperlidae; genus Sweltsa; species Sweltsa coloradensis. The sequence continues at coordinate 853,079 of JAMZAV010000464.1, read as the reverse complement.
TTGGGTACAATCTAAGAAATATTTCTCATGAATATCGTACTTTTACGTTTTTTTTCGATTTTTAGTGCGATATTTTCGTGACATTTGGTCCGATTCTGACCAAACGAGTGGGGCTATAACGTTCATATTTTACATGAACAATAAGGTTATGGTGATGTAGTACCTTTTGAAAGAAAAAGTTGAAAAAATTCGCCAGATTCTATAAAAATAAAGGTTTTAATATGAGTTTTTTGAGGTTTATAATTACAATTAGCAAGTAACAATAGAAACTTGACAACAATCACCTACAATGCATTCAAAAAGCACTTGCAACGGAAAAGTGGGCCTTCGCAAACTAAAAACTTACAAAAACGCTCATCCATCAACGTGGTGGGAAGTTCCGTCGCGTTGATGGATGAGATTTTTTTAAGTTTCTATTATGCGTGGGAACTCTTCACTTCTTCAAGTTCCATTGCAAAATCAGTTTTGTTAAATTAGAATAATTTTTATAAAGTAGTGCTAATTGCTCTGGTAGTTAGAATGTCAAACATCTGTAGGCCCAAAGATTGCTTTATGAACGCATTGTAGGTGATTGTTGTCAAGTTTCTACAGTTACTTGTTAATTATTGTTACACACTTCAAAAAACTCAAATTAAAACTTTTATTTCTATGGATTCTGGATAACTTTTTCAACTTTTTCTTTCAAAAGGTACTACAGCACCACTTCCTTCAATTTTCATCCTAGGTAATGGTCCAATTTTCATCAAGATCGCATATGCCGTTTGCCCGGTAGCGTGCGAACAAACAGACAAAAAAACGAAAAAAAAAACATTGGAGCTAAATTTTTTAAGGGGTCAGTGAAATTGAAGTCTTCGCTTCGCTCATCCAATAATTGAAGAGCTTGGATTCACTATATGCATCACTTTTCTGTCCGTCCTGCAGCCTTTACGTGTGTGTCATATTTTGCTACATCCGATTAATATGTATTTTTGGTTAACATTGACCCAGAAAGTATGGAAATTCATGACCCGGCACCTCCACCAAGTGGCGAACATTTTTGTAATGGATTTGAATCAACGCACGGCGAATTTATTTTTGTATTCTTCTTCTTTGTATCTTTCTTCACATGTTTGTTATAACTTATAATTATCCCACGCAGCATTAAGAGCGTTCACCACCTGCGTTTTAGGCAATTTTCTGTTTGCTCGGCTGAATGACATCACAGTTGTTAGAAATTTTTAACATATCTCAAGAAAGTGGAAATAAAGGTTTCTATAGTAAAACATTCCTAAATTTTGTTTTGAAATAATTTATAAAGAATAAATTAGATTTCACGAATTTCAATTTTGTAAAAAAGTCCAAAATTGACTATATTCGTGAATTTTTTCTGGCTGATCAAGTCAAAATTTTGAAAATCTATGACTGTAAGAACGTCCATGTATGCTTTGTTGACAAGTTTGCAAAATTGTATATACGTAGGATGCTTTTTGGCCGAGCAAACCGCTATTTACTTACTGTCAAAAGGGTGGTGAATCCTCTTAAGAATCGTACTTCACTGCTCTTACATTCATCTACCATAATACTATCGTTATTCGTTGTATGAGACCCACCAGTACCTGAAATAGACTTAAGTTACGATCACAATCAGTTTTGCAGATGTTTAGCACCAGAACATAGTCTTTTTTTTCGAAATGGTTTTACGCGCATAATATGTTTTTGAGTCATCAGTTTGAAACGCTCGATTCATGACGTATCATTATGAGAACTTTCGTATCAAAGCTGAATTATTTCCGGAATGTTTCGCCGCGAAGTCGCAAAATAACTATTGCGAATAATATTTGGTAGAACTCGGAAATAACCACTAACACGACCGGGATTTAAATCCTGATCTTTCACTTTCCAGGTGGTCTATTTACCAGTGACAATTAAAAGTCAAGTGACAAAAGTCGATTGACTGTTGTACCTGGTTGTACCCACCGAGTGGTTTTTTTTTTAGTTAAAAAAAATTATCATTACTCATTAACCCGGAAACGAGTATTATTAAAACCACTCAACTGAACTTTAACCTGGGGGTCTTCGCAAAATTCGCAAAATTTCGGAGAATCCGTCTCCTTCCTCAAGCATCGTCCATGCCCGACTATGTATATGCCGAAAGATCGCGAATAAAAGTATAAGTAAGCCGGGATAAAGTTCAGTTCAGTGGTTTTATAATTTTGTAATTGTTGGTGCATTATAGATGTGGAAGGATCATTACAGCATCGAATGTGTTGCCTTTGAACTTACAAACCAAACATTATTTACAACGTAGGTATGAGCGAGGGTCTATTTCTCGATCTGCTTAGTCTTGAAACTCTCCTGTAGGTGGAATAAATTGATAATATATTTAGTACAATCCATACTGAAGACTGATTTATTTATCGTATACTGGGACTTTTGACCTATCCTTTTGTTTGAATAAAGATTGAAATAATATGTTCTTAAAAAACGTTTTATAATCGTTCGGTATATACCTCGATAAGTCCGTATCGGATTATTGATAATTTCCATGTGTTTGTGTGTGTGTGTGTGTGAATGTTTGTGTTTACATTTGTAGTTTTATTATTATTCGGCGTGCAAATCAAATTTTAAAACAAAATGTCAGTTACATTGGAAAGTGTAAGATATAAATATAAATTAATATAGCTCTGAAAAGATGGTTCGCGAATTAGAAACTATATTAATATATTTCATAAACAATTTGCACACTTTAACTTCCTATATTTTTTTAATCTGCAAAGCATTACAATACAATGCAATACATTTGTTGGTGTATTTGTAACTTCAATTAAAATTATTACTCGTTGTAGTGTTAAACCAAAACAATAAGATACAATTGTAAATGGTTAATACAGTATTATCAATTTTAAAAATCAATTTTAATGTAATAGAAAGGGCTTAAATAAATGGTTAGTTGTGAACAAAATCACTTGTTGGAGACAAAGCTACCCGGCACCTCCACCATTTTTCATTCCCAATGTTTAAATGAGAATTAGACGACTGTTTGTGCTACGAATCACTTAGTTCATCGATAATATGCACAATAGAAAATATAGAAAGAAAAATATACATTCATAATAATTAAACACACTTCCGTACTGTTTTCTACCGCTAAGAGCACCATCACGATAATATGCCAATTTAGATTACTCAAAGTTAAATGCAAACTAAACCGCCCCAATATTTCACATGTACATATCGCTAATAAAATGCGTGATTATACTTGTTAATTCGTTTCAATCATTTTCTAACTTGGTTTTATGGAAATCAATCCAGAAACATAAAAAAACTCCATCTCAGCGGGGTATCGAACCCCGGTCTCCCGATTGCCGGTGGAGTGATTTGCCCCTATGCTACCGAGGCGGTTAACTTCATAACATCTAGATTGTTGGTGCATTGTTGGAACAGTACTGCAACGATTCTTCTGCCTTTGAACTGACCATCTAATCACGATTTATAATGCCATTACTTATAACTTGGTGGTTAAAACAATTTGAATTAGTTGTCGCATTTTGTGCTATTTAGATGTTTTTTAATTAGCATTATAAGTCTTGGTTTTGTGACAAATTAACATGTTATATAATAAGTGGATTAACAATTCCTAAAATGTAACCCTAATTTGTCTAAAGTTGAGTTAAGTTTTCCGCTGAAGGTTTCAATAAGAATTATCAGGGAGCGATGCTCAAATATAAGAATCACTTTTCTGTTCGTCCTCACGTCTGTGCTTGTGTCACGTCTCGATAAAAACCGAACATTACGTCCGATTGACGCGCGTATTTTGTTTAGATTGCATTTCAACAAATATATTCATATTAAACCAAATGATTTTGGTGACCGTGGTAGACAAGGGAGAGTGGCTAGCCCCCCTGAAAGGTTGTAAACTCGCGACCCGGCACCTCCACCAAAACAGACAAACATTTTGTATTCTTCATACAAGACTCTTTGATTACGAAGCTTCGCTCCCTCTTCTCGGTACTCCTGTTCACGTTCTTGTTTACATTAATGCCAATTTGTAAATCAGTTCTATAACTGGATATGGTAGAGGTTAAATAAATAAATAAAATATTGAATATATAACAGCAAATTGCACGATTAAAATCAACAACAAATCTTGTGTTGCAGAAATTGACCTAGGAAAGCCTCGCTATGCTCATTCATAAAATAATGTGGCAGAGGTCGCCAATGGAACATGAAAGATTATTAATTGCATGCAACGATCACGGTTGCCAACATCGCAAACGGCCATGCACGTATAAAGTATATAGAAATATCGTTTCACATTACGACGTTCGTGTTGGCAGGCTTGTATCCCGTGCATTGATGATAAACACGACAGCATGTAAAGAAACTAGGGCATGTGGTTGCAGGAAACAGTGGGACGATCAGATTCATTCTCGTCTATAATTGCACATTACAACTGAAATTCACTCTTGCTTTACAATCACCATCCTTCATGTATGTTAATCGTCATTCTTGCAAAGTAGTCGAGTCGATATGGAGTCTGTCTTATCTAACTAGACTTGCAATTATTCAATCAATACGCTGTTCGAGTTTCTTTTTCTTATAGTCGAGTTGATGGATGAGAGAATTTGGCGTGTCCCCGTGCATTCCTATTCGAACAAAACTCGTTGTATTACGATTTCCACGAGAAATATTGCCGTTCACGGTCCGATGGGTTTTAGTAACTAGGAAGCTTCGCAAACGCTTTTTTTAGTCGCGTTGATGGATAAGCTTTTATGTTAGTTTTTAGTTTGCGTGGGTCGCATTGTAGGTGATTGTTGTCAAGTTTCTATTGATACTTGTTAATTGTTATTAAGTACCTAAAAGAACTAAAAAATAAATAAATAAATTGGATTTAGAGCACCACTCAGTTATATAACTGATAAACCTTCATTCTATGGATTCTGGCTAACTTTTTCAACTTTTTCTTTCAAAAAGCAATACATAACGATTTTCTAAATGTTTATGTAAAATATGAACGTTGTGGCCCCACCCGTTTCGTCAGAATCGGCCCAACAGTCACGAAAATATCGCACTAAAAATGGGAAAAATTCGTTAAGTACGATATTCATGAGAAATATTTCTTCGATTGTACCCAAACACGTTAAAAGTCTTAAGGCTGGGGCTACACTGGGCGGTTGCTCCGCGCGGAGCACCCGGTGCGGGTTCGCAATAGAAGGTCGACACATGGTTTTAGATGAGAGCGGCTACACAGAGCCGGGCGGTTCGCATGCGGGAAATTTTCCCGCAGCATGTCGAGCTCGATGCGGAGCACCCGTCCCCGCAGACCAAGGTCAACACATTCAGTTGAATGAGAGCGACTACACAGTGCGGTTGCGGGTCTGCGATATTGCTCAAGGCCGATGCTGTTCGATGTTGTTTTTACACTGGCCTCCCCGATTCCCACGCGGAGCGACCGCCCTGTGTAGCACCAGCCTTAAGTTCAGAGATTTCGAAGGTCCCCTCCAATTTTCATTAAAGTCGTTAATGCCGTTTGCCTGGTAGAGAGCGAACAAACAAACAAAAATCCAAAAAACAAAAACAAAAAAACAAACGAAAAACATTGGAGCTAAATGTTTTGAGTGGTCAGTGAAATCGAAGTCTTCGCTTCGCTCATCCAATTATCCTGCATAGTCAATAGTCATATATTAACATTTATAGCCTCGAATCGAATATTGTCGAATAGCTTTAGTGCATTAGAGACGTTAAGGAACTTGTTAGGAATTTTGATCACCAAAAGTATTAATTTGATTGTAACCAAAATCGTTAAATAAGATAGAAGATTCTGAAGGTTCCCTGAAAATTTCATCAAGATCGGAGAAGTTTTATAAGTTTCATTAGTTTTGTGACGTCCATACACCAAAATGAAACCGAAAACAAAACAAAAATGTTTTGAGGTGATTACAAAAATGTTTAATGAGGTGATTGAGAGGGAACAAATTGGAAATAATTGCACGAAATATACAAAATTCGTAAAAGTACGATTTTGAAGAGAAATGATTCTTTGAGTGTTCCCATGAACATTACAGGGCTAAGTTCATAGATTTTGAGAATCTCATGAAAATCTCATCAATATAATAGTATAGCCGTTTGTCCGGTAGAGAGCAAACAAATAGACAATAAGTATACAAAAGTGCAAGTTATTTTTCTCATTGTACTCAAATTGAAGCCTTCGATTCGCTCATCAGATCATATTTTGATGAGTTTTAGATGATTATGTAATTCTGTATTGATATAACGGTGTTATTTTCAAACGTGTGCTGTAATTTCTACTTATAATTATTATTTATATTGGCAAAAATTTGTCATAAATAATAATACAAATTGTAATAATAGTTCATTGGAGTACTGCTGTTGCTAGTAATGTGTATTTTATTAGCAATCTTTTGGTTTTCTACGTCATTATGCTAGGGAAGTAGAGTACAGACAGAAGGCGCCGAATGTTTCCAAGAGTTAGTATTGCTGGGTCACGACGTCATGGATGCAGTCAAGCACTGAATCTCGCGATTTAACTCCTGACATTTGAATAACGCATCGTAAAACTGAACATGCAGAGAGCGCTGTCTGGGGTTTTGACGGGCTTCCTGTATGTCAACAGTTTTTATTACTCCGGATGTGCAACTTCGAGAAAAATACACTTTACGTTCAAGACTAAAGTCAACTCCAGCGTCATAACCTAGCTACTCGTATGAACGCATTCACGATTGCGAAACTGAGTTACCGTGGAACTGTAGACGTCAACTTTAAAGTTCAACAGTTCCAATCTTTCACGTTGACATTCATATTTTGACGCACTCGCACTCACGTTTTAATCATAATGGAATGTTTGAAATACTATGTTGTTTCACTGTTTCTGTACCTGATAGCCTATTATAAAACGCAATATAATATATTGCGTAAGAGATTCCCATTCCAGCGTTACGTGATAACATTCTGAACCAAAAATGTAATTGTCAAAGGTTAATTAGTAATAAGATGAGCAAAGCGAAGACTTTAATTTCAGTGACCCCTCAAAAAAATTCAGCTCGGGTGTTTTTTTTGTCTGTTTGTTCGCGCTCTACCGGACAAACGGCATATGAGATCTTGATGAAAATTTAAGGGGGGACCTTCGAAATCTCTGAACTTAGACTTGCCACGTTTTTGGGTACAATCGATCTAATATTTCTTATAATAATTATCGTATTTTAAAGATTTGTTTCGATTTTTAATGAGATATGTTCGTGACATTTGGCAAACGGCTTCTCCGATCTTGATGAAACTGTATGGGAACGTTTCAAATCACTAAAATTATGTATGTTATGATTTTAGAGACATTTAAAGAAATTTTTCTTATAGAAATCGTATTTTTACGATTTTATCCCCCCGGATTTCAATACGATATTTTCGTGATATATGGGCCGATTCTTACCAAACGGGTGGGGCTACTACGTTCATATTTTAGATTGATATAAAGATAGTACCTTTTGAAAGAAAAGTTGGTCAAATTTCATAGAAATAAAGGTTCCTAAAATAAAGCCTTTTACAGGTGTACAATTAACAAATATTATCAAGTAACAATAGAAAAAGTAATGAGATCCCACTTAAAAACGTAATCATTGGACAAAATATTAGCTCGTACATAACGCGACTGGATAAAGCGTTCGCGAAGCGGCCTATTTTTTTTTCGAATTTACCGAGCGAAATAAAATTGTGAAATGATTCCTATTGACAACATTTCCAAATCATTATTCATAGTGCCTACCTGTATGACCTCGACGGTGCGCCTAGAGTAGTACGGAGACAGGAACTTGGCGTGGGGGATCCCGAAGCCTCCCTTGTGCCGCTAAGGGGAGTGTATTGAGGAGAGGTGAGGGGTGGTTATGCCTACCTGTATGACCTCGACGGTGCGCCTGAGTAGTACGGAGACAGAAACTTGGCGTGGGGGATGCCGAAGCCCGCCATGTCGATGATGACTGTGATGCCGGCTATCTGGGTCTCTGGCTCACGCACGACGTGCTCCAGAGCAAGGACGTTGGTGCGGAACACGTCCTCGATGGCCACATTGGCCGCGTCACATTTGTCTGCAAAGCAAAGCGATGCTATAAATTTCACACATTTATCTTGTGATACAATTTGAATTAAAAAATGTTTAATATACTTTTGATTTACAAGTTCGTTGTAAACCCCTTGGTCATCCAATAATCAAATATGGTTGCAACAAAAGTAAATTAAAAATGCTCATACAAACTTGCGAGAAACTTAAGTCAGTTCTTTTTTTTGGTAAAACAGAATTGCATCTGTTTTTTACTTTAGTAATGTATTGGCAATGTCGTCAATGATAATTGATTCAATAGTAAAATTAATAAAAAAACAATTTTATTCAGATGTTTCACGTGCAAAATAATAATAAGTTCAAATTCCTACTATTTTGTTACTAAACTTGAACGAGACAGAAAACAAACAAAACAAATAGCGTTTACTTCTGGACCTCCACTGACCGACTCTAAATATGTAAACTCGTCGACCATGTGCGTCGCGATCCTCCAGCATATTCTGAGCTTGCAACTCCAGTAGGTGGCGTTTCTCGGAGGGACGAGGGACCTTGAACAACTCCGGACAGCGTAGCTTCATGACGTAGTATCGCTGCAGCTAGAATAACAATAAGAAATAATAATTCATTCGTTTTATCAAACGAATTAGTGTGGCGCTGGTATGAACCATGTGGTTCTACGAGGACGTGGGTTCAAATCCCGCATGAGGCATGAGTTTTCTGTAATCGTCCTTCATCGTCATGTATCATATTTCATAACTCGTCGTCTCTAATGGTCTGAGTGCATTAAACAACAAAAATCATCATCATCAATAAGCGAATTAGCATTAACTATAAAACCAATTACAATTACAAGCTGAGGGTGAACTGAGGAACACGATGAAAAAATTAACATTGTTTTACTTTTCGCAAAAGTATAATAAAATAATAATATAAACTGTAGTTTTGCATTGCTTTATTTTATTAATTATACATTTAGCAAAGATTATAATACATGCAAATTATGCTTTCCAACATTGTTGCAAAATATCAAGTTCTTACTACATCGTACAATGAAAAGAAATCGTTTTTTCTGTCTTTATGACTTTAGTTTTAACATGTTTAGAGTTTATTATACATCCAGAGTTATCTCGCTCGCTGGTTTCGAACCCGAGTCTACTACTTTACGGTGAAGAACTTACAAATCTGTAATCATTCCGAAACTGTACTAAGTTAAATGTTGAAGTTTTCACAGTTGTTTTTAATTTTTTGTGCTCAGGCGTCTTCCACTATTGGGATTTACAGAAACCAAGATGGAATATTCTGTATTTTATTTAAAAAACTTTTAATCATAGGGAGTATGTTTCATTGTAAATCCAACGGAATTTGTACATAGTTATACCTTACCTAAACGTTTTTTAAATAAATAAGTCAAATTCTTAAATAATCAAAATGTGTAAGCACACTTAATAGGGATTTACTTGACAAGGCAATAAAAGTTCTATGCTTAAACAAAATAAATTTTAAACAATATTTACAGAAAATTATTTAAAATTCATTCTGATAAGAAAAATATTAGAGATAATTATTTTAATGTAATGCGTGAAGTTCTAGTACACTAGACTTTTTCGACCTAAGCTAATGTGTTAAATAAAATTAGTTTGAGCTTTTTGGAAATTTCAAATGTTAGCAAACTAGTAGTATTATGGATTTACATACACAAGGCAAATAAAATTGCTAATAGCTAAAATCAAAATGCAATTGTAAAAATAGACAAAAGTATTTGAAATTGAAACGATTATTAATGAAAAATTAACCAAGCTCGAATAAGGAAATCGTTCTAATGTTATGAACATAATGTTATATATAAATAAATAAAATAATTTTGTATTTAGAGTCTACCCACTCAGTCATATAACTGATTTTCAGTGGGGGACATTAACCAAAGCGACACATGAGTTTCTACTGTGTCTATTGTTCATATACCATTGTAATCTGAATCCCTAATGTATTATACTTCTGGTCAATAAGGTTATTATAATGCGGGTGGCGTTAAAAAAATAAAAATAATTCGTGTAGTACCGGTAAACGCAGTAGGAATCAAATTCACACATTTAATGTAATAATTCCAGAAATTATAAACATTGTGTGATATTTAAAGACGTAGTCAAAAATAATGGATAGGTAAATTTTTCAGGGATGGGAATTACAAGTGACTTAACTTGATTTACGAGGCAAACCAGAAAGTTCTTAATCACGTGTAAAAACTTTGATAATTATTGTTTTTCTTGGGAAACCGGACCAGTAAAAATTCACACCCCTCTCAAAATGGGGTATAGTAAAGTAAAGTTTGGATGAAATTCCAATGGCTATTAAAGAGTAAATGATGTGTGCATATTGCTCTGAGAAATATTCGTTAAAAATCTACCTTTTGTATACCGGTACAATGTATTTTACCTGAAAAAAAAATCGAAACTATTCATGATAAATCAGATATAACATCAGACGCAGACATTTGTAATTTTGGAAGCCTTATCATGACTTTAAATCGCTATAATGAACAGATAAAAACTCTCTAGTCAAAAGTTATTGTCATTTGCTTACAAATTTTTACCAAATTATTTTTATAATGCTGCAAACAAAAACACGCTGGGGACAATATAACTTATTAAATAGTTTATGGTTGAATAATATTGACGTGTTATGCATTGTAAACGGTGTTAAGACTGTAAAGACTTAAACGTTAATGCAACTTAAAAATAAGGTCTAAATTTAGGCCACCGTTTTGAATATGAGCCACGGCTACCATTCTGAAAGTATTTTTATTCCACATCTTTTAATTGGATGAGCGTAGCGAGCGAAAAGAAGATTCCATTTCATTACTGGAGAAAAAAATCCAAAATGTTTTTTTTTTCTTTCTTTCTTTTTTTCTTTTTTTTTCTTTGTTTATTTGTGTGTACATTAGCACGATTCCGGCTAAACCAATACTCCAATTGCGATCAAATTTTGTGGAGGCCTTTATAATCTTTGAACTTAGAACTGCCACGTTTTTGAGAGCCATCGAAAAATTATTTCTCATGAAAATCGCAATTTTACGATTTTTTTCGATTTTTAAAAACGAAAAATTCTTCGACGAATAAGACCTATATGTTTTATTTGATTATGATGATTTTTTCAAAGAACCTTTATTTTATAAATTAATATATTCGTGTGAAATTTGAGCGAAATCGAAAAATTATTTCTCATAAAAATCGCAATTTTACGATTTTTTTTTATTATTTTAATTTCTTCGATTTATAACACCTACATGCTTTATCCGATTGTAATGATTTTTCAACGGGACCTTAATTTTATGAATTTATATATTCTTGTGAAATTTGAGCGCAATCAAAAAATTATTTTTTATGATAATCGCAATTTTACTATTTTTTCGATTTTTTAAATTTCTTCGACTTATAACACCTACATGCTTTATTCGACTGTAATGATTTTTTCACAAAACCTTAATTTTATGACATGTATTCATGTAAAATTTGAGCGTAATCGAAAAAACTATTTCTCGTGAAAATCGCAATTTTACGTGCTTTTTTTCGTATTCAAAAAATTACGCTCATCCAAGAGCACGCCTGAAAAAGCGTTTGCGAAGCTTCCTAGTATATTTTACATTTTTATGAAATTTAACTAGGCCAAAATCACAATTTGCTTCAGACAATTTTAATTTTTAATTTTTGCAAAAATTCGAAAAAATATGTTTTTTCTGTTTTTAATTCTATCTGTAAAATTACAGAAAAAGGTCACGAAAAAATATTTGATTTGCGATTCTACGGCTGTGCAGTGTTTCTGACATGAATAAGACACTTGTTGGATGTAGTCTAGTCTCTCGTGACGTCACTAAACGTCACGCTCCGACTCACCACGTGGAACGCCTTGGCGCAGTTGAACTTCCTTGCTCGGAGGAACCGGAGGAGAAAATCGTCGTCTGTGCGGACACGCCAGTTGGTCTCGGCTGGGAACACAGAGAACCGTTGCGGTCAGCACAGACTCAACAAAACAGCTGGCTTTCATTGGTTTTTGTTGTTTTACTTGGTGTCGAGGTTTATACCCAGGATACATCGTGCAAAACTGAACTTTAGATGCAAAGTTGAAAATATCGTGTTCATACAATGTGATTTACGCAAAGTAGAACAAGTAATTTTTTTCATTCAGAAATTAATTAAATAATAATTTAATAACAAAATAAAATAAAGAACATAAATGCACACACAGTAATAAAATGTAAAAAAGCAATGTTTTAAATAATAAAACTAGGGAACCGCCAAAGTCGTTGTTAAACGAGTGAGTGAGCCATGTGTTGAGTACCCGGTATCATTCCTCGTACTGGGCTAGATCCTTAGCTATAGAGGAGGAAAGGGGATGTTCCCGGGTACTCAACACTTGGCTCACTCACTCGTTTAACAACGACTTTGGCGTTTCCCTAGTGTAATAAACACTACTATACACCTTGCTTAGGCTTAAATTGACGCATCTGGAGCACGCAACGAGAGCTTCCGGTGCGTTATGCTTAAACATTGTGTATAGTAGTGTTTATAACATAAAGAATCCTGTTTTTGTATGTTGTTCTCTATCAAAATGTCAGTGTTTTGTATATTTTAGAATTCGCATATATGCTTTTTAAAATTTTCTTCAGAGCGTTGTACAAATTAATGTGAGTACTTTCGAGCGAGAGAATATATGAATGTCTCGTGAAGACTTAAATAGCTTCGCTGTGAAATTTAGGAAAAAAAATCAGTTTAAGAACAGTTATGTACTTTTGTTAGAACTACACTATAGGGAAACGCCAAAGTCGTTGTTAAACGAGAGAGTGAGCCATGTGTATAGTACCCGGTATCATTTCCCCATACTGGGCTAGATCGTGCCTTAGGTATATGGGAGAAAAGACGATGTTCCCGGGTACTCAACACTTGGCTCACACACTCGTTGAACATCGACTTTGGCGTTTTCCTAGTTTAAATTGAACATTCGAAATGCGAATCGTGTTCAAAACGTATTAGAGTGACACATTAACAAATTACCAAGATAAAACAAAATCACCTAATTTTTTATTTCCCATTTAACACTCCTCAAAAATAATGTTTTCTAACATTTATATTATAAATACTATTATAAGAAAAGTATTTAGATTATATTAAATTTTAACGATGGCTTACGCCTGAAAGTGATACTGTAAGAGTCGACAAACATAAAAATGGGCAATATACAAAAATAACCGATAGTTTTGCTATTAAAATGCAAGTTTCACATTCAACTTAATAATGGCTATGTACAAGACGGTACAAGTGATAAGCCAATGAGTCTCAAATTTTATTATTAATTGAATTTAAAACGAATTATTCATTTATTTAAAATCAATAAATATTTTAAATCAATGGACGTGCATTTAACACAATAATTGGATGAGCGTAGCGAGCGTAGCGAGCGAAGCGAAGATTCCATTTCACTACACTGGAGAAAAAAATCCGGAATGTTTTTTTTTTTTTTTTTTTTTTTTTTTTTCTTTCTGTATTTTTGTGTGTTTGTTAACACGATTCCGGCTAAACCGATACTCCGATTGCGATGAAATTTTATGGAGACCTTCGAAATCTCTGAACTTAGAACTGCCACGTTTTTGAGCGCAATCGGGAAATTTTTTCTCATAAAAAACGCAATTTTACGATTTTTTTCGATTTTTAAAAAATTTCTTCGACTTATAACACCTACATGCTTTATCCGATTGTAATGATTTTTTTACAGAACCTTAATTTTATGAATTAAGATATTTGTGTGAAATTTGAGCGTAATCGAAAAATTATTTCTCATGAAAATCAAAATTTTACGGGTTTTTTCTTTTCTAAAACAATTCTTTGACTTATAACACCTACATGCTTTATCTTATTGTAATGATTTTTTCACAGAACCTTAATTTTGTGAATTAATATATTCGTGTTAAATTTGAGCGCAATCGAATAATTATTTCTTATACAAATTGCAATTTTACGATTTTTTTCTTTTTAAAAAATTACGATTACTTAAAAAATTAAGTTAATTTTTTATTTTATTTATTTAATTATAAAAATTAAGTTAATTTTTTATTTAATTTAATTTAATTTAAAAAAATCTTCGATTAAGTAATGATTTTTTCACAGAACAACAGAAAATCCGCGTAACACATGGCATCTCAATGCACCATATACGCTCATCCAACAACGCGGCGGGACTTAAGCGTTTTCCTAGTTATATTACATGCTAAACCTCTAAATAAATATTGTCGTGGGGGTCTCTGCAATTATTTGAACCCTCTAATATGCTGAGTATCTGTTAGTTACAAAATAAGGCTGATCAAGGCTACAGGTTCGAGCAAATCTTTGTTTTAAGTCTCAGTCGCCGTTGTTTATTGTTTTCAGTGTAACTAATGAACCATGTTAGCAAATCAAGGTGTTACAATGAAGCAAATCGTATATTATATAACTAAAACATGTGTTAATACACAAACATAATTAACATTTTGTTATCTCACCAAAGCGTGCAACAATACTTTCACCGAATACATGTAAATGATTGTATAATTGTTTGAACCATTTATAATGTTTAACTATAATCGATTTTTAGGGCTAAAATTATTATATATCAATATCTTTCCTCGAAGTCGTCATGCGATCACTAGCCGTGACAGCTCCAGGCTACCATTAGCGAGAAACTTTAATAACATGCATTGTAACTTATAAACATAATGTTCTAAACAGTTTTCAGATTTAAAACTTAACCGTAAACCGACCAATTTTTTGATAACTGCTTTCAATCAATAAGTTTTATACATCTCATATTATTTAAAATTATATTTGTATCTCATTGAGTCGTTTTTAAACACCATTTTTATGTTGCAGAATAAATGGGATTGTACTACTATATAGCTCAGCATTAGAAAAACAAAATTTGATCAAGCTTCACTGAATTTCACAGTTAAATAGCTCCGTCTTTTTACTGTAATCGCAAGAGCACGGTTACAAATTGTGAAGAATACAAAATACACAGATGCATAAAGGTCTATTTAACCCCAACAGACTGAAGTACATAACCAATCTTACTGAAAACATGTTTACCCCTATCACAACTTGTTTTGCACTCACATTTTTTGTATTTTTCAGTCTTAATCCAATTTACGAATTAAAAATGTTTCATACGTAGATGAGCAATAACATCCAGTAGCCACATTGAATAAAATGAACGCGGAAAAGTTGTAACAGTAAGTATTGTTTTCGATCCACTCTTGAATTAATTATTTTCTAACTCAAATGACATGTTGATAGAGAGTGACAATTTATTAAATGGAACCCCTGGGCTAACATCTGCTTCAGTCATACGCGGCATCAATCACTCAACGCATGACTTATATTTTACTAAGTTATAACTGTCCGTGAGTCAGGAAATAGTAGGGCTGGGCAAATAAAATCGATATTTCGATACAATATCGAGGTAGGCATACTTTTTATCAATATTTAAATGTAGAAAGTTTTTTTTTTTAAATCCCATATATGTTTACAATCATGACAAACTAAAACTAAGACAATAATGTTTTAGGTTTGTCGATGTGAAAGCCAAAATTTATTTATTTCTATAAATTTTGGTTCGCATGTTTGATTACGTTGAAGTCCGGGAGAAATAGAAAACTAGTGCGACTTTTAGTTTGGGGGAGGACCCGGGGTCATTAAACGAAGTGTGGGGCGAAAAAAATCATTATAAATTTTAGCAATTATTCAAAAAAACCCCCCCTTTCCACACTTTTTTAAAAAAAGGGACTACTCTTTTATACAAATTATTATTTTTTTAAATGTTTTCTTTTTGATCGATTTAAAAATTTTCGGTGTTATCGAAAAATTGAATGAAAATTTAGGTTTGCCATAGAATTAGGATCCGGGGTTGTACTGACAAAACCCCCCCTCATATATTCTTATATGTCACTGAGGGGAAGAGTGTCCCTCACCTTCTACCATGTGCCTGAGTGTATCGATGTCCCCTCTGAACTGTCTCTGGTTTCTCGTTGAGTTCTTCCTCAGCCATCTTCAGCCAGCGCGGTCCTAGAGGTTCATTCTGGATCTCTGATATTTCGAGGCCGCACTCCATGTGCTTCCTCAGGGGATCGCCGGCGCTCTGGCTCGGTAGGGCCAGCCCTGCGTCTGAGGGCATCGCGACGATCCTGAAAGCAATTGAACCTATTATAAACAAAGTTCTGAGAAAATAAAGTAAATGTTTCGTATTTTGCACCAAATTATTTTAGGCTCAAATGTATTTTTGATTCTAAAAATGCAAGCGGTTTAGCCGAGGTAGTTTAACCCGGTCCCACTCGAACTCCGAATTTGAGCAAACTCGGGCGTGGTCAGGGGTAGAGTGGTTTCCCGCTCTCCCGAAACTCACATATCGCGGGTTTTATATAGATGGAGGGTTCGAGAGTAGTGTAAGGTTGTTCTCCTCGAGTTGTTCGGCAGCCCGGGGTTTGTGGAAAAATCTATATGGCTGAAAAGGTTACCCCCGTTTTCGGCGGGACGTTAATTTATTGGTCCCCTTGGTACTTTCGAAAGGAGTGGTAGGGCCCTGTACCGGGTTTCCCCTCAACTTTTCGTTTATATTCACCTCATTTTTAACCCCACCTTCGTCTGAACAGACAAAGTGTTAATTGAGACTTTTAAGAATACCCAAATGAATCAATCAATCAATCGATACTAAAAAGTATATGAGTTTTCTATATTGTAATGAAAAAAAACTAAAATCACGTGACAATACAAAATGCGAAAGTGATTAAATAATTATTCGGTTGTTATCCCTACGCCGCAGAGAAATCAACGTGATTCTAGCGGAAGTTTGCTAGTGCTTATCCGACCCAGTTGGCAATCATAATAAAACTAGGCAATACTCTATTGATTAGAGATTAGCCCTAGCTTGACCTGCAGTACACTCTGTCATATCCCGCCAGCAACTTCAACATGTTTAATGTGCTTTTTTTTCTTTTCCCAATTTAATATGCCCCTTTTAAACCCATGTGTGCCTTAAAATCCACAAGCTTTTTTGCTTTAAAAACTTTAAATTTGAAATGTCAGTTTATTTCGGATAAACCCCAAAAAATAATTATATTGTAACTTTGAATAATTTGCAGTTGATTAAAAATAAGATGATCAGTATCATTAAGTTTCATTTCAGATACCAATTATTTATTTTTATAGATTGTTGTAGTTGTTGTAGTATGTAACAGATTATTTTTAATTACGGGCACACCGACGTTGGTGTTTCATATATGATTTTGATTCATATTAAATGTACGCTGTACCATTGAATGGTATAGAATGTTAAATTGGCTTATAATATTTACCTGGATATTGTTATATGAGCAATTCAAAAATATGGCAAGTTCGTTTGAAAATCGACCAACCCTATTAAACAAGCCTTAACATCAATTAATTTTATTTTTATTTTTATTTATCAAATAGTTGAAATTCTAATATTTTAACTTGTAAACGAATATTGATATGTTTTATTCTTTAGTTAAACAAGTGGTATTTTTGTTGGTGGTTTGATGGTAAATGAAAAAATTAAAATATTTCCTCAACCCAACTCAGTTACAAACTGACTTAAATAATTCCGTACGGTATAGTATTAAGCGTTGACTCAAGTTTACTATTTTAAAATCATATACCTATGGTAGCTTATGCGTAACAAGTAAAACTCTGATTCACGAGGTATTAGGTTCGAACCCCGTCACCGGCCACCATGACTGAGAGTTTTCCAAGGAATTTCTTCGGTTATTAATGCGAAGGGATTGGACCTCTGAAACAGACCTCGGACATTCCCTTCACAACAACATTAACACTATTTTTAGTTATTTCGTCGTTACGTATAGTAAGACACAATATGAAAAGAGTTACACTATCCTACTAAATCTGGTGTGTAGGGGTTACTCCACAGAGGGAATTTCTCCGAAAAAATTCAGTCCACGCGTCCATTATAACAGACATAACAATTTTGATATATTTTTTAAAAATTTGGAATTCCCGTTTTTTCAATTTTCCCCAAAAAATGTTTTTTTTTTTTTTTCCCTGAATTTAATATATTTCTCGTTTTTGTTGGTATTGAGATTAAAATCCAAAAATGCACAAAAAAAATGGGAAAAAAAAAAATCTATTTTAAAAAATGTAGTAGCCTACTTGTAATATACTTGAACAAAAACGGCTTTTTTTCAAAAATAAAAATTTTCCAAAATTACTTAAAAAATTTGAAAAATTTTAGTTTTTTTTTTCCTCCTATTTGGTCCTATATTATGTGAGTTAATATTTTTAAAAGTTTTAAATTTTTGGAACTCATTATGGTGTGAATGAGTTTTAAAAACCAGAAAAAATATTTATTTGAATAAATATTTTATTTCTCTAAACTACACTCAAGACAAGCGGAAACGCTACCTATTTTTTATTCGAACGTGCTCGAATGTTCCCCGGATAAAAAATGTCAATACTGAATAAAAAAGTCTTTCCTCATGGCCCAGCTTATAACGCAAAGAAAAGGTCAGACCTCTTGAAAAATTCGGAACTAAGCTATAATGCTCTGGCTCGGGTTCATATCTTTCGCAGTTTAAGTCGTAGGGTTGGGGAAACCCCCCGGGGCGTCAGTACGGGTCAACTCTTTCAATGCATCTGTTGGAAGCACCCTCGCAAAATGGCCCCTCAAAGCAGGTTTCTTATGACCTCGGTAACTTCCTCGCAATTATTTCGTCGTATGTAGGATGCGAATGGTGACATGCGTTTGGTTCCATGATGATTACAATAATTACAACTCGCTTTCTATTTATAATACCTTTTTCATATTTTTTAAAGCTTTGTAATTGCTTTAAATTTGCAATATTCAATGTTATTTTCATTGTCCATAAGTTCTCGATCCCTCTTTCGAAAGACGCCTGACATAAAAAGAATGTTTTTGGAGATTAAATGGGTTTTCCCACCTCGCTATCATTAAAATTTAAAATAATGCTTTTTTTAAAGTAAACCACAAATTTTAATTTTTTTAAAGGTGGTTAAATTTCATGATGTACCTAATTATCTTAAAATACTACAAATACGATTTATTTAATGTTTTTTTTTTTACTTTTCAACGTTGAAGCCCGATTTTTTGAAAAGTTTTAGAACTACTGGCACGTTTTTATATTTTTAAAATTTTTATTAAAAAAAATTTAAAAGACTTTTATTGGGGAACTTAATATCTATTGTTAATATTATTTTTCAGTAGGTCTAAAGACTGCCAGTTCGTTTGAGAAAATTTAATATTCTACAAATAAATAAAAATCATGGTTGTATTGAAGGAAAAATAATAAAGGTGAAGATAATTGGGTGATTATATTAAAAATATATTTAAAAATTTAAATTCCCCCATTCAATTTCTTAAACAATTTTTTTAAAATGTGTTTTCATGTTTGGGAATGTGAGGGGCCATTTAAAAGTATAAAAAAGTATATTCTAATTTGAGTTGTTTCAACTGGCGAGTGAGTTTATGACTGTTTTGTTAATGGTTATAAAATGAAAATGTCGGACCTATGGCGTGATAATTATTTTTCTGAATTGGAGCAGCGCATTGCACGCGCGTAAAAATCATTTGAGGGTTTTGATCCTCACGCTTTCTTTTAGAAAACAGGCGGGGGTGAAACCCCGGGCGGGAGTAAAAACCAATCTAGTATTTACTTTTTAAAACGCTTGTTGTGAAATTCAAATTAATTTTAAACATTTTTTAAAAAAACCATTTTGCATTCAGTGGGGACTTGAGATTTTTTTAGAAATGAGTGAAATTAGCGTTTCAAGTCCTCTGTAAATCATTTTTTTTAAATGAATATGATAGAGTTAAATACAAAAAATAAAATAAATGAAAAAAATAATAAAATTAAAAAAACTAAACCAATAAGTTTTTCGATTCTAAAAACTGCGCATTGAAAAAAAAAATACTTTAAATAAAGGGTTTCCGTAAACTATTTCTGATAATTGAAGATTTTTTTTTTTCAGTTATCCCTATCTTTTGAAATTTATCCATCAAACTTTTTTTAAAAGTCAAGAATTATCTTTTGCAAAAAAGAGCTAATTTTAAGATTTTAAATTTTAAACAAGTTAAATAATTTCCCTTAAATTTATCTCTATTGATTTTGAAAGGTACCAAACAAAATTGTATAAAAATAAGATTAATGTGATTGTTACTTTATGTCATGTCCAAGATAGTGATATGAGGTATTACCTTCCGTCCCGGCGAGGGTTTGTATCACAAAATCCCAAAGGGAAGTCATGGGTGTTTCGAGTTTGGGAGAGAGTCCTCAGCTTTTACGTACCCCTCTGTCGGGGACAATGCCAAAATTTCAATGACGTCACGGGATAAAACAGAGACATACGTCATATCGACCCTTGTAAAGCGCGCCTGGGCCCCAAGCGCCTGGGAAACATCCCGGGGTTAGGGGAGGCGGCAGTGCTGCGACTTGTGAGGGTTTGACTTCGAGGGAGTGAGGTTTTAAAAGGGAGGTTTCAAGGTGCGGCGACAAAGACAGTGCTGCGATTAGGTGGAAGAGGGACTTACGAGGGGGTAGGTTGAGAGGTCGTCTTTCAAGGTGCTTCGACACGACAGGCTGCGATTAGGTGGAAGAGTTGACTTACGAAGGGAGGTTAAAGGGGAGCGTCTTTCAAGGGGCGGCGACCGCAGTTGCGATTAGGGTGAAGAGGACTTACGAGGGAGTGAGGGTTTAAAAGGTAGCGTCTTTAAAGGTGTGGCGACACGCAGTGCTGCGATCAGTGTGAAGGTTGACTTTCGGAGAGTGAGGTTTAAAAGTAGGTCTTTCAAGGGGCGGCGGGGCACGACGTGCTGCGATCTAGTGTGAAAAGTGACTCGAGGGAATTGAGGTTAAGAGGTTTGCGTCTTTTTAAGGCGGGACACGACAGTGCTGCGATCTGGGTGAAGAGTTGACTTACGAGGGAGGAGGTTTAAAAGGACGTCTTTCAAGGTGCGGCGCCCCGACAGGCTCGATCAGGTGTGAAAAGTTTTATTACGGGGAGTGAGGGTTTAAAAGGGGCGTTTTCAAAGGGGCGGCGCCCCGACAGGCTGCGATCTGGTGTGAAGAGTTGACTTCGAGGGGGGTGGGTTGAGAGGGGAGCGTCTTTCAAAGGGGGACTTTTTCCCTCTCCTAGCGGAACCGTCGTATTTAGGGGGATAGGATAGGAGGGGAGTTTCAAACCATCGCTAGGGGGAGATCAAGAAGACAACTTTGTGTAGGTTTTTTTTTTGTTGTTAGTAAGGATTTTTAAAACACGCATTCTATTTTCTATTTTCTTCATTAGAATATTAAAGCTTTTTATCTTGGCATACCGGTGTGTATAAGTCAATAAGTAGCGGAAATTTCAACAAAATTGCTGACCAATCAGCATATGAGGACCACGAGGGTTCAACGAACTAAAAATTCATATTATTTTTGTTTTACAATATTGTATTTAATAAAATAAAAAATTGGTCATCGTGACCACTACTAGATCACACATTATCTCCATCCCCCCATTAGTCCGTTAAATAAATGTACAGTATAATTATATTATACTAGTAAAACGCTAAAGTCCCGCCGCGTTGATGGATGAGCTTTTTAAAGTTTTTAGTTTGCGTGGGATATCTTTACTTTTGCAAGTGCTTTGTTTTGTTGCCTACGCATTGTAGTGATTGTTGTCAAGTTTCTATTGTTTATTGTCAATTTTTATTATTTACCGTAAAAAACTTATATTAAAAGCTTTATTTCTATGAATTCTGGCTAACTTTTTCAACTTTTTCTTTTTAATTGGATGAGCGAAGCGAAGACTTCAATTTCACTGACCCCCAAAAAATTTAGCTCGGGTGTTTTTTTTTGTTTTTTTGTTTGTTTGTTTTTCTGTCTGTTTGTTAACTCTCTACCAGGCAAGCGGCATATCCGATCTTGATAAAAAATTGTAGGGGACCTTCGAAATCTCTGAACTTAGAGGTGTATTGTTTTTGGGTACAATCGAAGAAATATTTCTCATGAATATCGTACTTTTACGATTTTTTTCGATTTTTAGTGCGATATTTTCGTGACATTTGGGCCGATTCTGACCAAACGGGTGGGACTAAAACGTTCATATTATACATGGACATTAAGGTTATGGTCATGTAGTACCTTTTGAAAGAAAAAGTTGAAAAAGTTAGCCGGAATTCATAGAAATAAAGCTATTAATATAAGTTTTTTTTATTTTTATGCGATATTTTGTGTGCCATTTGGGCCAATTCTGACCAAACGGGTGGGGCTTCAACGTTCATATTATACATGGACATTAAGGTTATGGTGATAAAGTACCTTTTGAAAGGAAAGTTGACAAAGTTACCCAGAATCCAAGAAATAAAGCTTTTAATATAAGTTTTTAACGGTAAATAATAACAAATTGACAAGTAACAATAGAAACTTGACAACAATCACCTACAATGCGTGGGCAGCAAAACAAAGCAACAAAGCACTCGCAAAAGTAAAGATATCCCACGCAGTCTAAAAACTTTATAAAAAGCTCATCCATCAACGCGGTGGGACTTTAGCGTTTTCCTAGTACATCACCATACCCTTAATGTCCATGTATAATATGAACGTTGTAGCCCCACCCGTTTGGTCAGAATTGGACCAAATGGCACGAAAATATCGCACAAAAAATCAATGACTTTTTTTTCAAACTTTTTTCTATAGATTCTGGCTAACTTTTTCAACTTTTTCTTTAAAAATGTACTACATCATCATAACCTCAATGTCCATGTATAACATGAACGTTGTAGCCCCACCCGTTTGGTCAGAATCGGCCCAAATGTCACGAAAATATCGCACTAAAAATCGAAAAAAATCGTAAAAGTACGATATTCATGAGAAATATTTCTTCGATTGTACCCAAAAACAATACACCTCTAAGTTCAGAGATTTCGAAGGTCCCCTTAATTTTTATCAAGATCGGATATGCCGTTTGCCTGGTAGAGAGTTAACAAACAGACAGAAAAACAAACAAAAAAACAAAACAAAAAACAAAAAAAAAAACACCCGAGCTAAATTTTTCGGGGGGTCAGTGAAATTGAAGTCTTCGCTTCGCTCATCCAAAAATTATAACTCGTCCAAGATTTTTTGGTGGAAGCCCGCCCAGGGAGGGTGCAATTTATGCCCCTCTTCAGAACTTGGTGTGTTGCGGATAGGAGAATTGTGAAGGGATGTCCGAGGGCTGTTTAAGAGGACTCAATCCCTTGCATTCGCATTAACGACAGAGGAAATCCTTGGGAAAAACCTTCAGTCAGGATTGCCGGTCTCGACGGGATATGAATCCGGGACTTCCTTGGTCCAAGATTATAATAATTTATGTTTTGAGTCTTGATGAGATTTAGATCTGTGGGCGAATGAACAAAACTGCTAAGAAAGTTGTAATGACAATAATGCCACTCCGCTCAAGCATTTCCTAGTTCATGCTTGATTCATGGTTGATAATGATGGATTGGTGTGGGGTGGAAACGTACTTCTCGTATGTATGCGATTACGTTCGTCGAGCTGCTATGGTCCATTAAGAATACAATGTGATGTAAATGATGCTGAACCTAATCTAGGGAAAGTGACATAAAACCAAAACCACTAAAAGATGTGGAAGATTCGTGCATGACAGCTAACCAAGCCACATGCGACAACAAACACATCGGTGCAGAAACCAGCACTTACGTTGCGTGTCCAGGAATTAGGGAACAGGGGTGGAGAACCGTGCCCATTAATGTTCGATATATGTATGGTTGAAATAAATTGTCTTATGCGTATAGTTGATTTCTTTGATTATTATCTTGAACTTAAGGTATTTTATAGCAGATATAAATGCACATTTTCACCTTGACAATGATAAAAGCAACAAACATCTCAATGTAATAAAACTATAATCGTACTACTTAAAGAAAATATTTTGTTTGCGCATTTGCATTAATGCATTTTTGTATTTGGCACTAGACCATAGTGTGTACTGTAGTAAAATATATCTAAAAACGAAAAGCTTTAACGACATTTCGCAAAGGGTTTGCAGTACAAAATATTACGGCATTGGCTAAAATTATTTCGGATCTTTGCTTCGGAGTGTAGATAACCATTTAAAACAATTATTATGGAATTGCTGGTTGCAGAACTTAATAACCTGGATATCTAAATATCAATTGAAACACAAATCTGTAAACTTTAACCAAGGTAATTTTAATTTTTTTTAATGAACAGTATTTCATGTTTTCTCTCTTTATTATATAAAATATTATTTTTCCAAAGCAAAGCTTGGCTGTCTGATTGCATTTGTGTGACTGTTTATTACCGGGGCCTCGTTGATTTATCTCTTCAAAATAAAAATCTTCCTCTTTTAAAATAACCGTCGTTTCATGCCACTTTGCATGCCAGGTTGTAAGAAACTTCCTATCTACGTAGAGTAACGTGGCTTGTCACATCATTGCTTGGGGGCCACTTGAGCGTACCCTAGGCTCTCCAATTCTAAAACAAATGTTAACGATGGTAAGGAATGACATTTTAAACAATGCATTTCAAGTTTGTTCACGATGTATGCAATAATGCAATGTGAAATATTGTATCATACTTTTCCTATACTTTTGATGATCATGAAACTTGACTGGTAAATCACCCCAGTTTTAATTTAACAGTAAAATAACAATTATATTGTACCACGTATTAACAGTAAATTTATTGGTAAATTTATCGGCATTCTAACCTAGTTTTAATGTTACGGTAAATTCAGGATTTATTATCAATTATTCTCTAACTTGTAACGCACTTACCTTTGACTACTACCGGGTGTGTCGTAAAGGCGGAAGTCCAGCTTGGAAGGTTGAAATTTGGCTGAGTCCCTCCATATTCTTCTGGAAGACATTGGGGTCGATAAATTTGTGAAGGGATTTGAAGTCACTACCGTGAACATGAATAGCCGAATAAAATTCTTTGTTCAGGAACTGTTTGAACACAGTGAATATTAGATCAAATAGCCTTGTTTGGTTTATAATGTGGATCTCGACCATACGAATTGGGAAGCCAGTCTAGAGTGAAAAAGTGGTACAACAAATAATTATTATTGTTTAATTTTAATTTAAGCTAATGTGTATTTTTTCATTCCATCTCATTCATTTGGCATAATATTGTACATTTTAGTAACTATTAGCCAGTACACACGAATGTACATATTATGATGTATGTTTATATAAAGTATTTGATTGATAACACAACAATCTCAACAAATATCAGTTATTTGTCGATTTGGATAGTCGGGAAACACTCCCGTAGGTGGAATTGTTAATATCAGTTAAGTAAAGGTTTGCCTTACGTCCCGATAGCTCAGTTGGTAGAGTGTCGGTTCGTAAAGTCGGAGTTGTGGTTTCTATCCCCCGTCGGGGCAAACTTTTAAGGCAATTGCTATGATTCAATATTTATGTTCTCAAAGCGGGATTATTTTTAAAAACTTTGTAATCGTATGGATATAATATATCTATACATATTATGTATATGTGAATATTATCAGTGAATTGAGTTCAAGCAGTACTAGGTGTGTGAAAGAATTGTAATGAATGTTTGTCCAAAAATGTTGTCAAACCCTTAATTTCTGATCCAAAATGTATGTATGCTGCGTAATAAAATGGAAAGTATAGATGATATAGTTAAATAGAATGCAGAACCTAAACCATACACAAAACCCGTCATTAAAGGTACGACTTTTGTTAAAAAAAAGTGAAAATAAAAAATAAAAATAAATAAATAAATAAATATATGTTTAATATGTTTGGGTTTAACCAAAATCCACGTTACATTTATTGCCGATTTTGTTCACTTTAAGATTGTATTTTTACCAGACTCATACCTAAAGAATAAAATACAAATTTATTTTTCACATGAAACAATGGTGATAGGGGAAAATAATATTATTCTATGGAATGACCAACGGATCTTTTATTATAATAAATAAACCCAAATATTCGTCTTAGTTATAAGTTATAACTTATACTTAAAACTCTGGAAATACTTGAGCAGGATATAATATGTTAATTGCACAATTTTACTGCCAATGTGTAAATAATGTGAATCGATTGGCTGGAATGAACTTACCCCCATCAAATGTACTAACTTATTAGCAATGCTCGGAGTAGTATTTAACGAATGTCGCATTGTTAGTCCCTTCATGTCGAAGAAAGCAACTGCTCCAAGTATCTGAGACCGTTGTTCAAGTATACTGAACTCAAGAATCATCAAACACTCCATTAATATGTCATCCGCGCTACACAGGCTCGTATTCCAATTCTCTGAAACAATTATTGGATGAGCTTAGCGAGCGTAGCGAGCGAAGCGAAGATTCCATTTCACTTCACTGGAGAAAAAATCCGGAATGTTTTTTTTCTTTTTTTCTTTCTTCTTTTTGTAATTTTGTGTGTTTGTCCACACGATTCCGGCTAAACCGATACTCTAATTTCGATTAAATTTTAAGGAGGCCTTCGAAATCTCTAAACTTAGAACTGCCACGTTTTTGAGCGCAATCGGAAATTTTTTTCTCATGAAAATCGCAATTTTACGATTTTTTTCGATTTTATAAAACATTTCTTCGACTTATATCACCTACATGCTTTATCCGATTTTAATGATTTTTGCACAGAACCTTTATTTTATGAACTTAGATATTTATGTGAAATTTGAGCGCAATTGAAAAAATATTTATCATAAAAAACGAAATTTACAGGTTTTTTCTTTTTTAAACAATTCTTTGACTTATAACACCTACATGCTTTATCCGATTGTAATGATTTTTTCGCAGAACCTTTATTTTATGAATGCATATATTAGTGTAAAATTTGAGCGCAATCGAGAAATTAATTCTTATAAAAATCGCAATTTACGATTTTTTAACAATTACGATTAATTAAAAAAAATTAAAAAAATTAGGTAATTTTTTTATTTAATTTAATTTAATTTAAAAAATATTTCAACTTAGTAATGATTTTGCCACAGAACAACAGAAAATTCGCATAACACATGGCAGCTCAATGCACCAATTACGCTCATCCAACAACGCGGCGGGACTTAAGCGTTTTCCTAGTTATAGAGAACATTTGGCAGGGTGTGGGTTCTAAAACTAAAGGTATGTCTTCCAAACCAACTCGCAACCTTCTCGTGGTTTGACGAGAATCTCTCCTCGAAACTAATGGCGAACTCTGGGTCGTCGTTGGGGAACTTTCCCTTCCCTTTGACTACCTCCCCGATGGCGATGACAATGACAACACGGACGGACGATGACACAGACGAAGACGACCACGGCGTGGGGAACCCCTGCCCTCCCCATACGCTTGTGGCTGGTTCTGACCAGCACAGGCCTGTCCACCCCACGGCACTCCTTACGTTCCTCCCCTTAGAAATAAGTTTATATGGTTTGTTAACTCTTAAGCATAATAAACAAATATCTTGGTGGCGCGAATAATCTTTGATCTTAAAGCGCACTAAAACTAATACTAATACTAAAACTAAAGGTTTGGTTGGAAGCATTTTAGTGCATGAGTGCACGTTGGGTTGGGGTTATAATTGTATTTCTTTCTTACGTGTCGAAAGAACTTTACTATAGGGCCAGGCTATGACATACATTCTTGATTCATTTCATTTCATTCCCGATTAATTAAATGTAACGCATATCACTTTCGATATCGCACGAAAATAGATCGAAATTTGATTATCCGTCCATTTTTTTAAGTTTTCAAACTAAAAAAATTGTGGCTAAACAATCGCCAGGAAGTATTAACAATGTTAACATTCTCACATTAGTGTTAAATGACCGGCACCTCCACCATAATAATTAAGCTAACGAACTAAAATTGATAAATATATCCATTTTTGGGTGAATTTACAGCATTAAGGGTTTTCACATTTACTTTTCTAGAAATTCATTTCCGCTCTTCTTTTTATTTTTAATTTGAACTAATAAAAATAAGTTTAAATAATTTTCAATGTTTCCTGATCGAGTCCAAAAATCGATATGGTATCTAAATATCGTTATCATTATGTTAATGTTTTCCTCTAACTAGGAAAACGCTTAAGTCCCGCCGCGTTGTTGGATGAGCGTAATTGGTGCATTGAGCTGCCATGTGTTATGCGAATTTTCTGTTGTTCTGTGGCAAAATCATTACTTAGTTGAAATTTTTTTAAATTAAATTAAATTAAATTAAAAATTAACTTAATTTTTTTAATTAATCGTAATTGTTAAAAAAAATCGTAAAATTGCGATTTTCATAAGAAATAATTTCTCGATTGCGCTCAAATTTTACACTAATATATTAATTCATAAAATAAAGGTTCTGCGAAAAAATGATTACGATCGGATAAAGCATGTAGGTGTTATAAGTCAAAGAGTTGTTTAAAAAAAGAAAAAACCTGTAAAATTTCGATTTTTATGATAAATATTTTTTCAATTGCGCTCAAATTTCACAAAAATATCTAAATTCATAAAATAAAGGTTCTGTGCAAAAATCATTAAAATCGGATAAAGCATGTAGGTGTTATAAGTCGAAGAAATTTTTTAAAAATTGAAAAAAATCGTAAAATTGCGATTTTCATGAGAAAAATTTTTCGATTGCGCTCAAAAACGTGGCAGTTCTAAGTTCAGAGATTTCGAAGGCCTCCATAAAATTTCATCGCAATCGGATTATCGGTTTAGCCGGAATCGTGTGGACAAACAGACAAAAAATACAAAAAAAAAAAAAAAAAAAAAAAACATTCCGGATTTTTTTCTCCAGTGTAGTGAAATGGAATCTTCGCTTCGCTCGCTACGCTCGCTACGCTCATCCAATCACAAGGTAAAGGAAAAGTTAAGAAAACCTTATTTCCACATTTTGATAATAGATAGTTCTTACGCCAATGTATGTACTGGAAGGTGTAACTGGAGAAGAAACCAGTTACAATAGGCGGTTCCATCATCTAAAACGTTTGGCTTACATGGCTTAAGAATAAACGCCATTATAACAAATATCGAATAGTTTTTCGTCATATAAAGAGTTCGTACAGTCATCGCAATAAAATATCGAAAGTCTTCAAATAGACAAATAATATTACAACACTTCTATACAAATTGTTCAAAATAGACTTTTAGCTAATCAAGGGCAAGCATAACAGTAAAATTGTGTTTTTCGAGATGTTAAAACTCATGCTCAAATCCCAAAATTATTTGATTTGAGATCTAAACAACATTATAGTTTATATTGTTTAGATAGCAATGTACTTGTTTATATTTTTCAGACATTCGATTGCATTACGTTAATAATTAGAATGTTACTGCATACACGTGTACAATATTTTATTCTTGCAGTAAAGAAGAATGAAAAATGAAATGAAAAAAATGAAAGTACTAAGTAATGCTGGAATGACAAAAGATAAGTATTAACAATAGATCTACTTACCTATTCTAAAAATAAGTATCCTTCGACCCAACTGGTCCAGTGAAGTAAGGGGGACAAATATTTGTTTTTGCCGGACGTATGAAAGGTTTTCATTCCATGGATTTACGTTTGTAATATAATTTGGGTTGTTTTTCTTCAAATTGTAGTAGTTTAACATCTATAACATTAGTGAATAGAATTAAGACAGTTAAATTTATATTCATGCACGCTACGATACATATATATAATATATTGCTACGGTTAGTTTTTACAACTTTTTAGAATTAGAAAGTTCGGATGGCAGAACCTTCTATAAGCCACGTATAGTGATTGCAGCCTTAATGCCAACTCCCTGGTCAAAATATGAAAATATGACCCTCGCACCCCCAAATCTTACCCACTGTGTTTTTGAAAAGTCATATCACTATTGTATAATGAAAAATTACATGCCATAATAAAATATGTTGTTTGTACTAACTTGCTTCCGTTTCAAATCTAGTCAAGTGGGTTAATCCGTATTTTAAGCAACCATTTGTAAGCAGTAAGTGAACTGCTTTTATTGAACTTTTTAGTTTTTATTTTAATTGAATTTTAAATTGTTTGGTTATTCTGTGTCGCAAGGCAACAGCTTTGGCTGCATGCCGTGGCCAAATCAAGGTTTATTAAATTATATTTTATATATTATTTTTATTTGTGTATTTATTTCTTATTACATAATATTATATATACGGAAACATACTCTTAAGAACTTTAAAAAATCTTCAGATTACGGTTAAACTTCAACTTTAAACAATAAAACTGTGTTAAAAGTACTAGAACTTTTAATTATTTCAGTGTTGAAGTTCTGTGTATGACATGTCATAACAAAATTATAGCTACTCACTATTCTGGTTTGGATGAATTGAGTTTCTTACATCGAGAAAAACATATTAATTTCAACAGAGTTTTTAATCTGACGTGTAATCGCTTCCCATTAATCAATTATGTAGCCTGTCGTGTCTACCTTGCCCCCTGAACAACAATAACTTACCGACATTATTTATTTCTAGAATAGCGACGTACTTCTAGCCGTCCCACCTCAGCCCGTGGCTAGGTCTGTGGTCAACTCCACGCCGTCCAACCCCCCCCCCCATCGCCGACTAAACAACCACCCCTAGATGTTCGTGCTAGTGCCCCTCGGTGTTTTACTGATTTGGATGTCACATAAACCTGATAAATTATTGTATAAAGGGAAATTCACCCGCCATACTAAAAAATATATTTCATTCTGAGGTAGCACGTTATGAATTGAGAAATTAACACATCAATTATTGGATTGTGTCCACCATGAGCTGAAAATTTTTGTCAAACTTGTTTTTTTTCGAGCTAGGTCCCATCGACAAAAATCTCCCATAATTAAGGATTAACATGGGGACGATCTTTATGCCCCGTGACCTTGGAGGATTTTGATCCAAAAACATATTGGCCATTATTGACGTACGCAACAGCCTTTTCTAAAAATCCTCTATATTTTGTTTTGTCATTTGGGAAAGTGGTTCGGTCAAAATATGCTGATTACCAAGAAGATTTTGGAATGCATATTTTTGCGTGTTTGAGTGTTTGTGCACAGTTTCGAGACACGATGTTATAATGGGCCATTTTAGATTGATCCGATGCTCTTGTATCTATGTGGAACAAAAAAGAAGCAGGTTAAAGCCGATTTAAGAATTTTTCCAAAAAGCCAACTTCCACAATTTTTGTTTTTGTTTTGAAAAATTTGTGTGAATTCCCAGTTAAAAGATATAATTTTATGAACGGCCATTTTAGAGTAGAATTATCCTATAGATTTTAAGTGGTAAAAAATAATTTATTAGGGTAATAGTCCCTACAAATAACTTTAACCCCACACTTTGAAGGGGCTAAAAAACCCATAAATTATTTTTTACCACGTGATCTATAGCACAATACTACACTAAAATGACCGTTTAAAAAATTATATCTTGTAACTGTGATTTAACACGAATTTTTTAATTTTTTTGATCCAGAAATTAGCGAAAATTGGTGTTTTGGGAAATTTCTTAAATCGGCTTTAACCTGCTTCTTTTTTGGTCCACATAGATACTAGAGCAAAGTACCAATCTAAAATGCCCCTTTATAACATCGTGTCTTGAAACTGTGCCCAAATATACCCTCAAACACGCAAAAATATGCATTCCAAAATCACACCCCAACTTGGTAATCAGCATATTTTGACCAAACTACTTGCCCAAATTTCAAAACAAAATATAGAGAATTTACAGAAAATGCTGTAGAGTACGTCAATAACGGCCAATATTTTTTTGGATCAAAATCCTTCCCATCGTCCCCATGTTATTTCTTATGGGAGATTTTTGTCGATGGGACCTAGCTCGAAAAATGTCATGTTTGACAATTTTTTGGGAGTTCATGGTTGCCCCAATAATTTTTCTGTTAATTGCTTAATTCATTTCTAGTTAGCCTGAATGAAATATTTTTTGAGTTTAGCGGTTAAATACCCCTTTAAGGATAAAACCTAAAGCTTGAGTTGTATGTCTTCATAATATTATAATATGTTCCAAGTTTTAACCAGTGTTATTATCATAGTTTTTGGTTAAACTCTTTGCCTCACACTTCTTAACACTGACACCACCAAGTCTTCGCTCCAATAGACAGATAAAATTTTCTACATTATCATCTAACATGATCATAAGATCTTGACCGTAAGAATGTGTAAGTACAATGTGTTTAAATTACCAACTTGTGTGCTCCTCTAGTATGATAATGTGTTGCTCGTAGGAACCGTACCAGAAACTCTTCGTCCGTTCTATGGGCGAACACTTCTCTTCGGTCTGTAAACAAAACATACATTGGTAATTATTTTAGATTCAATTAATCTTTAACTATAGAACTCTCAATATAAAATATGAACAAAAATACCAATAATAACACCGTAGTTAGCAATTTGGTTACACTAAAACGTTCGTAAGAGTTTCATAATAGTAATACTGAGAAATCTGATTGTAGTTCATTATTAGTTTCAGGTCGAGATCTATTTTACTGAGCTCGTGTACAAGTATTCTCATAAACAAAATTACTATGGTTATATTTTAACTGTATAAATTATTTTCAATTAAATTTTAAATGTAAGTGCATCATATTTTTTAAACCGCGTCTCTCATTAATATTTTGATAAGTAGCTTTTTTAAGTAATTGTAGTAGTAGTGTTAGCGTTTAAGGGCACACAACCCTAAGGTTATTAGTGAGTATTTGAGTGGTGAAACGACACATATTATGCTCATGCTTACTATCGTTTTTAAGATTACACAATAATAATAATAATAATCATGACTTTTAGCACGACTGAAAGAATGATATGCTAAATGCAAAAATACGAAATTCTGTACGGCTAGACTTAAAAAGTATTACCATGAATCATGTCGGAGAAGGTCTGAACTGCGCGTGCGCGCATCTGCGGGGATTCCCCTAGTGTAACGCGCGCTTTCTCTTGAAGCTCATCTGATAGCTCCCCCGACTCGAAGCTATTTCTCAAGGCCACGAGGATGCTTTCTTCCGGCGTCATGTTGTATCACTCGGCAAGTCAACTGAAACCTTAATTATAACATCATATGTGTCTTTTTGGATGAAGTTACTGCTTAATGTATTTTGCTAGAGTTTATTCATGTGTCCATGTGTATAGACATGTCATTTTGTCCGAGCAAATAACTTATTTTTTATATGCTGATAGATACTTTTGTTGTGTGGTATAACAACCGGGCATTTTACATTTAACCCTAGGGAAAGAGGCATGATCCAAAATACCCATGCTGGACAGAACTAGACACAGCCATGCGTGATTGCGTGGTTACGTGGTGTGAGGAGGTGGGGTCAATATTTGCCTCAAACTTCAGTTCACACTTCGGTTCAAACTTTTAACGGTTATAACCTCGGCTCCCGTGCCCGACATTTTATTTTTGCAGAAAGGATTTGTCATCTATCGGGTTAAAGTTATACTATATTTTGATACGGCCTGTTGACACATTCTACATTTGGATGTTCGGCTATAATTTCGACTCAATTGACTAAACACCACACAAACTGCACAGTTTTCAGCAAATTTCAAACAGGTATTTGCTCGTTACATCCATCTTGAAACATGATGCATGTTATTTAGTAAATCTCAAGATGTCAATTTAATTTAAAAAAATATGAAAAATTACATTGTTTTAGAACTGGATATCGGTGCATTTAAAACATTTTTTTTTTTTAAATAATACAAACTAAAAGAAAAGATGATTTATTTTGTTGCTTGTCTTTTTAATGCACTAAAGGCTATTCGAGACGATGGGTGCAGGTGATAGATGACGATGAAGTTGTTTTAGAACTAGATATCGAAGTATTTAAAACAATGTATTTTGTTTGGATTTTTTTTAATACAAACTAAAAGTAAAAGATGATGTATTTTGTTGCTTAACGTCTCTTTTAATGCACTAAGGTTATTCGAGACGATAAGTGGTGATAGATGACGATGAAGGACGATCACAAAAAAAATCGATTCGAACACACGTCCTCGTAGAGCCATGCAGCAAACCTGACTGAAAGGTTTTTACGAGGTTTGCTTCAGTCGTCAATGCGAATGCAATGCCCTCATCTATCCCTTCACAATTGTTCAAACTCCAAAATACCTAATTAAACACCTGAAGAGGGGCATACATTACGAGAAAATCCCACGAGAAATTAAAAATAAATTCACTCGTATGACTTATTTAAACAGAAATAACTACGCTCATTTAAAACCTGTGTAGACATGACCTTCCTATGTAACCAAGTTGAAGAATCCCCGATATTTAGAGTTTTACCGTTTCTTCCAATTAATCAATTACCTACATAAACTTATTTAGTGAGTAGTCACATACTTTTTATGACAAATGACCAAAACGGTTCATTGACACATTAAACGATTGGAAATCGTAGCTTTATAACTATTTGCACCAGACTTGAGATTCAACCCTCGTCCTGTCTCCCCACCCCACCCTTTTTCACAATCACCCAAACCTCTCAACAATGCTTTTAACTTAATTATTTTCGTATTCATTCAGATCGATTGTATTAACGTACCTTGGTTTGATGGTTGCCACTACCGGGCGCAGAAGTAGACGATATCACTCTCTGTTACGGCTTCGTTCATTCGGTCTCTTCCTCACGAAGAACACTCAACAAAACCGTTCACAATCAAGCATTTACAATTCTCGTGGACTAACTAATTGTACCCCTACTCCTAGTAGGCTTTGTACGAGAATTAACATGTAGACCAGACAGATCTTGAAACAATGAATCATATTTCTAGTTATAAACCGACACTGCCAAAGGAGCTCAGAAAAATAGGACAACAAACGAACAAACATTCTTATCTTACAAGTTTGCGGAAGTGTACTCTGTCTGCCTATGCTTATATAATGTTTGCTGGTACCGTTATATTATCTCCTTTTGTAGACCAAATCCCCACACAAATACAAAAATTTGTAAAAAAAAAAAAAAAAAAACGGCATCCATGCTCTCCTTCAAAAGTCTTCGGCTGTGAATGTTGTGAGATAAAGAACTTGAGCCAAGCATTTCATTCTTTCTCCCTAGTTTCGCATTGAAAAGAAGTAAAATCATTTCGCCTGTTGACGAGCGCCTAGCCAACCATTTTCGTGGTAAAAAAAGTTAACATTTTAAACTCAAAATCATAAAAAAATTTGCTTGGCTATGGCCATTTGGCAAATTTGGCATTTGGGCCATGCCAAGCATGGCAGCACGCAATAGCCTAAAGTGCTTTGTTTACAAAAGGAAATTATTGCAGAGGAAGTTGGTTGATGTTTATATTCACGCTGCTATCATGCAGGTATCTGGTTGTATAGGAGACGTTAAATAAATTAATAAATGAAGTCAGATTGATGTTACTGTTTACACAAGGTCTACTTAATCTCCGCCAGAGTGGATATTAGTATTAGTATGAAGTTTTAGGGCGCTTTAACAGCTAAGATAATTCGCGCCTCCAAGATAAAACAATTTCTATAAGTGTGAGTTACCACCATGTATACTTCTTTCCAGGGGGAGGAACGTAAGGGGAGACGCGGGGGGACAAGGGGTGGACAGGCCTGTGTTTGTCAGAACCAGCCACAAGCATATGGGGAGGGCAGGGGTTCCCCCACGTCGTGGTCGTCTTTGTCTGTGTCATCATCCGTCCGTGTTGTCATTGTCGTCGCCGTCGGGGAGGTAGTCAAAGGGAAGGGGAAAGTTCCCCGACGACGACCCAGAGCTCGCCATTAGTTTTAGGGAGATAAACTCCCCTACTCACGGGCCAAACCACGAGAACGTTGCGAGTTGGACTTTGATGGCCCTCCGCCAAGCGGAGATCAAGTAGACCTTGGTTGTACATTTACATACATCTAGACGGCGATGGTTTCATAGTTTTGTTTTTGTTATTTATATTATTATAAATTGTTCTGTGTTTTCTGATAGTGAAAGGAAATAGAGTTTTTTCTCAAGCTAATTCTTTTTATTCATTGTGTTAAAACATTTCCGTTTTATCTATTCGTGACGTTATTTTGGTGAAGCAGTCGTGATCTACAAGCAAGTCAAGTGTATAATAGAATTCTTAATCAAATCCTTCCGTCTTACAAGATTCTCATCACTTTCGTTCATACGCTGTTCCTATAGCAATGCTGCGTTCTCTTTGGGAAATTCTTGGTCAATGAGTAAGTTACATTTTGTAAATAATAAAATATTAGACTAAATAGCATTATTTGATATTTAATCCCTTTTCTTATACCTTGCACATAACTTGCATTGTGGGTGTGTTAGTCTGCTAATCGTAAAAGGCGATTCAAGAGAAAAAGTCGCAAACATCAGCTAGAAAGAGCGGAGTATCTTACTCCCCGAAACTAGAGGCGGGCTCTGGCAATCGTCGTCGGGGACCTTGTCCCCTTCCCTTGACGACCCCCCGGCGACGATGACAATGACACAACGAACGATGACAAAAACGATGACGACCGCGACGTGAGAAACCCCCCTTCCTCCCCTTACCCGTGGCTGGTTCTGACCAGCATGGGCCCCTCCTCCCCCCCCCCTTAAGCTAGAGTGGTGCATTATGACCTAACGGTTGACGCGTCCTTAATCTAAATAATCCAAATCCAATGATATCAACGCTTTAGGTCCAGTTCCCACAACATGTTTCTTAAGAAATTGTTTTAGTTATAAGAAATCCGATATCCTGATTGGTAAGTTTAATGTTTTAGTGGCCTTTCATAATGAAATTACTCCTTTTGATTGGTCACCGTAGGGATTATTGACGTCTGATTGGTCCGTCCTAAGAATTAAGTTATTGTTATAGGCCTAAGCAATTTCTTAAGACTAAAACAATAACAATTTAACACGTAAGACCTATCCTCTTATAACTAAACCAATAAGCAACGGGGACACATCAAGACTCGTCGTGTCTGATTGCTTGAAAAACGTAGCTTATTCTTATTTTCATTCTTAATTTGACGTCATCAATTATCGGTGACGTCAGAGGAAATATACGAAGGTCGAGACTGAGAACGAGAATGAAACGTAGGCCTAATGAAAATACTACGGTACACTCGTTTTCTTCTTCTTACCGGTACTAAAAAATGGCGGCCGCGGGGGCGTTTTTCAAACACTTTAAAGTTCTGTTAAGATCGCTATCAGTCGGCCACTGCACGTGTCAACTCCACGGCTTTTCGTCTATTTGTTTTGATATTGATATCATTGATGATACTCCCATCAAGAAACGACCGAAAGTTACACTTTACGTAAGAAATAGTAACGACATTAAGAACACCGAGACTGAGAATCAGAATGAGAATATGTTCAGACACATCCTTACAATTGATCAAAACATTTAGACCCATCGATGATTTCGACTTAAGCAAACCCATTTCTTAGTTAGAAGGTACTATACGAAGTAAAGGCGCATGTACTTGAAATCACTCCTCAAACTCGGTCTTTTCAATCAGTGCAATCCACTGCCGCAGACCCGAGCAATATACAGTGCCATTAACCACTAGCTCCATAAAACTTCTCCCCGTCTGGGCCCGGGGTAGAATTGGCCCAGAGCATGGCTCTGCTAATCGTAAAAGGCGAATCAAGAGAAAAAGTCCACCTCGCAAACATCAGCTAGTAAGAGCGCATTATATAATTACTCCCCGGAACTAGAGGCGAGCTCTGGCAATCGTCGTCGGGGACCTTGCCCCCTTCCCTTGACGACCCCCCGGCGACGATGACAATGACACAACGAACGATGACAAAGACGATGACGACCGCGACGTGAGAACCCCCCTTCCTCCTTTTACCCGTAGCTGGTTCTGACCAGCATGGGCCCCTTCTTCCCCCCCCCCCTTAGGCTAGAGTGGTGCATTATGACCTAACGGTTGACGCGTCCTTAATCCAAATAAACCAAAAAAAACATAAAACTTCCGACAATTCAGTTACCCACTTTCAGTTCACTTCCCTACGAAGATTAAATATCATGACACATGCTCTTCACTTATTGACTCCAATCAATAACTAAAAAACAGCATACAAAAATTCAATTCCATTATCTCAATTGCCCAAGGCTTCATTGCAAAGAGAAGCATTAATGGTTTTTCATTCACTGGAAATATCAAGCATCAATGACGATACTGCGTGGGACTTGCTACAATAAAGATTCGTTAATAAACGGATAATCATATCAAAACATTTCCATGCACTATTCGACATAGGGGTACCTATAAACTACAAAGATGAGAGTAGGCCTATCACAACATGGTGATATTTATAAGATAACGTACAAAAACACATACGAGCTCTAACTCCATTGTGTGCACCAACAGAACATTGGAACACATTGCTTTTGCACATGCTTAGCAATAAATTTCATTCAAATACACGTTGTATATAAGAAACTTAAATACAAACCACTCTCTATGAAGTAGTCCTAGGATGAAATGATTTGATCAGATTTCTGGAACGCCGATATAGCATTTTTGGATGAGCGTAGAGAGCGTAGCGAGCGGAAGCGAAGACTTCAATTTCACTGACCCCCCAAAAAATAAGCTCGGGTGTTTTTTTTTGTTTTTTTTCTGTCTGTTTGTTCGCTCGATTCCGGGCAAACAGCTTATGCGATCTTGATGAAAATTGAAGGGGACCTTCGTTTTCTCTGAACTTAGAGGTGTATTGTTTTTGGGTACAATTGAAGAAATATTTCTCATGAATATAGTACCTACTTATTACGATTTTTTTCGATTTTTAGTGCGATATTTTCGTCACATTTGGGCCGATTCTGACCAAACGGGTAAGACTACAACGGTCATATTTCACATGGACATTAAGATTATGGTGATGTAGTAGGTACCTTTTGAAAGAAAAAGTTGAAAAAGTTAGCTATAAATCATAGAAATAAAGGATTTAATATTAGTTTTTCAATTTTTAGTGCGATACTTTCGTCACATTTGGGCCGATTCTGACCAAACGGGTGGGGCTACAACGTTCAGATTTCACATGGACATAAGGGTTATGGTGATGTAGTACCTTTTGAAAGAAAAAGTTGAAAAAGTTAGTCAGAATCCACAGAAATAAAGGATTTAAGAGGGTTCACCACCCTTTTGATAGTTAGTAAATAGCGGTTTGCTCGGCCAAAAGCATCCTACGTATATACAATTTTGCAAACTTGTCAATAAAGCATACATGGACGTTCCAACAGTCATAGATTTTCAAAATTTTAACTTGATCAGCCAGAAAAAATCACGAATATGGTCAATTTTGGACTTTGTGACAATCGAAATTCGTGAAAACTAAATTATTTTTTATTAATTTTTCAAAACAAATTTTAGGAAGTGTGTTACTATAGAAACCTTTATTTCCACTTTCTCGAGATATGTTCAAAATTTCTAACAACTGTGATGTCATTCAGCCGAGCAAACAGAAAATTGCCTAAAAAAGGGGTGGTGAACGCTCTTAATATGAGTTTTTTTAAGTTTATAATACCAATTAACAAGTAACAATAGAAACTTGACAACAATCACCTACAATGCATTCAAAAAGCACTTGCAAAGGAAAAGTGCGAACAAACGCACAAAACGCAA
Organism: Sweltsa coloradensis; assembly: GCA_024449915.1. Lineage (NCBI taxonomy): Eukaryota > Metazoa > Arthropoda > Insecta > Plecoptera > Chloroperlidae > Sweltsa > Sweltsa coloradensis. Next base: position 813,437 of record JAMZAV010000464.1, on the reverse strand, counting down.
ACAAGAAAACTTACAAAAAAAACGCTCATCCATCAACGCGGCGGGACTTTAGAGTTTTCCTAGTAGAAACTGGTAAGCCTAATGCCTGGCTGAAACCAACAGCCAAGGGCAATTTAAAAAAAAAAGTCAATCAATCTTGCATTCCACCTAGGCTTGCGTCATGTGTTAGAACCAGCCCACAGCTCAAGTGTCTGCTTTGTAGCAAACCCCATCATTTGTGGTATTATGATAAATTAATTGAATTGGCAATCCATGAACGAATTTAAAATACTAGAGAGCTACAAATGTGTCTCAACTGTTAAACAAAAACGAAATCATTCTCTACTATACATATTGGGTACAATACAAACTCAACAAGCACTGAACCCATGGGACGCACACTCACAGTAGGTAACTACTTATTGTGCTCACGACAATGGAGAGGTTATTCTTGCTGAAGCTCAGGTTTTCATAGTAGTCTCTACACTCTACAGGCAACCGCTCTCTTGTCGAGTACTTCTAGACTCCGGCTTTCAGTCGAATTTCATGACAACCCATGGCACAATCCCTAGGACTCAAGCGTAACAAAGCATGCATCAACCAGCAAGTCTCATCGGTATCTCACATCATTCGCACAACAATCCAGAAAAAATTATATTCGTTCAAAATCAAATAAAGACTTTAAAAATAAAGATAATTACAGGCGAATTGCCATTATGCGAGATAAACGTTAAAGATTGGCACCTACCAAAGGGAGTTAAACTCGCAGATTTTAAGTTTAATATTCCTCGATGAATAGATGCTCTCTTGGGCGCCGAGATATTCTTTGAACATGTTTGAACTAATGAACTTTGGTCAAACCAAAATGGGCTAACATCTTTCATTAGTTCAAAATACTTCACTAGGTTGGATAGAGAAGGGAAGTCTGCCGACCTGTTCCGTCAACAAAATCAACCCAATCAATGCCAACAAACCAGACAAGATAATCTGAAGATTGAAGAATGCACTCCATCTCCGAAACCAACCAAGCAAGAAGAACTATGCGAGACACACTTGAATTTCCACATCAAAGGCACTCAGAATGATCGTAATTCTGTACAACTGGCGTCAGTGTTGAATCCAGCCCTCCCCGAGAACTGTCATTCGCCCCCCCGGGAATAAATTGAATACATGCACTTCATTAGCCTATATTCCTTAATTTTGAAATTTCACTTTGCCGTTTTTGAAAGGGCACGAACATATTTCTTTGAAAGTGGTTTATGTTTGTAACTGTAATCAAATAGGCAGACCCTACGAAAAACGTGTGGGCAACTCTAGAGGTCAGGAACTCGATTTGTGAATGTATGGTCATTCGAAGGGTTCCGACTTCTGTTTTGCTAATTCCCAATTATGTCTTCTTTTGAATGTTGGTTCGCAGTCCCGCCTTGAGAGGGTATGTGCTTGCAGGACTGATACAGGGTGCAGTGTGAGGTAAATGGTCAGCGTACTTTTCGAAGCGAAAACACTATTTTCAGGTAACCAATGCGAAGGCATCCTGTAGAAGGCAATGCACAAGTGTCAACATTGACAATTGATTCGTGCATAAGGGGGACGGTGAGGGGTTGTGTCTAAAGAATATACTAATTTAGTGGTGGAACTAGGCGCCCGCAGGGCCCGCTTAGTAAGAAAAAACAAACAAACAGTATTTTACCCAGTTTGGAAAATATTGTATTTGTTTTCGTTGCTAACATGACCGTTTTGGGAATCTAGCGGTTTGAAGGTGCAATCTAGCGGATATTTAGGAACTTTTAGCGTCCACAACACAAAAACAACACACACAAACTACATTGTTTTGGTATATTGCATTCAGCCCACAACTTTTTTCTAAAACGCACCAAACGCACTCTAAAAACCTGATTTTCAAAATTTTCGACTGTGTTATTGTTGGGAGGCTTCGCCCCCCCCCCCAAATCCCCCGTACTTGGTCCCTATATAAAACCCTCGGCCCCGGGATATTATAAAGCCCCCCGGTATGAAAAGTCTAAATTCAACAATGACTGGCGTTCATTCAAGAATCAAGAGTCACCGCAGTTAGAAGAAGATTCAGATATTCAAGCTGCAAAATATTTCCTAAATTCAGCAGTAATACTAATTATAGCGTCAAACGTTGTCTAGACATCTGAACCGACTATTCAACAAGATATTTTCTCAATCATGTAAACTATCAGTATGCACATAGCCTACGTAGTCTCAACATTTAATAAGCAAATACACATGCAATTTTCATGAAGCCTGCTCAAACGGATTACAAACGCATCGATTGGCGGAATAATACAGAAGGAGAATTACGAACACATCGAATGAGTAAAAAAACCTCCGCAAGCTCCACGGATCTATTCTTGGCAGTAAGATCGTTGCAACAACTAGCTGATGACGAAAAAAACGCAATAACCTCTCTTCTTTAAAATCGTCAAACATGACTCCAACGTTGTAATGGTTAAGAAGTTCTTATCCCCGAAAAAGTGCTATTAAAATAGGCATACAAACGGACACATTCATGTACAACTACAAGGTTACGCTACCCGACAAGCCCTGCAGTATTATACCTCTAGTTGGGTGTTAGCTCTTTCACCGTTAGTGAAAAAAAAAACAGAAGAAATAAATAGGCCTACCCAAAAATGGAAAAACTGTTCAAAGTACGAAAAAAAATCATCTTAAAAATCTTCAAAAGGTAATGTAACGGGCATCTTTTTTTCTTTTCTTAGATCTGAGTACAGTGCACTAGAAATTGAAAGTTGGAGCATAAATTCTGAATTCTAAATCCGATTAAAAATTGTCGTAAAGTAATTTCAAAATTTTGACTTTATGATACAAATTTACCCAAATTTGGTTAATTTGCATATTCTACCAACAATGTAGCCAAAAGTCAAGACAATTTTTCTTACAGATATTGTTTTTAAAATAGTTTACGTTATATCTATACTAATGCATTTTCTAACTCTCAATCCTTTCCAAAATAGACCTCGGCCCTACATACTCTAAAAAAAAAATTAAATTAAATCTTAACATTTTTTTATTGGACAGAGGTTACCATCGCAGCAACCACATTCCATCATCTGGTAAAAATCAGTGCATTCGCATATGCAAACCACGTGGATGTAATATCTCAAATACTAATCGAGGTGTCATCCAGCGTAGGCCTATGCATCTGACATGACTTCAACTGAACTTCACGGATCGTATGCATCTGAAACCAGCTATGGCACCTGCCTCTACATACAATACAGAAATAACAATGAAGGTTCTGCAAGTATACGGTGCGAAGTTCAAGCGTCACTCCTCAGCTAAAACGTCACTTTTAAGACCAAATTGTGCCATGCACTAATATCGACATCTCATCTTCAAAGCCAGACAAGCCTATGAATCTGGAGACATCTCAACGCTGCCGACATTGTCTCTTGGGTGCTAGTTGTAAGCAACTCATTGACGCAACTCCTGTTGGTTCTGTCCAGTGGCGTAGGAACCGGAGGAGGGGGGGCCGGGGGCAAAACTAACGGGGGTTAAATATTAATCCCAGAATTTCCGTAGTAAATATGCACATACACGAATACAATTCGACAGTCACCTTGGTAAAACGAATATGTTTGCCTGTAGGCTTCTTTATGACATAAAATAAGGTTGAAATTTACTAATAGATCGCAGATAGTTGCTCTAAAACATCGTTTGCAGAGTCCGATTGCAGTTAAAAAATATCGAAATAATTGTAGTATATAGTGCATTTTTTCACAGATCTCCGGCAGGTGGGGCTTTGCCTCAGACCCCAGCTGCCGCCCAAAAAGTCTGCTAATAAATTCCCCCCCCCCCCCCCCCAACCAACTTTCAAAACGTTCCTACGCGCCTGGTTCTGTCTTGTATACCTATAGTTAATTCAATTCAAGACTCAATGCAATGGCCAGAAAATGATAAAATATTTCCTTATCTTCATCAATAAGGACACCAAGCGAATTGTTACTTACTCCCTGAAGCTGACGGCATAGCGCACATCCCAACATTCGAGAATGCAAAATACATGAATATGATTGTATGGACTGTTTAAGTGGGCTACCAATCAACTATGTCCTCTGTCGATAGACATTCCTACTTCACGTCACAGATTAAAAGTCATCTTCCTAGGTGGGCATAGGCCTACCGCCCAGGTGTTTCAACCCATGGTATCTTCGAATACGCTGCAATAATGCAGTGCTAACGCATACCCCAATTATTAAGAAGCCTGTTTAAATATTACAGTTTTTTTTTCTAACACTGATGTCATTTCATGATGGTGGAAAATAAACCTTCTGTATTAATTTAATAGGTATCAATCTAGGTTATTTGTATTCATATTATGAAACATTTGTGTTGCTATTCGTTATCACAGACATCGATCGTTTAGTTTAAACATTAGAGCCAAGTATATTCAATGTCAAGTATCAATTAAAAGAACGTTCACTTAATAGACTGGGGGAGGGGGGGGGGGCTGATAACTTAACATAAATCTAAATTCCATGTTAATGATTTAAAATGCAACTTTTTCCACGTGTATTTCTGCAGTACTAAAGCGTTCATTCATGTACTCACAATAATGATCAATATATAATATTTTGTGATGGATGAGACAGAAAATATGAATTTTCTAAAGCTTGGTCTTTATATAATCTTGTTTAACATTTCAGACCGAAGGCACCTATAGACGAACAGGAAAGCCAGTGCACAAGAAACGAATACCCTATGATATACAAGCGTCGGGGTACGGCGTTAATCTTCAGTCACAGCGTATTCAACCAGTTGAAGCCAAGGAACAACGTCCCGATGGAATGCCAGGCCCTGACCACGAGCCTCACAGTCTTGGGTTTCGAGGTTAAAATACATCAGGATCTTGACCTAGCCGATCTGAAGACTAAGCTGACTGAGGGTAGGTTCATACTTCATACACGGTTCATACATCATACATCGTTCATGCGTGGTTCAGGTATGGTTCTTAAAGTTGAGACATGTTTTATACATGTCTCAGACATACATGTCTCAGATGGTTCATCAAAACAGTGGTGTGACGATAGCTGTGATATAAATTTATCAGTCTTTCAAAGTCTCTTCAAGATATGCTACCATTCTTAGCTGCATCAGGTCACAATAATTACACAAAATCGTCTCTGATTTATATTCAGGAAATGTTAGCCCTAAAATAAAAGTGTCCACACATTTATGAGAAATTTTTAAATGGCAATCATGTCAACGTTGAAGTGACAGATATTGGATTGACACCTGATTAAGTTATCGAACAAGTGCTGATGAGAAGCTTCAAGTCTAACCACCGTTACACAACACAAGGGGGCGCGGTTTCACAGAAATGCAACGGACAGTCGGGTTGCTCTCAATGCATTCGTGTTCAGAAGATGCAAGATTATACTGACATCGCATCTCAAACAAAAGCAAAGCACATAAAAATTGATGGAGATGAAGTTGAAGTTGATCCCTTACTGCTTTTCCAACGAGACGACTGAAAAGTGTTCTTCAACAGTCTTCAGAAGACGAGTTGACTTCTGCGTCGTTAACGTTTGAACTTAGTACATTCTTGGTTATGAAAATGGTGCTTCAACGAAAGACGTATGTAGCCCATTATAAACGTACTGGGGGAATCAAGAGCCCCACGATAAAGTTTGAACCAAATATGAAAGTTATAATTTATAAAGATAAATTCCTTTCCAACCCAAACAATAAAACTAGAGTTTTTTAATAACTCTAGTTTTAGTTTTATTATATCATTTTTTTATAACAATTTATTATAACAATTTATTATAACAATAAAACTCGTTATTTAATAAAACTAGAGAAAATGTGCAAAGAGTATTTTTAAGATTTTTTTAACAGTCAGTTTATTCATGTTTTAAATAAATGTTTCCAACATCTTTTATACTAACGACAATATGAATTTTTATTTGAATTAGTATTTAAATCAATTATGCTAATTAGGGAGGTCATACAGCGGTAAACTTTGTTTGGAAAATATCTTTATACATACACAAACAACTTCTGACAAAAAATCTATACCAATTAGTTCCGGGTCAAGGCTATTTAAGCCACTATATTACCGGGGTATCAGGAATCACATCTCTACCATCTGCATCTGACTCTCCTCTCGATCTCCCATTGTCCTGGTTTCTGCTGCTCGGTATGAAATAGGTTTTATATAGTGTCATCTTACACTGAATAGGTATTTCCCTATCCCACGTACACCAGGCCTTTCACACACTGGTAGAAATTACTGGCCTTTTGTATTCTGATGTTAATCTCCTTTTTAATCTTTCCACTTGCCATTACTTCACTTTCTAGATAACTAAAACTTTCCACCACTTTCAGCTATATATATTCACTCAACGCTTTCAGGGTTTTCTCCTCCAATGTTTATCTGTGATTGATGATTCCATAGTTCAACCTGACTCTTTACCACGCTTATTTTTATACCTGATACTCAATGAGAATGATAAATAATTATATTTTTTGACATGTTAAAATTGTAAACATATGAACGCAATTGTCACAACTATAGAATAATGAGGCCAACAGAAGTATATAAAATGTTTTTTTTTAAATCGAAATATCTTCGAATACATTAAAATTAAAATTTCTCCAGGAAAACCCGATCAAAATTTGCTAATTAAGTATTTTTGAGTAAGGGTAGTTATAAAGGGAATGTCAGAACTATTTTAGAGGACTCATTTCTCGCATTTGAGTAAACAAATTAATATATTGGATGAATAAATAATATAACAAAGTTTAAAACCCGCCAGCAGCAATCCTTACAGAAAGATTTTTTAATTTAAAAAAACATCGGAAAGTCATGATTGACAGGGGCGGGTAGGCCCAATCTTGAGCGCTTTCGATAAATTAATTATTAACATTATATTAATACGTAGATTGATATCATATTATCAAACGTCTCGTTACAGCTTCGGAGGCGGACCACTCAGATTCCGACTGCATCCTAGTTGCAGTGTTGACCGTGAGGTATCAAGGTCATCTTTGCGCAAGGGATAAGAGTTACGATCAGAATCTTCTCATCAAGAACTTCACGGAGGACAGGTGCACGATGTTGGTGAAGAAACCCAAGATCTTCCTCATTGACGTAAGCTGAACACTGGGTTTCCATTCGGAAATAATGGAACTATATTTATCAATTGTATTAATCGGTTAATCACCTGCGTGATCTTGTAGATGCAATTAATTGATTGTATATTATGCAAATAAATACGGAAAATTTAAAAAAATCCATCTTGATAAGTTGGGTGTCGAACTGATTGCTGGTCGAATTGCTTTATTTTGTAATTTATGGATTGATTTCCATCGAAACTATCCATTGGATGTTGATATTTTTAAACGGACGTAGAGCTAATAAAAAATTGTAAAAGCAAATTGAAAGAGAAGGGAATATGGTATGCCTGGCAAGCAGATGTTAATAAACTTTGCTTGCCTCAAAAACATGCTGGCTACTATAGTCACCACCTGACCCGAAATAATACGTAAATAAAACTGAGTTAACCAGTTAAATATGTTTTGTACATTTCAATGTTCCCTCTAAAAAAATAATTGGCAATATTTTGATACGTTGACAAACTTTCCAAATCCTTTCAAAATATTATAAAGTTTAATTTAATGGTATGAAGTATGAGCCAAGAAGAGTTAAAATTAAAATGTACTTGAATTATTAACAAATACCAACTACTACTGCATATTATTGTGCACAAAGTTAGGTATGTTGTCTGTGCCGAACAATGCAATTAAGAACTTCATTCCTTATGTTCTAGACTTGTCAGGGAGAAGTCGCTAGCAATGCTGGTACGCCTGAGCACGTCGGTGAACATGCCGGGACCTCCTTACTAATAATATGCTGATATACAGCTGTGAGTTACTTAACATCTTAGCTAAAACTACAAAGTATAAGTCGACTGGACATTGCTTTTAAGGGCACACTTTACTTATCAATAGGCCTATTGTTCTATACCATTGAAGAACCACGTGAAAGAAGTGATTATGTTAAATTGAATGGGCCAAGTCAATCATGGCCAAAGTTACAAAAATGTGCAAATAGTTAGACCCCATTCTATTCTCCTTTTCTCCAGCATAGGGCATCATATTAATGCAAGAAACACCCAAGTTCGAGCAGTTATAAGCCATTTACCAGGCGATGAAAACTTGGCTCAAGGTAATATCTGACCAAGTACGTGCTACTTGGTCATTTCTTGCCTTGAGGTTAGCGATCATGGGACTGCTTATGTAGATCTATGGCGACGGTCATTCGCCCGCAGCCAAGCGCACGCGACTGCTAGTAGCTGCGATGATAGCTCGACCCTGATACTCCTACCCGAGTTGGGGTTTTTCAGCTATCTGCACACGCCGCCTCGAAAGATTTACAATCTTGAAACTCGGTGTATATATATATATATATATATATATGTTTTTTACCTTGGCTTAATAGTAGGCGACTATGACGCTGTTATGTTAGTACTTTAGATAGAAATTATATATATATATATATATATATTATATATATATATATTGGGCGATGGGCGAGCCTACTCTACACCCTCTGGTGGTCCGTGTTTTCCTTGTTCATTACAAGTGTGACTCCTTGTCCTGCTGGGGGGGCCTAGCAGGTGATGAACCTGTTAGACCCTACTCGTCTTTTCCTTCAACTCTTCACCTGCAGCCAAGAGCTAATATAGCACGTGTACCTGTGCTATAGCCAAGTAGCTTGCAATTTGTAGTCTTGTTTCCTTTCGTTTTCGAATCCCAGTCACATTAGTAGGGCAGCCTCTCTCGTTGCCACGGGTCTTGGTTCAAATCCAGGTAAGACATGGTTCTTTTGTCGCCCAAGCACCAGAGTCTAGGAGGGAAGCCCCCTCACTGGTTGTGCTGTGTTGTGACTTTCCACCCTTCCTATCTCTAACCTTTTCTCTTAGTATGAATGAAGAGGCACCCTTGCCCAGCAACAGCAGGAGGGGCAGCTTTCTCTTGTTGCCAAGGGTCCTGGTTCGAATCCAGGGTAAGTCATGGATTTCTTGTCTCCCGAGCACCAGAGTTGGGAGGGAAGCCCCCTTACTGTCTGTGCTGACTGTGTGCCCCAGTATGAATGGTGTGTGAAGTAACCTTGCTGATGATGACAACATGCTTGCAGAATTTACTTCTTGCGGCCCTACCACAGGTTTGGTTATGTGTTGTGAGTTTTGGTTGCATGTAGCTAGCTGATTTTTAGTGACCACCATCCGCCTGAAGAGTCCCAGAAGGACGAAACGCGTCCGTGGATTAAGGTAACAACTTTAAATTACTACAGTTGTCATCAGCAGGTGAAAAGTTTTGTCGCCCCAGCCCTTCAGGCTGGGCTTTATGTTCTCTATGCTTTCCCAACCTGTCAACCCTTCTCCAATCTAAACTATATATATATATATATATATATATATATATATATATATATATATATATATGACCTGATATGTGGTCCATGACATACCAAAAAAAATCAGTCCGATCCGATAACCCGTTCTGTATTTAAAAAAGTGAGTAAAAATCGACGAAAACCTTCCGGCTGGCTGGGTAGGTGGCTAGCTAACTGGCTAGTTAGCTAGGGATTATGCCAGAGAGGAATAAGAGCCTACAGAGAAAACGGTACATCTTAGAACTATGAACTTGGACCACACTTAAATGTACCTCAGCTCATATATACTTCCGCCAAGAGGCAAGCAATATTCCAGCCCAACACCCCCTAAATCATCCCCTTAAATTGGAATAATTCATAGCTCTAACCCAAAATTGATTTTTATTCAAATTAATTATTAAAATTATGTTTTAATGTGTTTTTAAACCCAATCGGCCTATTCTCATGTCCTAAACCACATTTTTCAACCCCCATCCCTTATAGTTTATATTATATTTACCTTGATTTCCAGCATTTACCATGAGGCACCTTATGAGTTATCAGCATGAAATTTGGCATGATGGTACATTATAATATGAAAAAATAATCCGCCGAGAGGCAAGCAATATTTTAACACCAACACCCCCTTAATCATCCCCTAAAATTAGAATGATTCATAGTTCTAACCCAAAATTGAATTTTTATTCAAATTATTTATTAAAATTAAGTTTTAAGCGATTTCACCCCCAACACCCCCTAAAATTGGAATAATTCATAGCTCTAACCCAAAATTGAATTTTTATTCAAATAAGTTTGGTTTAATGTGTTTTAACCCAAACTTTTCACGTATTTTACGTATTTCACGACTTGATAATAAACAAACAACAAAAAGATGTAAGCGATATTTAACCCCCAACACCCCCGTAAAAATTGGAATAATTCAAAGCTCTAACTCAAAATTGAATTTTTATTCAAATAAGTTATTAAAATATGTTTTAATGTGTTTTACCCAATCGGCCTATTCTCATTTCCTAAACCCACATTTTTTCAACGTTTATCCCAAATAGCTTATATTATTTTTACCCTGATTTCCAGCAGTCACCATGAAGGCACCTCATGAGTTATCATCATGAAATTTGGCATGATGGTACATAATAATATGACAAATAATCCGCCGGAAGGCAAGCGATAATCCACCCCCAACACCCCTAAATCACCCCCTAAATTTGGAATAATACATAGCTTTAACTTAAATTGATTTTTTGCTCAATTGATTGATTGAATATTGCTTAACGTCTCATATTTATGCACTTTGGCTAATCGAGACGATGAGTGGTGATAGATGAGGATGAAGAATGAACAGAAGGGGAGGGGAAACCCGGTACCGGCACGTAGCCTACTCCTTTCGAAAAGTACCAAGGGGACCAACGGCTTAACGTCCCATCCGACAGGACGGTGTAACTTTGACAGTCATATAGGTTCCTCCACTAACCCGGACTGCCGAGCAGACGTCAAAGAGAACGTAGCCGTTACACTAGCTTTCGAACCCTTCGTCTGCTCTAACCAGCGGTATATGTGATTTTTCAGGGTAGAGCGGTCACCCACTCTACCTTTTCCTTTTTTTTTTGTTCAAATTAGTATTAAAATTATGTTTTTTTTGTGTTATAACCCAAACTTTTCACGTATTTCACGTATTTCACGCCTGATAATAAACAAACAACAAAAAGATGTTATATCCCCCCAAATACAAAATTAAAAAAAAAAAAAAAAAAACGGCAGCCAAGCTCTCCGTCATAAGTTTTCGGCTGTGAATCCTGTGAGATTAGAAGTTGAGCCAAGCATTCATTCTTTTTCCCTAGTTTCGCATTAGAAAGAAGTATGATCATTTCGCCTGTAAACGAGCGCCAAACCAACCATTTTCATGGTAAAAAAACTTAAGTTTTAAACTCTAAATCATCAAAAAAATTACTTGGCTATTGACTTTTTAGTGTTCTCGTAATGAACCAAATTCAATGGCCAAGTAATTTTTTTATGATTTTAAGTTTAAAATTTTTATTTTTTTTACCACGAAAATGGTTGGTTTGGCGCTCGTCAACAGGCGAAATGATCTAACTTCATTTCAATGCGAAACTAGGGAAAAAGAATGAAATGCTTGGCTCAACTTCTATATCTCACAGCATTCACAGCCGAAGACTTTAGATGGAGAGCTTGGCTGCCGTTTTTTTTTTTTTTTAAAAAATTTTTGTATTTGAGGGGGGGGGGGTGATATAAACTACAGTAAGGAATCCTCCTCCTATCCTAGTCTTATTTTATATTGTTTATGCAATCAATTTAAGATAAAATAATATTTTTTGGGGTAAATAGGCCTAATACAAAATATATATATTTTGGGTAAAATTAAAAAATATAAAAAATGTACGTATATATTTTTTTTTACATTTTTTTTCAGGTGACGTGATAGTTTATTGATATTTAGCTGCAACGGGGGTTTAAAGGAAAAGGCTTACTAAATAGGGTTATTCCTTTAAATGAAAAAAAGTAATGCAAGAAATGCCCAAGTGACAACCTCAAGTCACTAACTGACCAAGTAAAAAAAAAATCCCTATTTTTTCCAGGAAAAGTAAAGGCAAAAAATTAATTCCTTAAATATTGTTAGGTATCTTAAGGTTAAGTAGTGTGCAATTTTGTACGCTTTTAAATTAAAAATATGCGGCATTATCTAGTTATATCTATTTATCTCAGAATTGTGGTCCTTGTTACTTGGTCAGTTATTGCCTTGGCCCATCCAATTGTTTTATAGAATTTCTTATAACTGTGACCAATGACACCCAACTAATATGCTAGACTCTCAGTATGGCCGCGGCCAAATTGAAGCTCATTAAAGGGAAAAACAGCCATCCAAATGTACGTACCAGATGTTACCAAGCGGTGGGCAAACACTTAAATTGGATTATAATTAAAAGCAGGTCTTATTTCATAGAACTGATGCGAGTAAATTTGAGTAAACAACACTTTTAATCCACTGCATATTACTTACATTAAATCGCTAAGTTAGTAACAATTTTCTCCCTTCAAGCAGTCTTCGCTTGCCCTCGAGGTGGGGGATAGAAGGCTGATCGTCTAGCGCCTTACTACGCAAAGCTTTTTATGTCATTGGATGTGACTGTTTCGCTCTTGTCCTTCTTTTCAAATCAGTTTTGTAACTGAATAGGATAGACGGTAAATAAATAAATAAAAATAGGCCCTAACCGTTTTGATAATGTCCTCTGAAGGTTGTCAGTTTTATCATAGTTACCTTAGCAAAATTGGGTATCAAGATAATTGTATAAAGAATGTTCAAAGGGCTGTTTATGAGGACTCATTCTTCAAGACTTGCATTAACGAACTGATGGACTAAGTTCCATCAGTTCTTGGCTAAGGATTGTGGAAACTGTGACTTGTAGCCACGGTTTTCAAAAACATGTTTTTAAGGGTATGCATATTTCTGCAAAATGAATTTTATTTCCCCAAAACAAACGACGAAAATGTTTGCTTGTATCTGTTTAGCGTTCTTCCTGCGACGGGATCCGATCCAAGGCTCCTTGTGTGTGCGAGCATTGTGCGAAGTTCTGGACAACTATGGTACATCCAAGGACCTCCTGTCAATGCTGACCATCGTGAACCGCTACCTGTACTCCCCATCCCCATACAGCAGTGCACACGATTGTCACTTTGCTTTCTGCGTGCTCCGATCTAGTGTGTATTTCCGTCCGAAGTACGTACAAGGAGAATAGCGAGGAGGGCGGTGTCTGTGACATAGTACATCCTGGAGCCTCATTGATTCTGATACTTAATTATAAGCATTGTGAATTAATACGCATAATAGATAAAGAAGAAAATTTTCGTTATATCCTGATATGAATGAAGTTACCATATCATATAATTTCGAGTTTCAATAATGTATTATTTGTAAATTTTTGTAACCCTTTGTAACATTTAGTGTATATTCTACACTACAGATCAATACCGTAACAAACAACTGCTATGTACAAAACATGTCAATAAAATTTCTTAACCAATTTAGTGTGAAGAATGTTTTTTTTAAAGCGAGGGGCATAAAACATGGTTACGGTAGTTTTGTTTTTGTGGATGTTTGCTAACATATATCATTATCATTATCGATTCTTTATTTACAACAGGGCGAAGCCCAAGTGCAATACAATGATTTCATATTGATGGTCAAGGACAATAGTCTAAAGCTTCGAGCTTAGAATTGAAAGCGAACTTTGCGAGAACGTGCCAAGACGTTTAGGTGTCCGCTATTTGTTCAGAAATTAATGTTCTTTTGCTTTATAAATAAATAAATATATTCGTATTTATTTATTTATTTTATTTTAATGTATTTTTCTCGCCACTCGGCGAGAGAAGGCCATTGTAGGGCACAATTCCCTCTTTAGCCTGTATTAGCGTCACAATAGTACAACAAACAACAAACAACACACATTACTTGCAAGAAAACAAATACATAATAAAGAAAACAAGTTGTCATTCAGACATAACGGAGAACATATTGTAACGATAGCATAATAAGTAAAAAAAAAAAAAACAGTATGGTCATTTTGACAAAGGGTGAACAAAAGCGATACAGTTATAAAGGAAGGTAAGGGAGAAAGGGGAATATGTGAAGACGAGCTGGATTAAGGCTGAGAAATTAAGGGTGTATTTGAATTTCAGCTTCCTTGTTGGTCCTTGGTCCTCTAGGAATGGAAAGGAAATTGATTAGTTCCACGTGGTTATTGTGTAGCAGTCGTGAACAATAGTTTGCGCATAGTCTTTCCATTCGATTGCTCAGCTTTCCATACCGGTAGCACAGTAAACTAGGTCACTTTCTGTTCAAGGGTGTAACCCTGAGATTCGTCTAAAGATTCTGCGCTCAAGCGACTATAGCCGCAGGAAGCGGCCCCAAGGACCGGGTAGAGAGCTGGCGCTGCGTACTCAAAAAGCGGTCTGATGAAGGCGGCGTAAGTAAAACGGAGTGTTTGGAAGTCACACCCTTTAGGGCGTCCTCGAAGTCTGATCAGCAGGTTCATCCGGATGCGGGCACGGCAGATGACATCGCGGCTATGGGCTCGCCAGTTCAGTGTGTCGGAAAACGTAATACCGAGGTATTTTGCTGTGCGGGTGGTGAGAACGGTTTTATTCCATAGGGTGATGCTGAGCCTATGAGAGTCTTGCGAAGCTTTTTGTGTTTTATTACGATGTCGGAACAGTATGAGTTGGGTCTTCAAGGCGTTAGGCAAAATGCGTCCATGTATGCATCCAATTTTCAAGAGCTTTGATTTGGCGTTGTAGACTCCGGAATACTTCTCTGGCGGTCCAGCTGACGCACCAATAAGCTGTGTCGTCGGCAAATAGAGCTAAAAATAGGTTTGGAATATCGTGACAGTTAAGCAAATATAGCAGGGGTGACAGGCAGGATCTTTGGGGAACACCTGCAACAGGGGAGATAGGTCGAGAAAGGTGGTCTTGAATTTTAACTCGCGCACTAAGGTTGGATAGAAAAGCTTTGATAAATCGGACCATCGTGAGAGGGACTTACAGTTTAAACGTTGAGTGAATATGTACTAGGCCGCTTCGCGAACGTTTTTTTTAGTCGCGTTGATGAATGAGCTTTTTTGTAAGTTTGCGTGGGATGTCTTTACTATTGCAAGTTATTTTTAACGCATTGTAGGTGTTGTTGTCAAGTTTCTATTGTAACTTGTTAATAGTTATTATATACCTCAAAAAACTTATATTAAAACCTTTATTTCTATAGATTTTGGCCAACTTTTTAAAACTTTTCTTTCAAAAGGTACTACATCACCATAACCTTTTTGTTTATATGAAATATGAACGTTGTAGCCCACTTGTTTGGTCAGAATTGGCCCAAATGTTACGAAAATATCGCACTAAAAATCGAAAAAATCGTAAAAGTACGATATTCATAAGAAATATTTCTTCGATTGTACCCAAAAACGTGGCAGGTCTAAGTTCAGAGATTTAGAAGGTCCCCTCCAATTTTCATCAAGATCGCATATATCGTTTGCCCAGTAGAGAGCAAACAAACAGAAAAAAAAAACACCCGAACTAATTTTTTTGGGGGTCAGTGAAATTAAAGTCTTCGCTTCGCTCATCCAATTATTCACTCAACGGTTTGAGTAATTTAAAACAGAGGCCACTGTGCCACACTCGGTCAAATGCTCGGGAAATTTCTAGGAAAGCATATTTCCCTTCGTTGAGCGCCGATGATACTTCAGTAATCAACCGGATCAGAGGGTCAGTAGTTGAACCGTTGGGTGACTAGTGTTAGTCACCCAACGATACAATATAAAATACAAATTCAAATAATATAACATAATATACAATTATGCGCTTCACATAAGTAGAATTCAGAGTCTATACATAATACAAAATTAAACTATTCCAACAATTTCAGTCACATTCCTTCATATGAAAATTCAGATTTTAAAAAAATTAATACATTCAGTTTTATATATATTGAATCTACTTTCTTTGATACCGTTTGGTAGACTATTATATAATTTGATTCCATTAATAAAAATTGATTTTTGGTTAACAGTCATATTTTGTATGTTGGTTGTATGTTGATTGTAGTGGTTGGCTTGGCGCTCGTTAACAGGCGAAATGATCTTACTTCTTTTCAATACGAAACTAGGGAGGAAGAATGAAAAGATTGGCTCAAATTCTATATCTCACAACATTCACAGCCAAAGACTTTTGAAGGAGAGCTTGGCTGCCGTTTTTTTTTTTTTTTTTTACAAATTTTTGTATTGGGGGGGGGGGGGTAAATAGTACTGTGGTTAAACCGACAGTACTATTTATAACTTCATAGTTAAACTACAATAGTTAGCCGCCATCTTTTACAATCTGGGGAACGTTACCTCTCGCAGCGCTACTGGTGGTGAAACGTCATAC
The DNA here is from genome assembly GCA_024449915.1 of Sweltsa coloradensis. Taxonomy (NCBI): domain Eukaryota; kingdom Metazoa; phylum Arthropoda; class Insecta; order Plecoptera; family Chloroperlidae; genus Sweltsa; species Sweltsa coloradensis. The sequence goes on along the minus strand of JAMZAV010000464.1, from coordinate 797,077 downwards.
GGTCTCACATACGTGCTGCAGCATCACAGCAAGATATTGTTGCAGTACTGTTCCTATATATCCAGATCTACAATGCACCAACAATCCAGATATTATGAAGTTAACCGTCACGGTAGATTAGGGGTCAAAGCGCCCGACCGGCAATTGGGAGACTGGGGTTCGATACCCACCGAGATGGATTTTGCAATTTCTGGATTGAAACCCTCGCTAATTCCTGCGTAAGGTAATGCAATGACATACATTGTGTTTAGATGGTCAGTTTAAAGGCATTAGAATTGTTGCTGAAATGTTGCAATCTATCTAGGTGCCCGTTAGGGCGCCGCAGCCAAGCCGCGGTGCGCTACACACTCAAGCACCTTATACACCAAGCAGAGTTGGGGTGATTTTGAGGTGTTACCCAGCCGTCATGTAACGTGATGTGAACTTGAAAACTATCACAATCGAGGGGATTTAGGTACCTGACAACACATGCCAAATTTTATTGGGGTACGATTATTCCTTCTTGGTGAAAAATGTCTTCAAACATGCTCAAAATCACTTTAAGGATGTTAGCTACTGCTAGCTACTGCTAACATCTAATACGTCGGCCCGCGATTCTGACCAGACGGGTGGGGCTACAATGTTCATATTTTACATGGACATTAAGGTTATAGAAATATAGTCTCTTTTGAAAAAAAAAGTTGAAAAAGTTTGTTGGAAGGCTTCCAAATAAAGGTTTTAAAATAAGCCTTAAACACTTGGCATACAATCAACAAGTAACCATAGTTACTTGACACTTGTTGACGGTATAAGCAGAGTTAGGCGGGAAAGTGCGATACGTAAACAAATAGCGGACATTTAAAATTTTTCTTCTTTGTGTGGAACGAGAAAAGGTGTCATTATACTCTCATAAAACAAATCAGAAACCGTCCCTGGCCTAGGCCCAGATGTGGAAAATTATTTATAATGCAAAAGTGTAGGTCTACAGTTCCATTTGGCTATAGGACTAGTAAAATTCATACTTACATTACATGTTTGACATGCCTAGCCAACCCTATGCCACACAACTGTTCTGATATGAGCTTGCTCATCTGTTTGTTTACATAATTGCAAACAATCAAATAATTCATACAACTCGTCTTTCGATTGGCCCGCGTTTATGGAAGGCACTGCCATCTAGAATAAATATAGAACGTTTTCGAGCTCTTTGCTATACGCAAATCTTTTTAAAGTGTTTGGATTTCGTGATACTCTTTCAACATAGACATCCTATATAATTGGCTAGACCAGCAGTCGGTGGTCCACTTCCGGTACAATTAGAAGCCATCTTAAAATGACAGTTTACATGTTAATCAAATGGGAGCGATTTGTGGCCAAATAGTTCTCAAGATTGCCGCCAGGTTGACAGGTAAGCATACTAGCCTTTAACACCAAATGATTACTAAATTCCCTTATGCAATCACTTCGTATTGTTTCTTTTGTTTAATACCATGCTGCACAAGCTAAAACCATATCAAACAATCCAGTAAAATACTTTATTGCATTAAAAAAGCATAAATTAAAACACCAAATCGCCATCTTGAAATGGGCCGGTTGAGTCTTCAATTTGCTACGCTCGCGCCTGTGCGGAGGTATAGGAGACTGCTAATCTAGCCTACTATAGGGGTTTAATTAATATCAATGCTTTCAACTCACAACCCATGACGTTTTCCACGATACCGTTCAAGAATACCAATTCCTTCGAAAACGAAAACGACTTCGTTTTCAAATTGCGTTTTCAACTCATCTCCCACGAACTCAAGAATTGGGGTCCAGTCCTTATACCGTCGTTATACCATGGTTATACCACCTATACCCAGGATGTACATGAATCCGGGTCTAGATATTTTACATCCTATATTGTTACTGCTAATACCATAGAATTTAAATCAACTTTGATAAAAATATTATATTTTAGCAAATAATTTTGTAATGGAACTTGAAAAAGTAATGAGATCACACACATAACAAAAACTTGTAGAAATACAGCCAAACCTTACACACTCAAAAGGAATGAGATCTAAAAAAAGGGCCAAGCTCATCTACCCTTCCACATAAACGTACAGTGTCCCATAACAGCATCCTCGAAAAGCTTGGCAAAATAGAATTTGCATGTTATTACGTTTAAATTAATTAGAAAAAAAGAACTTGGATAAACTATTACGTTAAATTAATAATCGCAAATTCTATTTTGCCAAGCTTTTCGAGGATGCTGTTATGGGACACTGTACGTTTATGTGGAAGGGTAGATGAGCTTGGCCCTTTTTTTAGATCTCATTCCTTTTGAGTGTGTAAGGTTTGGCTGTATTTCTACAAGTTTTTGTTATGTGTGTGATCCAGATCAACAATGCACCAACAATCCAGATGTTGTGAAGTTAACCGTCTCGGTAGATTAGGGGTCAAAGCGCCCGTCCGGCAATAAATAATTAATTGGGAGACCGGGTTTCGATACCCCGCTGAGATGGATGTTTTTCGGGCTTGATTTCCTACACCTACGGGAATGTTTAAAGAAATTAAATCAATATAGTGTGGTTTGACATTTATTTACAAAATTCTTTAAATCTAGCTATAAGCCTAAGCGTTCTGGGCGACAAACAATTGTTGCATTCATTATAAACACATTTTAAAAACGAATGCGTGTACCATCGTGCCTATACACCTACTCATCCCATCCTTGATTCCTTGATAGAGTATACCAGACGCATTTGAAACCAATGCTCGCTCTAAGTCGAAAGATCTATTTCCATCGGCTTTATGAAATCTGAAAAATTGTATCAAGTAATGCATTTTTTCTTTCAATTGTGAAATTTCTTCTTCAAAAAATTTTAGCATACCCTACCAGTACCTACTTCTAAACCAGAAATTGTCTTCCTTAGTGTGTATTTTCGTCGTCGATCGATACTGGATGCTTTCACTTTCATAACATAGTTAAATTTATGGTAATCTGAGAACCCCATTGATTAAACTCTTTAACAATTACTATCCCGTCTAACCAGATTGGCTTATCGATGTCAATTCCCTACTCCTCGCAATTAAAACAAAATGTCATTTCTCTTTATCGGTTTCCCTTCATCTACAACTTGCTTGCCACACCTACGTATGACAATAGGAAAGTTTCATGAGTAGTACCAAATAATAAATATTTCTTTAGTGTACATTTTTTAGTGTACAGAAAGTAGCTTTTAATTAAAGGGGTATTCACCCGCTTAACTCAAAATATATATTTCATTTAGGCTAACTAGTTATGAATTTCGGTAAAAATCTACATGGGGACGATCTTTATGCCCCGTGACCTTGGAGGAATTTTATCGAAAAAAATATTGTCCATTATTGACGTACTCGACAGTCTAATCTGTAAGTCCTCTATATTTCGTTTTGTAATTTGGGCAAGTTGTTCGGTCAAAATATGCTGATTATTAACAATGCATATTTTTGCGTGATTTAGTGAATATTTGTGCACAGCTTCAAGGCACGATGTTATAAATGCCCATTTTAGATTGTTACGATGCTCTAGTATCTATGTGGATCAAAAGCGAAGCAGTTAAAGCCGATTTAAGAAATTTTCAAAAAGCCAATTTTCGCAAATTTCAGGATCAAAAAATTAATAAAAATCGTTTTAAGCCTATATCACAGTTACAAGCTATTATAATTTTTTTAACGGTCATTTTAATGTATGCTACAGAATATGTGGTAAAAATAATGTTGTGGGGTAATTGCCCATTTCAGTTAAATAATTAACAAGTAAATAAAAATTATGAGATTCCCTCGCCGGGATTCTTCTTCTGATCATCTGTCAAAACAATTTCTTACCGACTCTTTTATTGAAAGAATGACATTTTATAGACATTGAGCCGAGCCCCATAACAAACGATTTTACTTTTATTGCACATATTATGATGAAAGAATGCTATCACCATCATCATCACCTTCATCATGATCAATCATCATAGCCAGCGGTTTAGCCGAGCTCGTTTAACCGGTTCCCACTCGAACACCGAAGTTAAGCAGAATCGGGCGTGGTCATGGGTAGAGTGGGTGACCGCTCTACCCTGAAACTCACGTATACCGCTGGTTAGAGCAGATGGAGGCTTCGTTCTCCTCGACGTCTGCTCGGCAGTCCGGGTTAGTGGAGGAACCTATATGACTGTCAAAGTTACACCGTCCTGTCGGATGGGACGTTAAGCCGTTGGTCCCCTTGGTACTTTTCGAAAGGAGTAGGCTACGTGCCGGTACCGGGTTTCCCCTCCTCCCTTCTGTTCATACTTCATCCTCATCTATCACCACTCATCGTCTCGATTAGCCAAAGTGCATAAATATGAGACGTTAAGCAATATTCAATCAATAAATCAATCAATCATCATAGAAATCAACAGAATGCGATAGACATAATATGTAGTCAATCTTAATTTCTGATGCCGTCCGCGGTGGCACATATACTATTGTGACGCTGGCGAATTACACTATAGGAGGACGCGAATTCGAATCCCGCACAAAGCACTGTTTTTATTGTAATTAACCTTCACACTCATCTATAATTGGATGAGCGTAGCGAGCGAAGCGAAGATTCCATTCTACTACACTGGAGAAAAAAATCCGGAATGTTTTTCTTTCTTTTTTTCTGTTTGTATTTTTGTGTGTTTGTTAACACGATTCCGGCTAAACCGATACTCCAATTGCGATTAAATTTTCTGGGGGCCTTCGAATCTCTGAGCTTAGATCTGCCACGTTTTTGAGCGTAATCAAAAAATTATTTCTCATGAAAATCGCAATTTTACGTTTTTTCGATTTTTAAAAACATTCACCGACTCATAACACCTACATGCTTTGTACGATTGTAATGAATTCTTCACAGAACCTTAATTTTATAAATTTATATATTCGTGTGAAATTTGAGCGCAATCGAAAAATTATTTCTCATGAAAATCGCTATTTACCGCATATTTTCGTTTTAAAAATTAAAAAATGATGCTCATCCAACAACGCGCCTGAAAAAGCGTTTGCGAAGCTTCCTAGTGATACTTAACGTCTCGAATAGCAAACTTTCAATAATAAGGACGTGATCTGTATTTTATTATTTCGCACTACTTTTCCAACAAAGATTCCATTCCACTAAACTGGAGAAAAAATCCGGAATGTTTTTCTTTTTTCTTTTTTTCTGTTTGTATTTTTGTGTGTTTGTTAACACGATTCCAGCAAAACTGATACTCTTATTGCGATGAAATTTTCTGTAGGTCTTCGAAATCTCTGAACTTAAAACTGCCACGTTTTTGAGCGCAATCAAAAAATATTTCTTATAAAAATCGCATTTTTTTCAAAAAAATAAATCTTCTACTTATAACACCCACATGCTTTATCCGATTGTAATGATTTTTTCACAGAACCTTAATTTTATGAATATATTATATAGGCCTATATATATATATATATATATATATATATATATATATATATATATGTTATATCGCAGACTTTCACGGATTGAATATGCAGACATTGTATTTTCGGGTAGTCCGTGTGGTTTTATTATTAGTTCCAACGTTTCGGGCAGTTCTCCCTGCCCATCTTCAAGGAAATTTAAAACATAAAACAATATCAAAACAAACAAAACCTTACTTCTTAACAAACACTGCAACTGGATACAAAGACAAAACCAAAAAGCTTAGAAAACATAGGTACTAATGACAACATATTATGAACATCCAGATATTTTAAAAACTGTGAAGACATCAACACACTCTATTACTTTTTAGATGACCTCAGCGTACGAGTAAGTACTAAAAAGTAATCGAGTGTGTTGATGTCTTCACAGTTTTTAAAATATCTGGATGTTCATAATATGTTGTCATTAGTAACTATGTTTTCTAAGCTTTTTGGTTTTGTCTTTGTATCCAGTTGCAATGTTTGTTAAGAAGTAAGGTTTTGTTTGTTTTGATATTGTTTTATGTTTTAAATTTCCTTGAAGATGGGCAGGGAGAACTGCCCGAAACGTTGGAACTAATAATAAAACCACACGGACTACCCGAAAATACAATGTCTGCATATATATATATATATATATATATATATATTATGTTAAGTTTTAAATTTTCGCGGACATAAGTAATGTAATTATTCACCATTTTTTTCTGGGTTTTGTCACACGATAAAACGAGTAGGTAGTCTCACTTACCCCACCTCACCCGAGGTTTCGAGAGAATAACATCCCATTAACCAGGGTCACCACCACGACGCGTTGTTCCCCGTTCGGCCCTCCCTGTACGACTGACTGAAGTCTGGTCTCTGCATATGTTGCGCGCGCATCCGCGTGTTGTCATCCTCCCAGTGGCGGGAATCGAAGCCTGAAGCGTTTGAGCCCTAGCCATGCTTCTTGTCATAGGGCCTCGAATCTCGCTGGGCATGTTGTCCTGACACGTCTTCTTTTTAATTACGTTTTTTTTCCCAATTGTTCTTAAATACTGCTATTTTATTTCCCGAGCCGTCTTGATGCACGGGGGGACGTTTGAAGTTGGAGTTATGTTTATGTAGCACTGGTAGCCATGTGGCTGGTAGCCGTTGACCGTCATCCCGTTTGTTTAAATTATGTGGTCGTTTTTCTATTTCAATAGCTTCTCTTACTATTCTAAGTGGGTAGTTTTGTATTGTGGCCAAAGTTCTAGAACCCTCGAAATCAATTTTAAGCCCCGTGTTTCTAACATGTTGAGCCAAGGCTAAAGTTTCTTTATTTTGTTTAACAGCGAGACGGTGTTCATCCACCCTCACCGAGATGCGTCGGTTCGTTTGGCCCACATATACGTCTTGACACGTGCTGCACGGAACTTCATACACACCCTGGTTTTCAAGGGGGATATAGTCTTTAGCACTTCTAAGCATGGCTCCTATTTTGCGATGTGGACGGAAAATCGTCTTTATATTGTTTTTTCTAAGTAATCTTCCTACTTTATCAGTAACCCCCTTCATATAGGGTAGGTGAACCCAAGGTGCCGACTTCTCTTTTTCCTCTGCATTTTTGCTTTCAGTGTCCGGCCACTGGGAGGATGACAACACGCGGATGCGCGCGCAACATATGCAGAGACCAGACTTCAGTCAGTCGTACAGGGAGTGCCGAACGGGGAACAACGCGTCGTGGTGGTGACCCTGGTTAATGGGAGATGTTATTCTCTCGAAACGTCGGGTGAGGTGCGGTAAGTGAGACTACCTACTCGTTTTATCGTGTGACAAAACCCAGAAAAAAATGGTGAATAATTACAATATATATATGTGTGAGACAATCTGCTAAGTCAGGGTTTTCCCAGGGGCTTAACCACCAGAACAAGTCCATAGGGCGTAGCAAGGTCATAACCCTTCCCCTGACTTAGAGATTGCTGACCAAGATCGTACTGTGTTTTGAGGAATTCGGGTAAGAAGATGAACATTGTTTTACACAATTAAATGACGTGTTTCAAACATGAAGAGAATGCCTTGTTTATTACACATAGAATAAAGAAAATATATTCGTGTGAAATTTGAGTTGTCAACGTCAACGATCACCATTGGTTACCATTCATAACAAACTACATGAAACATCGTCGACTTCTTTGGCTTCTTTGTATACTTCTTGTTTATCTTGAACTAGGAGGCAGTGAATTACTTGTGATGCCTCCAGGAAGTGTTGAACACATAACTTCTAATTATACGTGCGTTAAACGTACGTTTAACACAGTCGAGTATTTGCTGGGGTAGCACACATCTGAAAAAAATGAAATTGCACATTATTCACCATAAATAAACCATAAATCACACCATAAATACATACTTTATTTCTCGATTTGGTTAATCGGGAAACACTCCCGTGGGTGTAATTGTTTTTATTTACTACAATTCAGAAATTAAATAGTAATAAATAAATAGTAATAAAAATAAATACATACATAATTAATAAACTTCCACTACAACTAATTGGTTATCAGACACTTGATGTATGCCCTAAACCCTTGTAACTAACTAATAACTAATAATTACCCTTATTAATTAATTCTATACTAAAATAAGAAGGTGACAGTGAGCTACTCACAAACTTGATATTATGCACTTTTTGTTCTTAGGTGCGTTGCTAACGTATTGACGAAGGAGTAGCTTCACGGTTCTAGGTAGTCCAACGATCCTTGTCATCTTGTCAAAAATCTGGTGAGCAGGTGACGCTCCGGGCTTAGTGGAGCTTCTGTAGGGGCTGAAGACTACACGCATTCACTGCAAATAAAAGGCTAGATACACTAGGAAAACAACTAAGTCATTGTTCGACGAGTGAGCGAGTCACTTGTTGAGTACCCGGTAACATTCCCTATCCTCCCTCTACCTAAGCTGAATCATTGGTATTTCTCCCTATAGCCTATTAGACTTGAGTGTCGCATTATGGCCTTACAGTTGGCGTGCCCTCATTACCAAACTCAAAAACTGTGGCCTATCTTTTATACCTAATATATCAATCAAACGTTAAATGCAAATGTTTCCCGTGTACTCAACACATTACTTTGTATGTCAGCTAATTGAATTTATACAATTTCATATTCCAAGTTGCATCACGCCCGATGATTGATAGTAGGATAAGACTAGAATGTCATAAAAAATGTAATTAATAAAGTAATAAATAAGTGTATCCAATACAATCATTAACTCTTGAAATCATTATTAAAATCAAAATCAAATGCTATTACAAAAATGTATGATTTTTTTGTAAGTTTTATCCACTTTGAATGAAAAAATTGGACATCATTTACGGGTTCTAAGTATTTTGTCATTATACAAGATAATATAAATAAAATACTTTAAAACCGTAAATGATGTCCGATTTTTTCATTCAAAGTGGATAAAACTAGCAAAAAATCATACATTTTTGTAATGGCATTTGGTTTATAACGAGAACTCTAAAAAGTCAATGGCCAAGCAATTTTGTTATGATTTTAAGTTTGAAATTTTTACTTTTTACCACGAAAATGGTTGGCTTGGCGCTTGTCAACAGACGAAATGATCTTACTTCTTTTCATTGCGAAATTAGGGAGAAAGAATGAAAAGCTTGGCTCAACTTCTATATCTCACAGCATTCACAGCGACTTTCGAAGGAGAGCTTGGCTGCCGATTTTTCCAAAAGTTTTGTTTTTGTGGGGGATAATGTATACTGGTACCGTTACATTTTCGACATTTGTAGACCAAAATATATTAACGATTTTTTTACTAACCATCTATGGGCTGTGCTGTGCGGCCCTGGTTTACTTTTTAACTACCTCTATCCACAATGTCTATACTTGAGTGTTTCCCGACTTAAAACAATTGGGAAATAAACCCTCGCTCATACCGGCGATACGTTATGATGTATAAATAATATTTATCCCTCAATTTCATTAATCAGGAAACACTCCCGTAGGTGTAATTGATTCACAAAATGTATCTCAGCGGAGTATCGAACCCCGGTGTCCCAGTTGCCGGCAATTAAGAGACCGGATTGATAAACATGAAACTCAAGTATCTATTCAGCACCTGAATTTAGTCTCATAAAATGAAAATCAATCAATCAGACCATAATTGAAGAAATGTTCATTTGGTCGCCACCTGAGGTTCCTGGGTAGATTTTTGCGTAGGCCTAGTCGCATTAAACGTACGTTTTACACACGTTTTACACAGTCGTGTATTTGGTCGGGTAGCACATATCTACACCATTACACATTATTCACCATAAATAATCACATAATAAATAAACTTCCACTACAACTAATTGGTTATCGGACACTTGATGTATGCCCTAAATAATTCTATACTAAAATACTCCTACCACGTTGTAAATTTCAAAAGCGATCCATCAATGAAGTGAGGGCGTCTCGACAGTACCTATGACACTGCGACCGTACTATGTCCTCTGCTAATCAGGACGATCATCAGCTGTGAGAGCCCCGTGGACGTCTGGCATCGTCAGAACCAAGTAGTAGCGCGCCAACTGAGAACTAAGAACTTAGATGCCAAACGGACCTCAAGGCGAATCTCAGTCAATTATTTTACAACGGCTAGTGCTATTACGCCTGCTACAAGCACTGAATCACTGCTATAACTATAACTAATTGGTACCTACATACACATACGTACATACATATATACCTGGTACATACATATCTACATACATACCTAAGCCACCTTATACACGTTATCAATTCCACGGCGTGATAACAACCCTGGGTACGTCTTCGGTCTCAAGAGTGCTGATAGACTAATCTAATACGGTACCACTCCTCTCCTAAGTCCCCTACTTTGCATCGGGAATTTTAATCAGGTCATGAGATTAAAGCTTCCAATTCGGATCACGGCGATGCTATGGTGCGCGATCCTTAACCTCTAACCAGATCACATACTCTGGACACCTACCAGAATAGGCGCTATCACAATGAAATTGGCAACGATCTCGTTTCATTTTTCACAATACTGACTAAACTTTTCTTAAACCCTCCCTAATAATAGTGCTATTAGTACCATTACGAACACTTTTTACGACCTCTTCTACCGTTAAGGTACTAGGTCTATAGCTACATTCATAAGCTTGCGCAGGGTGGGCCAGGGGGTGCCTTGCCCCCTACCCCAACATTCTCACAGTGAGTGCCGTTCCTTTCGACCTGCGTTGTAAAACTCATTCGCTGCGTTCACATCGTCTAACGAGTATTCTTTTTATTCATTAACGTCATTTGTTCGTCTTTAACAAACATTGCCTGGAATATGGCTGCTATATATTAGGAAGGCAATCCATGACGTACAGCAATATGACAGCCAACAATATGACAGCCAACAATATTTATGACGTCACGTGCAAATAAAAGATGGCCCTAGATACAACTTTTGTTTCATAATCGTTTGCACAAAATGAAATTATCATCACAAACTAGTTGTGTGATTATTCATTGTTCATTACCTTATTGATAATTGAAGCTTACCATGGCGTTGTAGTCTGTTTTTCGTGTTCCTAACTATAGGTACAACTTTCAGCTACCTTTGTTAAATGAAAAATAGTTTTTTGTCATTTACATATGAAAAATTAATTTAAATTATTTCCATGTATCTCGCCACTCTATCAAGCTGGAAGAACATAATATTATGTTGCTTGGCTTCTCTTTATGCTGTGGCGGGGAACAATGACAGACTGGGGTGAGATCTCTATTATATGCTATATTAACAATACACTTTGAAACAAGTTGGAATCTAACAATAAATGCTAAGAGTATTATCAACAATGCTTTTGCCATGGCATGCTTGATTTAATTACTATTGTGTATAGATCTTCAAATTAAAATACTTATCTTTTTCTTTTGAAATTAATGATATTATCATGTTTAAATGCAATAATCATAAAGCTGATTTAAATTAATTTACCAAATCCCTTAAGGGAGGACGTTGCTTAAAAACGTATGAATAAACGAAATAGTTACACAAAATAAAATATTGTGTTTTATGTTTTAAATAATTCTAATAATAATTTGGTAGGTTTTTTAAAGTATATTTTTATATATTTGTATTTTAAGTATAATTTTATAAATATTATACTAGGCCGCTTCGCGAACGCTTTTTCTAGTCACGATGATGGATGAGCTTTTTTGTAAGTTTTTAGTATGCGGGAGATCTCTTTACTTTTTCAAGTCCCATTGCAAAATCATTTTTGTTAAATTAGGATATTTCTTATAAAGTAGTTTTAAATAAAAATATAATGTTAAATATCTGGAGGCCAAAAGATTGCTTTTTGAACGCATTGTAAGTAATTCTTGTCAAGTTTCTATAGTTACTTGTTTATTTTTATCCACCTCAAAAAAATCATTAGAAGAGCCAAGCGACGTTTCATCCAGCAGTTATGCCCTACAAAGTATTGATATCATTTCGCCCCGTGACTAACGCCAAGCAATGGATTTCAACGTTGTGTTCCTGTACAAAACATAATGAATGGCACATAAATTACAGTCAATTCATATTAATCAAAGTATTCAAATATATAATAAATAACACTAATAAAGCTTGGCGCATTGACAAAAATGTTCTACCCTTTGTGCACGCTCTCCGTTGCTTAGGCATTTGCCACACCCCACGGTCTTCGACAGATATCTACTACCGCAAAGCCACATATTTTATTTACTGTTTGTATTGTACTTGTCAAACAGTCGGTATTGCATGATGACCTCTTGGTCGGAGGTTCGATCCTTGCCACACGCTCGCCGTTGTCAATGCGCCAAGCTTTATTAGTGTATTTATTATATATTTGAATACTTTGATTAATATGAATTGACTGTAATTTATGTTCCATTCATTATGTTTTGTACAGGAACACAACGTTGAAATCCATTGCTTGGCGTTAGTCACGGGGCGAAACGATATCAATACTTTGTATGGCATAACTGCTGGATGAAACGTCGCTTGGCTCTTCAAGTATATCTCAAACCTTTTAGGTGTGAAAGGCTTGGCTGGCTTTTTACAAGTTTTTGTATGTGTAGGATTATACTATCTGGATATAGAATGGAGAGATTTGTGTTTTAATTTATATTCTTCATTCGAGTTGTAAGACCCCCAAGTTTGAGTAACTATTCAAAACAGAATGTAGTAGCAGAAAGGGCTATGGAAGAGTCAAGGGAAAATAAAGACAATAAACTAGAAGATCCCGTCACTCGAAGCAGTAGAAAAACCCTCATAGTGTTCAAGGCATAGATATTAAACACCTATAGTAGGCTAGATCAGCAGTCATTGGTCCACTTCCGTGAAAATTTGAAGCCATCTTGAAAGACCTGTTTGCATGATATGTATATGGGAGCGATTTGTAGGCCAGATAGTTCTCAAGATTGCCGTCAGGGTGACATGTAAGCATACTAGCCATTAACACCAAATGATTACTAAATTCCCTTATGCAATAACTTCGTATTGTTTCGTCTGTTTGTACATACCATGCTGCACAAGCTAAAACCATATCAAACAATCCAGTAAAATACGTTATTGCATTAAAAAAGCATATAAATTAAAACGCCAAATCGCCATCTTGAATATGGCAGATTGACGGAGAAGTGTCCAATCTCGGGGCTCGACTTAAAAGAGCTGTCAACAAGTGATGGAAGCTACAACTGCTACAACTTCTCGAAGCAAAATCAGGTTTTAATTTCGCAGCGCGAAGATTCAACAGAACAACAAGGAAGAAGAATAAGAAGAGGCAAGAAAAATAAATTGAAAATATAAATTAAACTTCTTGAAGAAAGAGAATCTAAACAGGTCGCTGGAGATGCGGTTGACCAAAATAAACTTTAAAATGAGACATGGTTGATGGTTCAAAAGGAGAAGAAAAATTTAGTTTACAGGGGGGGAAGGAATGACACCGCCTGTACAATGTTGGATACATTGTGGGCAGCAGTGGCCTAAAGTGCTTTGTTTACAAAAGGAAATTATTGCAGAGGAAGTTGGTAGATGTTTATATTTTGAGTTTGAAGAGTTCAGTGTGCATAGCAGGTCCGTGATACCAGTGATACTGTGTCCCAACTAACGTCCGTGGTAGGCTAGTACTCGTCTAGGAAGGATCATCTTCAACATCAAAGATGAAGGTGTCCATGTTTGTCCTCCTTGGGCTGATGGCGGTATGTATCGTCACAAATGTCATGGCTGCTCCACAGAACCAACATCAGACTAAATCGAAAGAACCTGTCTGCGGCTATCAGGCGTGTCCTACTCTTGACTGTAGGAAACTGAACGTCCACATGGTACCACACACACACGACGACGTTGGCTGGCTGAAGACGGTTGATCAGTATTATTATGGAGAAAGCCAGGGGAGGTCAAGTGCTGGAGTAAAAAACATCATTGATTCCGTTGTTATTGAGTTAACAAAAGACCCTTCAAAACGATTTGTCTACGTCGAGACTGCATTTTTGTCGAAATGGTGGCGGGAAGCGTACGAATATTCTCGGGCCAAAATGAAAAAATTAATTATTTCCGGCCAGCTGGAAATCATTGGTGGGGCCTGGAGTATGAACGATGAAGCGTCCACGCACTATCAATCAATTATTGACCAGTTCACTTGGGCCCTGAGGGTTCTCAATGACTCGCTTGGTGAATGTGCTCGACCACGTGTCGGATGGCAGATAGACCCGTTTGGTCATTCCCGTGAGATGGCGTCCCTGTTCGCCCAGATGGGATACGACGGACTGTTCTTTGGACGTCTGGATTACCAAGACAAAGAATTCAGACTCGGAACGAAAAAAGCAGAAATGATCTGGAGAGGTAGTCCCGATAATATTGGGGTTGACTCTGACCTGTTCACTCACGTACTGTACTGGGGTTACAACCCTCCACCTGGCTTCTGTTTCGATACTTTTAATTGCAACGACAGTCCCATGAACGACGATGAAAACAGTTCCACGTACAACATTCCGAACAAAGTGCAGAGATTCCTCGACTTCGTTAATACACAGGCGGCATTCTACAAAACGAACAATATCATCTTGACCATGGGGGGTGATTTTCAATATAAAGATGCAAACAAGTTTTTTAATAACATGGACAAGGTAATCAAGTATGTAAACGCAGAACAGACTAAGGGGAGTCGGGTGAATGCGTTATATTCTACCCCGTCTTGCTACCTAAAGGCCGTAAACAAGGAAAACATCACTTGGCCTACAAAGAGGGACGATTTCTTCCCCTACGCGAGCGAAGAACATAACTATTGGACCGGTTACTTCACTTCCAAGCCAACAATCAAACGTTTCGAGCGACTTGGCAACAACTTCTTGCAGGTATGTAAACAGATAGCTTCTCTGGCGTTAATCGACGACGAGATTGACCCCGGAGTGACCGCGCTCCGCGAGGCCATGGGAGTGATGCAACATCACGACGCAATCACCGGTACGATGCAGGATCACGTCGCTCAAGACTACGCCAAGCAACTCTACGCCGGGATAGACCAATGCGGAAAAACTGCGCAAGTGGCCATCAATAAAATGATGAACAAAGGCACCGTCCGTATACCTGTATTGTCATGTCTCAAACTAAACATAAGTGAATGTAAAGCGTCTGAGACTTCCGAAATGTTTGTTGTTACAGTCTGGAATCCTCTTAGTCAATTTGTCTCTTACTACGTACGTTTGCCAGTGTTGGAGAGTAAATACTTGATCAAGGACTCGGACGCTAAAGTGATCTCTTCAGAGCTCATTACGATCCATAAGAGTGTGCTTGACGTTCCTGGTAGGGAGAGTGCCGCTATCCATGACCTTGTCTTTCGAGCACAAGATGTTCCTCCACTTGGCTATCGCTCCTACCACGTTTCGATACCTGCCCCATTCCAGAATGAAGACACTTTGAGCGTTGACATTGTCATCGGTAATTGGGACATCCGATTGACTCTGGACGATACTGGTGTTACGAAATCAATTTTCATGAACGGGGTGTTGTTTAATGTCCGACAGTCGTTTAGGTACTACATCGGGTCAGAATATGGCAGACGGTCCGGTGCATACGCCTTCCGTCCGAAGAGACAAGAGACCGTTAATATCCCAATTACCAGTTTCGAAGTGCATTCTGGGGAATTGGTTGAAGAAGTTCATCAAGTCTTCGGAAACGGATGGGTGAGTCAAGTTATTCGAGTTTACAGAGAGGAAAACCACGTGGAGTTCGAGTGGATGGTGGGGCCGATTCCAGTTGATTCTGGCAAAGAGGTGATTAGTCTTTACGAGACAGATCTTAAGAGTAACTCGTCATTTTACACAGACTCGAACGGAAGGGAGATGTTGAAACATGTTCGCAACTTCCGACCAACGTGGAATTTAACCTCAAACGAGAACATCTCGTCAAACTACTATCCGGTCACTTCCAAGATACTCATCAGAGACGAAGAGAAACTCCGAGAAGTTGCTGTGCTGGTTGATAGGGCGGAGGGCGGATCCAGTATCCACGACGGACAGATCGAGCTCATGCTCCACCGCTGTCTACTCAGGGACGATGGTTTCGGCGTGAACGAACCGTTGATTGAGAGAGCTTACGGGAAGGGTCTTGTAGCTCGCGGGAAGCATTACTTTCTGGCCGGGCCCCTCAACATGATGTTCCCCACCCTCGCGGTGAGAGAGCGGCTACTCGCTGAGAAGAAACTACTCGCTCCTTGGACGTTCCTATCCCCTACTAAACTGCCGCATGCCGAGTGGATCAAACAAAACAAGATGAGGTACGTGAGTCTTGTAATAAACGCCCTACCAAGTTATGTCCATATCCTCACTTTAGAGCCATGGAAGGAAGGAAGTCTCTTGCTCCGGTTGGAGAACATTCTAGAGAAGTCTGATGACCCGTCGTTGCCGTCGACTGTCACCGTCAATCTCAGGAAGATCTTCTTAGGGAACGGATCGATTGTGTTACACAGTGCAAGGGAAACCTCTTTGGCGGGAAACCAGTTCGTGGAAGACGTTGATCGTCTGGTGTGGCACTCACAGTACAACGAACACGAGCAGCGGGCGCACCGGGAAAAGTTGGACGACACGGCGGTTACTCTAGGCCCGATGCAAATACGTACCTTTATCGTTGAGATATTGTAGGCATTCATAAGGTTGAAAAATTTCTGTTATAAACACTGGGCTGTGCGCGTGTCGATGTGAAGCATGCTGGGCGTTTCGCCGCCCTTTTGGTGGTTTCCCTTCAAGAATCATGCAAAGTCACGTACTTTTACATTGAGGTGAATCAAAGGGACAATAGTTATTTAGTAAGTTACTTACAATTTGAATTTGGATGGTTTGGTTCGATGGTTTGGATTTGCATGTAGGCCTACTGTATTTTGAATACCGATAATTTTGCTCTAGCCTTGTTGGTTGGGTGTTTATTTCTGGATAACTATAACAAGTAGTTAAAATATATACATAAATTAATAAATATAACTTATATAGAATAAAATTTCTTTGGCTGGGCCCGGTAAATGATTCCCACCTTTGGTCGGGCGATCTCTGCAAGAACCTACTGCTCTTAGGTCTTTTACGTATCCCCTCAACTGCTGCGGCTATTCGGATAAAACAAGAAAATGTAAAACTTCTAAAAAAAAGCCCCAAGGTTCATGCATATCCTCACATTAAAGCCAGTGACCATGAATCCTTGCTCCGCTTCTGAAAACATTGCTTAGATTCTTGAATGACCATTTCGATTGGAGTCTGCTGTCACGTATTCAGAAGATCTTCGTAGGGACGGATCGACTTGTTTGGGCATAGTGCATTCTGGAAACCACTTGGGGGAGAAATTTCTGTATTGACGGATCGTTAGGTGTGGCATCAGTGCAAACTATTTGAACGGGCGCATGGGAAAAGTTGGAACCTGTTACTCTAGGCCCCACGCCAAATCAGTAACCTTTATCATAGATAATTGTTGGTTTTATGACAGTTTCAATGACTTCTAACCACTGGAAAACGGGTCGTTTGAAAGTATTGTGGCATTCGCCAGATCATGTTGGTTGGTTCTTCAGCACATGCAGATTCACGCCACCTTTTGAACTGTTGAATCAAAGGGACAATAGTTTTGTTCTTTAAATTTGTTTCATGTCCTTGTTGCTTGTTTGAATTGGATGAGGCCTACTGTTTGATAGAACTGATAATTTTTCCTTCTATGCGTTGATACTTTCGTGCTTTATTGGTAACTATTTCCATGAGTTATAAATTTATTCTTTTTTAAATAATAATGATAATTTCATAATAATAACATCACTAATATAAGTTTTTTAAAATTTTTTTTTAAGACAAATCTTAAAATACATCATATCATAATTTGATCATTATTAAAGCCTGTTGATGGTTCATTTTACCATGTTAAGTAATGTATCTCATACAGACCCTTTGTTTTTCACTGAATCTGTATCTAAAAGGTATAGTCGGTCCACGTGTTAATAAGGTTGTGGGGTGTGATGGATTCATGCAGGTACAAGTTGGATGGGGGTTGCGATAAACGGCGTGGATACTTGTTGGTTTTGACGAATACGGAAAGCTAGTTGGCCTTCGACTAAATTCCAGTAACTGGTAAAATGATGCTTTCAATAGCAAATCGCATGGAGTTTTTCCCTACATGGCCAACTGCAAAGATTGTATGAAATGCATGAAGAACTTGCTAATGGGATCCGGTCGAGTTTTTGCAACTGCGGCACACGTCGAATGGCTGCACACAGAACCGTATAAGTCCTTGTCATAGACGATTGGCATACTTGATTCAAGGGAAGCTTGATGCCTCATTTGATTGATATCATTGTCCCTCATAACAAATTGGATCGGAAAGTGAATTAGTCGAACGAATGATAATCTTGACACACATAATTTCGTTCCCCTTCATTGCTTGGCTGCAGGGAATTTGAAAAAGATACAGTTTAACCTTCATTCACCTGGTCATCGAATGTTGTCTTCAAGACATTCATTAGTGCCGTAGAATAATTAATAATATAATTAATATAATCTGTAACAATAATAATATAAAATATTTACCAAATGGGAGAACATGATAGGAACAATAAATTATTTACAATACTAACGGAATACCTATGTAAATTAGAGACCATAATATCCTCGGTTTAAAATCGATAATAATAGAAAAAGTTTCCTTTTTAACGCGTGGGTCAGACTGTAAATTTTTTTAATCAGTTTGAATTATAAAATTAATTCCCTAATGAATATGTAATAATTAGGTATACTTACCTATTAATGATTTTCCATGGTTTCTGCCTGTCAGTAAACACTGTCGACGCTGGGAATTCCGATCAACAACGGTTTAAATTAAGAAATAATGGTAGATCAACAATTATAACTATTCTTAATGATATAAAATATAATGACTAAAATATTTTAAGCGAATTAGGGTTTATCTGTATAACATTCGAATTTAGCTAATAATCTCATGGATTTAATAAATGTAAGGCAATATATGAAGGGTAAGTTCTCACATAAGTTTCATGATGATAGTAATGGTCAATTGGTTGTTCACATAACGTTAATCAATACTATTTGGATTTAGTCCAGAATTGACATGAAGTTATGAAGTAGAAAGTGTAAAGATACATACAAAAGCGGTAAGTTCTCAGCTAAGAGTTCACGAGTGAAATGCAGGATCAAGCAATAATAATATGCTATACCAGTACTAAAAATTATTGGATCATAAGGACGCAGACGACATCACCGTAGGAATATATAAACATTGATAAACTTACCAAAAGCGAATAAAATCATCCTAAACGCAACTAAAGGATTGAACACATCACAGAAAAGAAGTATGCGACCAATGATCTGACACTTATTATACAACTGGACATTTTAAGAAACTTTTTTTACAAGAGCAATCCAATCAACTGCATAGGCTGGTACAAGCCAGAAATCATCCTAAACCCACTAGATCTAGACACTCAAATGACAAGGAGACAGGACCTCATAACTGACGCTTCAATATATTACCTCAACTAGACAATTAAAAAAATTTTTTAAACTACATAAATCACGATGTATTAAAGCATATGTGGGTTAAACAAAACGTAAACTATCTGATACAGAAGATTAAATGTCATTCTAGAAGAGTGACTTACGACGATCAAATATAGAACTCACTAAAAGATGCGACAGAAACATCAATGTATAAATTATAAGGGTAGAATTAAAGCATCAAAAGGTTAACAACCGGGAACAGTTGCGACACAAAGGTTTTACTCTATCAAACAAGTGATTGCTAACAATTATTACCAAAATACATTATACAAATGCACAGTAATACATCAAACACTGTACAAAGTAAAACGGGGAAATAATAGAAACAAATTCAATTATCACGACAGCAAACGGATTATACTCAGACAAACATAGCTACATAAATTGACAAAAGTAATTGACAAAAAACAAGAAACTAACCTATTGACGTTGCTGACCCAATGGCCATACTCAAAACAGAAAGTACTAATATAAAATGTAATATATTGACAACTGTATAACAAGACAATGTAAACAGCAAAAAGGATTATACAATCCCATACTGAACGGAAGCATATACAAGAAACTACCCTATTGAGCATTACCCAATTAGATCTTCACCAATGTTGAAGATAAAAAATACAAGTAGTAATACTCAATCGTAAAGAATGTTGGAAAATTTCAAAATAAAATGATACTTCGAATTCCGGAACGGCCTCCAATCCTGACATGGTTAGCATTAACAATAGACTCCAAGCCAAATGCTAGGATGACGACGCAAAATGGCAAACTCACACAGTAGAAAATGAAATTTACAAATTTTAAGTAAATGATATTCGAGTTAGAGCTTAAGACACAAGAATGGTTTTCGGTATTCAATGATAGAACACTGGATACTGACAGTAAGTCCCGACACAGTACAGCATCAAAAGGTTAACCAGTGATTAAATAATTAATAAATAATAATTTATATAATAAAAAAAGTAATATAGATATTTTAAATAAATAATCATGATGATACTTAGTGCCCGTTAGGGTGCTGCGCCGGGACCGGTTGCTGACAATCATCCACTAAAAATAAACAGAATTAGTAATTTAAGTAGTCAATATTACATATGTTTAATAAATTCATATCGATGAACATCTAGGTGCCCGTTAGGGTGCCGCAGCCAAGCCGCGGTGCGCTACACACTCAGGCACCTTATACAGCAAACAGAGTTGGGGTGATTTCGAGGTGTCACCCAGCCATCATGAAACGTGATGTGAACTTGAAAAGTATCAAAATCGAGGGGATTTAGGTACCCGACAACACATGCCAAATTTGGTTGGGGTAGGAGCATTCCTTCTTGGTGAAAATATGACTTGAAACATGCTCAAAATCACTTTAAAGACGTTAGTTAAACTACTACTGGCTACAACTATCTAATTCGTCAGTTTTAATTAATTGCCCAGCGATTCTGACCAAACGGGTGGGGCTACAACGTTCATATTTTACATGGACATTAAGGTAATAGTGATGTAATTCCTTTTGAAAGAAAAAGTTAAACAAAATAGCTGGAAACAAATAAAGGTTTTGAAATAAGCCTTATACAGACATACAATCAACAAGTAACTATAGTTACGTGACAATAATCGCGTACATTGTTAACAAAAAGCAAGTCTTTGGACCACTATATTGTTTCATTCTATTGTTAATTGGTAATACCATAGCAATTAAATCGACTTTGATAAAATTATTATATTTTAACAAATAATTTTGCAATGGAACTTGAAAAAGTAATGAGATCCCACACATGACAAAAACTTGTTAAAATACAGCCAAATCTTACACACTCAAAAGAAATGAGATCTAAAAAAAGGGCAGGTATCCAACTGGACACTGATCCAACTGGACAGACGCCAACTGGACATGCTTCATCTGGACATGCATCCATCTGGACATGCGTTCATCTGGACATGCATCCATCTGGACATGCGATCATCTGGACATGCATTCAACTGGACATGCGTTCATCTGGACATCTTTGTCGAGCTATTACTCAATCTGAAAACATTCTTCCACTCTGTGATTTCGCGCCTGAGCAGCATAGGCCTACTGCCTGCCACACGTTGATGTACAAAGTGTTGCGGCCACAGCGATCTGCAGGGGCGCGCTACGCGAGTTGCAGACTTAGCAGGGCGCTCTGGATAGCTTGTGGTCTCCTTGTGTAATGAAATATATTGCTCTTCCCTCGGCATGCGTACTCCCACTCCAAGTTAAGATATTATGAAATACGTTACTGACAGAGTAAACCTTTACTGAAACAAGAGTACTCTACGTGAAATGAAATTACTCAAGGCAAAACATTATGTTTTAATTGCAGAGTAAACCAATATATTGACCAAACATGAAATACCATTACTCCACCTGTTAATGTGAATTTACACCATTCCATTTGGGTAATTGCAGAAAGGTTCATCGAGACATTTTTAATAATTTTTTATTGATTTCAAATTTATATAAATATCAATCGCAGGCAACGCGAAAGAGATTTATATAATCTACGAAAACGCTTAAGTCCCGTCGCGTTGATGGATGAGCTTTTTTAAAAAATTTAAGTATGCGTGGGATCTCTTTACTCCTTCAAGTTACATTGCAATTTGCAAAATCATTTTTGTTAAATTAGAATAATTTTTATAAAGTACTTATTGCTAGGGTAATTAGAATGTCAAATATCTGTAGGCCCGAAGATTGCTTTATGAACGCATTGTAGGTAATTGTTGTCAAGTTTCTATAGTTACTTGTTAATTCTTATAATGTACCTCAAAAACTCATATTAAAACCTTTTTTCTATGGATTCTGGCTAACTTTTTCAAATTTTTCCTTCGTAAAGCAATACATAGCCATTACCTTAGTAGACATGTAAAATATGAACGTTGTAGCGCCACACGTTTGGTCAGAATCGGCCCAAATGTCACGAAAATATCACACTAAAAGTCGTAAAAGTAAGATATTTATGAGAAATATTTATTCGATTGCCTTAAAAATCATATCATATCTAAATTTAGTGATTTTAAAAGTTTCAATAAAGTTTCATCAAGATCGGAGTAACCGTTTGCCCGGACGCGGATCAAATATCACGAAAATATCGCACTAAAAATCGAAAAAATCGTAAAAGTACGATATTCTTAAGAAAATATATTTCTTTGATTGTACCTTAAAAAAATACAGGTCTAAGTTCCAAAAGAAAGAAAGAAGATTTCGAAGGTCCCCTCCAATTTTCATCAAGATCGCATAAGTCGTTTGCCCGGTTGAGAGCGAACAAACAGACAAAAAAACAAAAAAAATAAAACGAGCTAAATTTTTTGGTGGGTCAATGAAATTGAAGTCTTCGCTTCGCTCATCCAATAACTAGGATAACGCATAAGTCCCGCAGCGTTGATGGATGACCTTTTATAAGTTTTTTGTTTGCGTAGGACCACTTTTCCTTTTCAAGTGCTTTTAGAATGCATTGTAGTTAAGTTTCTATTGTTACTGGTCGAGCGGCCAGGCGGCCCGGAGACGCTTATTTCGATTTAGGTACCCCTACCGGCGGTAGAACAAGATGATATTATACTTTTAGAAAGATTACTTCAAAATACATACGATAAGCCGTATCCGAGAAAAATCCATCTTGTTCTACATGCCGTTTTGGCGCTTTGAGTGCGCCGCGACGCTTCCGCACGGCGCTTCACTCTTTTGATCATTATTTCCAAACCAAACAAGATACATTAATAAACTTAGTACTATTGTTTAGAAGAAGAATATCCCTTTCCATTGAATACCCACATTAAACCATTACAAATATTTAAGGGTATTTAAATTGGCTTACAACGCAAAAATGTGACTTTTTATCAATTTTACTCGGATATTCAATGCCAATTTACGAGAACATTTGAAAACATATTGTTGGTTTATCAGTCTTAAAAACATGCTGTCACATGTGTTATAATACTACAATGCACAAATAGTTATACGAAGTCGGTGAGATTGTGCATGACATGCGTTTGTTCGGCCGCGCGTCTTATTTAGTTCCGCTGTCACGCCAAGCACATTGTGAGTTGTAAGCGCCAAACCGCTCATACGTTACTATTCGGCCATGTAGGTATCAACGAAAGTCTTTGTGATTTAGCAGTGTAAGTTCTTTAAATGCTATTATGTCATATTTTATCTCAATTGAACATTTGGTTCAGTTTTTGTCAATCGACAGCAAATGCAGGAACAAAGCTGCATTGCAGTCTTTCATCACAAATATAATATTTTTTTTAAACAGTGCTGCTTCATTGATGTAATTTTTAAACTGAATAGTGTGGCCAACACTCAAAATAAATTTGGAATTTAAAGACCATCTCGTTGGAAACATGCTACTGTAGCAGTACACAACGTTTATTGTTGTTTGTTCCGTGTTTTGAGATTATTTGCATGTTTGTTATGTAAATCACGATAATATTATATTTATAGCTATGACTGGAAAACAGTATTCTCATAATTCAATCCCATATTATTGTTAAAACATGATCGAACATTAATTGCATGGAGTATTTGATATCATTTTCTTAATGCAATGCCAAAATGGGTAAACTGTGTTTCAAGATTTATGTATATACGAAATGTATCTATGGATGACGAACCAAAAACAAAGTACTAAACTCAAGAAAGTAATCGATCAGACGCTGTCTATTCTGTGACGGCAAATTTTTCGACACTGGGTCTGTTATCGACCTGTACCAAAATACGTATTATACTCGTATCTGTTACCGTATACAGATATATATATATCTAAAAAACTGAATGTGAAATTCCACTCTTTCTTGCCGTTGGGTTGTTGATCAATTATCTTGTGCTATTGAAAAAAATACACCCAGTATTATAAAGAGGTACCGAAGGCGAGGTCGATTGCGTCGGGACCTACAGGGGTGGCTTGGTCGCTTTGATTTACTGTCCCCCACTGAAAATCATTTATATAACTGAGTGGGTGACTCTAAATACAATTTATTTATTATTATTATTATTTTAGTACGAACTGTTGGGTAAACCCGATTTATTCTACAATAGCTGACGAGTGTCGGGGAAACTTTAAAAAAGGTGTCTAAGCTCGAAGGGGGACTGACAAGAAAACAATTAGGGAACGAAAAACAAAAACCGTGGACATAAAAACTTCAGAAAGGTCTTGCCCCAATTGCTGCTATATTAAATTAGTGTGAGGCTTAATAAAAGAGTAAAAGAGTTTTCAGATTTCTTTCCCAAATTTGTGACATATAAACAAATGTGTGAAAAAACCGATACGTTAATGTTTCATGATTCTTTCGAGGGGACTTTTTTTTTGGGGCCTTTTTTAAACCCCAAAGATATCCTTCACCCTCTAGCTTTGGGTGTAATAACCAAATACCCACAACCCAAAATATGTAAGTACACCTTTTTGCTTTGGATTTGTTCGGGGCATCATTTTTTTGGGAGCAAAATTTTTTTTTGCACATTTTGCATTCTACTGGATGTATAGTTTTTTTTACGACAAAAATTCCCCAGGTTTGGACGTATGTTGCTAATGAAAATTTTAGAAAACTTAAAGATGATTTTTTTCGTACCTCAGGGATTTAATTTCTTTCAATTAAGAAAAACCCATTGAGGGTTAAAAAACCAAAAACTCAGGAACACAGTCGTGTGCAAATTTTAAAAAGAACTGGGGTTTGAATTAAAAAAAAATTTGGGCAGTAAAAAATTTTGACATCAAAAGAATTAAATATCAGAAAAAATACTTTATACTTCAATATGAAAAACCCCCACGCCAAACCACGAAAAATTACAGCCAAAACTTTGATGAAAGCCATTTTTAAAAAAACCACAAATCAAGTGCCTTTTAAAAATTTTCGCTTTTTCCCCGATTTATATAGTGATATTTAAAGATTCCATCATCATGGGGAGGCTTTTAACACTTAAACATCACAGTTTCTGACGGTTTTTTTCAAACCCACTGCATTTTCTAAACCTCGGAAAACGTTGCTGAAAAGTGACCCCCCCTCATTTTTTGGCCACTGCCGATCTTGCCTAACAGCAATGAAATAAAAAATTTTGGAGAAAAACCGGGAAAAAAACCCGCGCTCTTTTCCTGTTAAATAAGAATGGGGTTTAGGTGGCTTTGAATTTGACAAAAGGCGTTTTTGGCCAGTAAAAAAATTTTTGGTGATGGAGGGACTTAAAAAAATAATAACTATACTGGGAATATATGCTGATGTAAACTCCCAATCTCTTCTGAAAGGGTTAACAACAAATCGTGGTGTACGAGTTTTAAAACGTAATGGAAGCTCTTATGCTTTTGTTTATGAAAGCAGCTCAAACCTTGGGTCAAGTCCAACGAAATGCCTTTTTTATATTTACCCCCAAAATAAAAAAAAAAAATTGCAATCAACGCAAGTCTAGGGAAATGGGAATGTTTGTGTGCAATGTCAAAATATACTTGAACATGTTTTGTTAAAGAGGTTACTGTATTTCATTTTCAAAAGGGTGGAAGTAAATTTTTCTCCCCACTTTTAAATTTTTTTTGCTCAAAAAAAAAAACTACGGATAAATAAATATGAAGCCCAATAAAACCCCACTGTGAAAATGAAAATTTCAACGCATGCAAAGGGGGGCTAAATTTCAAGGGTTTGGGATTTTTTAGAATGGTGTTAGACCCCATGTTGCAAACCCGTTTTCCCAGCCCTTTCGACTCCCGGTTTTGGAGAACAAAACAACGTCTTATAATATTTTTTTTAGGGTCAACAAATCACACATCTTTAAGTAGTGAAAAGCATTTTGAAAAACAGACAATTCCCAAATTCCAAACGAGTTTTTGTTTTCACGGCTTGTGGGTTGGGTTTATTTAGTTTTTGGGGGTTTTTAGGGCAAAAAAACACCTTGTGGGACAGTTTTTTGTGATGGAAATTGGAGAAATTTTAAAAAAAAGGGGTTTGAATGTATCAAAGCATCCCAAATTATAATACTGTAAAGATTAAAAAAAACGCAAACCTAACGTAAGTTGTATATTTATGTAAGTAATAGCTGGAACCAATTTTTTTCCCAAGAAACCCAAAGGGTTAGAGCCGGGGAACGAATTCAAAAATCTATTTTTACACTCTTTAGAACCCATCCATAACTAAAAATGGTTTAAAAATATTTATAAAAAAAACCTTGCGTAAAAAAAATTTTAGCACAGGGGACGTCTGAAACCTCGAGAAGGGTGAGAAAAAAAACTTATTTATTAATAACAAAAATAAGGTAAAGCCTTCCCAGAAATTTATAGAAATCCCTTCACTTTTTAATTTTAATATTTCATTCATTTTATGGGAACTAACCAAAATTTTTTTGGGGGAAAAACTTTATATTACATTCCCCCGTTAAAAACCCCCAAGAATGTCATACACCTTAACATGCCTATACTGCTAACCCTTAAATTTTAATTTGACGTGAAACCCCCTGTTTTCCTTTTTTTTTAAAAAGATTTAAATTTTTACATATTTAATTGTTTAAAAGTTTTATTTCCAATTTTTTTTTTTATATTTTTTCTGTTCGGCGCCCGGAACTCACAGTTTAAAACTGGGACAGCGGGAATAAATAAGACGCGCGGCCCAACAAAACCCTTTTCAGCACAAAACTCAGTGACTTTGTGTAAAATATCTGTGCATTGGTTTGTATTTTTAAAACATGTGACAGCAGTTTTTAAGACTGATAAAACCAAAAATAAAGTTTACAACCCCTTTTCGTTAAATGACCCTTTTAACACCAAGTAAAAATTTTATAAAAAACCCATTTTTTTCGTTTTTGGGGCCAAATTTAAAAAACCCTCAAAATTTTTAATGGGTTTTAAAGGGGTATTTTACTGAAAAATGCTATTCTTCTTTTAAACAAAGGTACAAAATTTATTAAATTTCCGTAGTTGGTTTTGGGAAAAAAATGATCAAAAGGGGTGAAGCGCCCGGGGGAAGCCGTCAGCGGAATAAATAAGACGCGCGGCCGGGAAAAAACGTATGGCAGCCCCAAACTCGTGACTTTGTGTAAAAATCTGGCATTTTAAATATTATAACACAAGTGACCGCATTTTTTTTAAGAAATGAAAAACCAACATAAAGTTTAAAAACCCCTTTTTCGTTTTAAATGACATTGAATTCCAAAAAAATTGATAAAAAGTCACATTTTTCGTTTTAGGCCAATTAAAATCCCTACAATATTTTTTAAAGGGTAAATTTGGGTATTCATTAAAAATGGGATTTTTTCCCTCTAAACAATGGTTTCTTAAATTTTTTAAAGTAAAACCCCAGTTGGTTTTTTAAAAAATGTTTAAAAGGGGTGAAAACGCCTGGGAACGTCGCGGGGCGCACTCAAAATGCCAAAACGGCATGTTTGAACAAGATGGATTTTTCTTTGGTACGGCTAATCGTATGTTTTTTTGAAGTAATCTTTTTTTAAAAATTAAAAATATCATCTTTTTCTACCGCCGGGGAGGGTCCAACTTTAAAAACTTGCCCTTGCCGGGTGCACCATACTTGGGTTTAATTTTTTAATAAACCCAAAAAAAACTCATAAAACCTTTTTTCCCATGGATTCTGGCTAACCCTTTTCAACCCTTTTTTTTTTCAAAAGCAATACATAAATATTTAATTTTTAAAGACATGTAAAAAATGGGAAAGTTGTAGCCCCCCTCGGGGTTTTGGGCAAAATCCGCCAAAAGTCCCCGAAAATTTTAAAAACTAAAAACGAAAAAAAAAAGTTAAAAATACGATATTCATAAGAAATATTTCTTTGATTGTAAACCAAAAAACAATACACCTCTAAGTTCAGAGGGTTTTGAAAGGGCCCCTCAAAATTTTTATCAAAATTGCTATGCCGTTTTTCCCGGGGAGGTAGAGAGCGAACAAAAAAAGGACCAAAAAAAAAAAAAAAAACAAAAAAAAAAAAACCCCTTTCTAAATTTTTTGGGGGGTTTTGGGGAAATTGAAGTTTCGTTTTTGCTCATCCAAATAAAAAAATAAAGGGGAAAATTTCTCATGGTAAAAAAGATATACGAATTGAGGGTTTTTTTAATAATTTAAAAAATCTTTACTTCACCTTTTTTTAAATCTAATAATAAGTTTGATTTTTATAACATGTCAAGTTATTGATGTTTGTTTTAAAAGAGGTTTTTTGCGCCGATATATATATTCAAAGCCAAAAACCACAGGCAACACGTTAATAAAGAATTACGTTTAAAATTTCATGCAATAAAATTGTGACAAACTTATAAAATGTGCAGGTGAGAGGGAGTACAATATTGATTATAGTCGGAAATACCATTATTTCACGTAAACTTTCAGAACGAACAATACCCCCGATACGGTCCCCTTCAATTTTCATCGCGACGATAACCCCAAAAACCCTATTTTTAATCAGAATACAAAAAAATTGATCCACAAGCCGGGGTTTAATAGACGACAAAATACTTAAATTTTTAGTATGATAAGACAAAGCTTATTGAATGAACATGGAGAGGGGGAGTACAAATATTGGATGAAGGCCTAAAAATATAATTTTTCCCACGATTTTCAGAAGCACAATACGCCTCATTTAAGGTGGCCCCTACGGTTTACAGATGTTTTCCCTATATTTTAAAAAACCCCAAAAACAAAAATTTAACCAAAAACCCAAAAAGTTAATAAGCATAAAATACAAAACACATTATGAGCGAGCGTAGCGAGCGTCTCCCTTGACTCTTTGGCTCAAATGTCTGTTTTTTTTTTTGACTGTTCGATACAGGTCGCACCTTTTTTCTCTGATCGACCTAAATTTTTTACACATGTACTACCACCTAGGGGGTTGCTGTTATTTTTTTAAAAAAAATTAATTTAAAATGAAGGGAGCATGAAGATAAAATATACACTTTAGAAGGCAGACTGAATTTACAATGAAAAAGGGGGAATAGTATAAAGTGTACAATGTCAATATCCAGTTGGCCCTACCTGTGGGAGGGCCTTATGGGAATGTCGTACTGGGGTCATTTTTGCACGAAACCGGTGTCGCTAAAAAAACACGTCCAATGAGCGTTTTCCAGTGATAAGCCTTTCAATAACAAAGAGATGGGAAGTAAAAAATTGTCCCAAAAGTCTGATATACATTTAATTATTACTCCACGAGTTTCAGACCGCCCCAATTATAAGGAAATCCCAACAAAGTAATTGCGCCCCTCACATAAGATTGCAGCCACTTAATCTTGTTGGGGGTAACCCAATTTTTTTGGGGCTTTTGTGTGAAACCCAAAAGGGGTTATTTATTACTAGGGAAAAAGCTAAAGTCCCGCCCCGTTTATGGATGAGCTTTTTTTTAGTTTTTAGTTTGCGTGGCAATCTTTTCTTTGCAAGTGCTTTGTTTGTTGCCTACGCATTGAAGTGATTTGTGTCAAATTTCTATTGTTTTTTGTCAATGGATTATTTACCTTAAAAACTTATATTAAAAGCTTTATTTCTATGGTTCTGTACTTTTTCAACTTTTTCTTTTAAAAAAGGGATACATCCGTCCTTTAAAGTCCTGTAAATATGAACGTTGTAGCATTTGGGATATAAACCCCCTTAAATAAAAGGGTTTTGCCCCCCCCGTTTGGTCAGAATTGGGCCCCAAAAGACGAAAATATCGCACTTAAAAATCGAAAAAAAAACGTAAAAGTACAATATTTTGGGGAAAAATTTATTTGATTGACCCAAAAAGTGCAATCTAAGTTCAGAGTTTCGAAAATTTCCCGTCAAATTTTTATCAAAATCGCATATGCCTTTTTCCCGGGAGAGAGCGAACAAAAAAGACAAAAAAAACAAAAAAACAAAAAAAAAAAAAGCAAAAAATTTTTGGAGGGGTCAGTGAAAAATTTAAGCTTCGCTTCGCTGGCGAAGCGAAGACTTCAATTTCACGACCCCTCAAAAATTTAGCTCTAATGTTTTTTGTTTTTTTTTATTTGTTTGTTTTTTGTCTGTTTGTTCTCTCTCTACCGGGCAAACGGCATATGCGACCCTTGATAAAATTTTTAAGAGGGGACCTTCAAAATTTTCTAAACTTAATTTTGCCCCCCTTTTTGGGTACAATCGAAGAAATTTTTCCGGGGTGAATACGTTTTTTTTCCGATTTTTTCCGATTTTTAGTGCGATATTTTCGTGACTTTTGGGCCGATTTTGCCCAAAAAACGGGGGGGGGGCTACAACTTCATTTCACAGGATATTAAGGAAATTTGGGATGTGTCCCTTTTAAAAGGAAAAGTTAAAAAAGTTAAGACAAAAAACCCCAAAAGAATAAAAGGTTTTAAAATATACGGTTTTTACGGTTTTTTTAAACAAGTCAACTAACAATAGAAATTGACAAAAATCACCTCCTTTTGCGTTAAAAAACCCATTTGAAAAGAAAAAAATATCCCAGCAAATTTAAAAAATTTAAAAAAAAGCTCACCCATCAACGGGGATAAAAAAAGGGGCGTTTGCGGAAGTTTCCCTTTGTTTTACAACTTTTTCATTTTATAATATGTTATATTAAATTGTTGTCATGTAAAATTCTCTTCTCTCTCTCTTTTATTTTTTTTGGGATAATCAGTAGAAATTTATTAAAATATAAATTTTATTTCCATTCTACATCAATGGTTAAAAACCCTAACTTTTTTGGGCCAGTACACCCCTTGGGGAATGAATGAGAGTTTTGGAATGATTGTGTTTTAATAATAAAAAATATTTTAAGTAGAATTACCCCCGGGAAATTTTATTTTCTTTTAAAAAAATTTTTTTGTGCTAAAAAAAACGCACATACACAAAATAAGTTCTTTAAAAGTAATATAAGTTCATTATTATGTAAGGAACCTTATACATGCATTTTTTTTTTATATTTTTTTTTTCATCATTTTTATATGAAAAAATTTTTTTGTATACTTTTAATATCTAGGATAAGCTTTTTAAAAATTAAAATTTAAAAATTTTTTTTAGTGTTTATGTTTCTAAAATCAGGTTGGATGGAAAATAAGGCTTCACTCGCCTTAATCCCCCCCTTAAAAAAGACCCCAATTTAACAAATCAATTTTTTCTCTCTCTCTCTCTCTCTCTCCATCTCTCTCTCTCTCTCTCGCTCTCTCTTACCTTCAACACTAGATCTAGATCAGGTACCCATAGAACCAATCTTCTTGACCACTCTTTTACAATAAACGCTATTCGAGTCTGGAATACTCTTCCAACCAGCATCCGGGATGTTTACGGAATTAGTTACGACACTTTCAAGCGTAAAGTTTATCAACATTACTTGAGTAATTATAATTAATTAGCAGCTATAAACATCAGCCGCTACAGCCTTTGTTAATGATTGAGTAATGCATACCACAACCTGCTCCTGCTCACTTGTATTTCTGCACACAATGGCTAAAGCCATATTAATAGTGTACTTTTGTGTGAATGGATGAATGAATGTTTCTTAAACTATTGAAGATTTACATAAATAGATTTAAAATCCATAATTTGCATAACATTACCATATACCTAGAAAATTTTAACTCTGCAATAATGTTACTCCTAATGTATTTAATGTATTATTACATAATTTAGTTATTTTAGTTATTTTAGTATGAGGTAAACATTATTTTTAGCTCTTAAATTGCACACTTAACTTGTGTGATCATAGTATTCAAATTTATTTCAATATTTTATGTAATCCTGTTATGTTGTGATGTGTTGTAATGTAATTAGGAAGTGGTTGGATGGAAAAGAAGGCTTAACAGGCCTTAATCCCGCCATCAATAAAGACGACAATCAAATCAAATCAAATCTCTCTCTCTATAACATTTGTGACAGAGTTGTCACGTTTAAAGTCAATGTTTGTAACTATTAAATTATTTTATATTTGCGCGCAGCCACTTGGTCATCATGACTAATCAAAACAAATAATTCAATATTAATCATAATTATAAAATGGAGTACTTCTAGGTGTTCAAGTTATTTGTACAACTTTCAATGAAACCTCTTCCAAGGTCAGGGAAGTTGGACGTGGTTCTAAACACATAAAAAAATTGTTTTATGTTGCTACTTCATTGTCAGTGACTGACAGGGGAGACATAATTCTGGCGTTCTTGGGCTATTCAAGCGTGAACACGCGACAGTGTCGTAGATTAGACGCAGTTCGGTGCTACATGATTTTTATCTGTTCTTCGAAAGGATTGTACTGATAAGAAGCCTAAGTGGGTCTCCCAGCCCTCTAAAGTCTAGACTCTAGAGTAGGCCTACCTGTCAATTAATCGTTAAAACTGACCATAAGAGCAAATTTCATCTATGTAAATTAAGTTTTAGAACCCTCTCGTGCAATTTGAAAGGGGTCGGTCCGTCGATCTGTTACAGAAAACCTTTTTGTAACCTGATTTAAATTTTCAATCCTCCAATGCCTACATCACACTTTTGGAGTTTGCTCTGTTACGATTTCACTATTTAGTGCTAAACATTACTAGTAAAATATATGTACAGAATATCCATAAGAGAACGACAACTCCCAAGAAACAACACGGGTAGGGCCAGAACATCGGCGTACCAGAATAGTTTTTTTAATCGATCTGTTTCGTTGTGGAATCTTCTACCAAGTGATTTAAAAAGTGACAGATGTTTCAACATGGGTATTAAGAGGGTTTTTTGGATGAGCGAAGCGAAGACTTCAATTTTCACCGACCCCCCAAAAAAATTTAGCTCCGTTGTTTTTTGTTTTTTTTGTTTGTTTGTTTTTTTTTTGTTTTTCCGTCTGTTTGTTCGCTCTCTACCGGGCAAACGGCATATGCGATCTTGATGAAAATTTGACACGACCTTCGTTTTCTCTGAACTTAGACTTGCCACGTTTTTGGGTACAATCGAAGAAATATTTCTCATGAATATCGTACTTTTACGATTTTTTTCGATTTTTAGTGCGATATTTCGTGCCATTTGGGCCAATTCTGACCAAACGGGTGGGGCTACAACGTTTGTATTTCACATGGACATTAAGGTAATGGTGATGTATTGCTTTCTGAATGAAAAAAATGAAAAAGTTAGCCAGAATCGAGGGAAATGAAGCTTTTAATATACGTTTTTTGACTTTTTGTGCGATATTTTCGTGCCATTTGGGCCAATTCCGACCAAACGGGTGGGGCTACAACGTTCATATTATACATGGACATTAAAGTTATTGTTATGTAGTACCTTTTGAAAGAAAAAGTGGAAAAATTTAGCCAGAATCCATAGAAATGAAACTTTTAATTCAAGTTTTTTACGGTAAATAATACCAATTGACAAGAAACAAAAGAAACTTGACAACATTCACCTACAATGCGTAGGCAGCAAAATAAAGCACTTGCAAAAGTAAAGATATCCCACGCAAACTAAAACCTTTAAAAAGCTCATCCATCAACGCGGCGGGACTTTAGCGTTTTCCTAGTAATTAGGAATTTGTTTTTAGATTTGTTCGTTGATGTGGAAGGGTTTTTAATGTGTTTTATTAATATTAAGTTGTGTTTATTTGACATGTATAATTGGATGAGCGAAGCGAAGACTTCAATTTCACCGACCCCAAAAAATTTAGCTCGGGTGTTTTTTTTTTTTTTTTTTTTTTTTTTTTTTTTTCGTTTTTCTGTCTGTTTGTTCGCTCTCTACCGGGCAAACGGCATATGCGATCTTGATGAAAATTGGAGACGACCTTCGTTTTCTCTGAACTTAGACTTGCCACGTTTTTGGGTACAATCGAATAAATATTTCTCATGAATATCGTACTTTTACGATTTTTTTCGATTTTTAGTGCGATATTTTCGTGCCATTTGGGCCAATTCTGACCAAACGGGTGGGGCTTCAACGTTCATATTTCACATGGATATTAAGGTAATGGTGATGTATTGCTTTCTGAAAGAAAAAGTTGAAAAAGTTAGCCAGAATCGAGAGAAATAAAGCTTTTAATATACGTTTTTTGACTTTTTGTGCAATATTTTCGTGCCATTTGGGCCAATTCTGACCAAACGGGTGGGGCTACAACGTTCATATTATACATGGACATTAAGGTTATGGTTATGTAGTACCTTTTGAAAGAAAAAGTGGAAAAATTTAGCCATAATCCATAGAAATAAAGCTTTTAATACAAGTTTTTTACGGTAAATAAAACCAATTGACAAGAAACAAAAGAAACTTGACAACATTCACCTACAATGCGTAGGCAGCAAAACAAAGCACTTGCAAAATTAAAGATATCCCACGCAAAACTAAAACCTTTAAAAAGCTCATCCATCAACGCGGCGGGACTTTAGCGTTTTCCTAGTTTTAACTTGATACGACGTCTTTTGTAATGTGGGGATTTTGTATACCAAGGGTAACAGATACGAAAGTACTATAAATGTACTTATACTTAAATGTACTTGTAAATGTGTATAAAATGACATGTTTAGTCTGTTTAATGATATGGGAAAAAATGAATGCATAATATTAATAAAAATAAAATAAAAATAACATACACTATTAGGGTATGTGTTAAAAAAACTTGATCGAGAGTGGGTTGATTGACAGTTATAAGGACTAATTCAAATTGTACCGAAACATTAAAAAATGAATTATTGGATGAGCGGAAGCGAAGACTTCAATTTCACTGACCTCCCAAAAAATTTAGCTCGGGTGTTTTTTGTGTTTTTTTCTGTCTGTTTGTTCGCTCTCTTCCGGGCAAACGGCATATGCGATCTTGATGAAAATTTGACCGGACCTTCGTTTTCTCTGAACTTAGAGGTGTATTGTTTTTGGGTACAATCGAAGAAATATTTCTCATGAATATCGTACTTTTACGATTTTTTTCGATTTTTAGTGCGATATTTTCGTCACATTTGGGCCGATTCTGACCAAACGGGTAGGGCTACAACGTTCATATTTCACATGGACATTAAGATTATGGTGATGTAGTACCTTTTGAAAGAAAAAAATTGAAAAAGTTAGCTAGAATCCATAGAAATAAAGGTTTTAATATTAGTTTTTCAATTTTTAGTGCGATATTTTCGTCACATTTGGGCCGATTCTGACCGAACGGGTGGGGCTACAACGTTCAGATTTCACATGGACATTAAGGTTATGGTGATGTTGTACCTTTTGAAAGAAAATGTTGGAAAAGTTAGTCAGAATCCACAGAAATAAAGGTTTTAATATGAGTTTTTTGAAGTTTATAATACCAATTAACAAGTTACAATAGAAACTTGACAACAATCACCTACAATGCATTCAAAAAGCACTTGCAAAGGAAAAGTGCGAACAAACGCACAAAACGCAAACAAAAAACTTACAAAAAACGCTCATCCATCAACGCGGCGGGACTTAAGCGTTTTCCTAGTTTCAATAATGATAATGTTTAGAATACGACCAACCTATTCCCAACCCCCATTCTAATTTTAAAGGATGGTGGGTGGAATCGATGTCACCATTTTTTTAAAAGTTTTTTATCCTGAAATTTGCGAAATTTCGCGTTTTAAGGAATTTCTTAAATCGGCTTAAACCTGTTATTTTTTTACAATAAACACATTTTTTAAACTTGACACAGGTTATATTTTAACACACATAACAAAAACTTGTAGAAATACAGCCAAACCTTACACACTCAAAAGGAATGAGATCTAAAAAAAGGCCAAGCTCATCTACCCTTCCACATAAACGTACAGTGTCCCATAACAGCATCCTCGAAAAGCTTGGCAAAATAGAATTTGCGATTATTACTTTAACGTAATAGTTTATCCAAGTTCTTTTTTTCTAATTAATTTAAACGTAATAACATGCAAATTCTTTTTTGCCAAGCTTTTCGAGGATTCTGTTATGGGACACTGTACGTTTATGTGGAAGGGTAGATGAGCTTGGCCCTTTTTTAGATCTCATTCCTTTTGAGTGTGTAAGGTTTGGCTGTATTTCTACAAGTTTTTGTTATGTGTGTGATCTCATTACTTTTTCAAGTTCCATTACAAAATTATTTGCTAAAATATAATATTTTTATCAAAGTTGATTTTAATTCTATGGTATTAGCAGTAACAATATAGGATGTAAAATATCTAGACCCGGATTCATGTACATCCTGGGTATAGGTGGTATAACCATGGTATAACGACGGTATAAGGACTGGACCCCAATTCTTGAGTTCGTGGGAGATGAGTTGAAAACGCAATTTGAAAACGAAGTCGTTTTCGTTTTCGAAGGAATTGGTATTCTTGAACGGTATCGTGGAAAACGTCATGGGTTGTGAGTTGAAAGCATTGATATTAATTAAACCCCTATAGTAGGCTAGATTAGCAGTCTCCTATACCTCCGCACAGGCGCGAGCGTGGCAAATTGAAGACTCAACCGGCCCATTTCAAGATGGCGATTTGGTGTTTTAATTTATGCTTTTTTAATGCAATAAAGTATTTTACTGGATTGTTTGATATGGTTTTAGCTTGTGCAGCATGGTATTAAACAAAAGAAACAATACGAAGTGATTGCATAAGGGAATTTAGTAAATTTTGGTTTTAAAGGTAGAGCTTACCTGTCAACCTGGCGGCAATTTGAAAAACTATTTTGACCCAAACGCTCCCATTTGTTTAACATTAAACTGTCTTTTTTAAAGATGGTTCTAATTGTACCGGAAGGGGGACCCCCGACTCTGGGTTACCCAATTTATATAATGTCTATGGTTGAAAGAGTATCCGAAATCCAAACATTTTTAAAAAGATTTGCGTATAGCAAAGAGCTCGAAAAAGTTCTATATTTATTTTAGATGGCAGTGCCTTATAAACGGGGCCCAAACGAAAGAAATTGTATGAAATGATTTTGTTTTGCAATTAGTAAAAAAATTTGACAAGCTCATATAAACTATTTTGTGCGGGCCCTGGGGTTTTGGGCTGGGCTTGTCAAACATGTAATTAAGTAAAATTTTATCTGTCCATGCCAAATGGAATTTTAGCCCTACATTTCTGCATTAAAAAAAATTTTCCACATCGGGCCTGGGCCAGGGACGGTTCTGATTTTTTTTTATGAGAGATAATGACCCCTTTTCTCGTTCCACCCCAAAAAAAAAAATTTTAAAATGCCGCTATTTGGTTTACGTATCGCACTTCCCGCCTAACTTGCTTATACCGTCAACAAGTTCAAGTAACTAGGGTTTATTTGTTGTTTGTAGCCAAGTGTTTAAGGCTTTTTTTAAAACCTTTTATTTGGAAGCCTTCCAACAAATTTTTTCATTTTTTTTTAAAAAGAGACTATATTTCTATAACCTTTAAGTCCAGAAAAATAGAACAGTAGCCCACCCGTTGGTAAAACGGGGCGACGAAAATTTTTAGCGTAGCAGTAGTAGGCAGTAGTGGGCAGTAGGGCAGTAGCTAAAATCCTTAAATGATTTTGAGCATGTTTCAAGCCTTTTTTTTTCACCAAAAAGGGAAATAATGTCCCCCAATAAAATTTGGCATGGTTGTCAGGTCCCTAAACCCCCTCGTTTGTGATATTTTTTCAAGTTCACATCAGTTACTAGGCGGGGTAACACCTCGAAATCCCCCCAACTCGTTTTGGTGTAAAAGGTGCTTGAGGTGTCGCACCGCGGTTTTGGCTGCGGCGCCCTAACGGGCACCTAGATTTTTATATTTAAAACGATTTTTAAAAGCTACTCCAGTTTTTTCTTCAGGTTTTTGTTACAATTTCTGTTTACAGCCATAGCAATTCTTTTTAAGATTGTATTAAAAAGCATGGAAAATCATAGTTTGGTTGCTGTTGAATTAATTTTATTATTTTTTTACAGGGCTTCTTGTTTTCTCTTTAACAATTTTCCTTTTTTAAAATAATCTTTTTTCATGCATTTATAAAAGTTTTTTCTCGATTTTTCATAATGTTTAGCTAGCAAAAAAATGGGATTTTTTCTTTTTTACATTTTTTTTGTGTTCTGCGTACGAATGTTTAAGGGTCTCTTTATTCCCCAAAAATAGGTTTACCATAACGCAGGGAATGGCATAAACTGATTTTTTTAAATTTTTGACACTCTTTAAAAAGGGTTTTTTTGTAGTTTATCTCGAAAAGATTGGATATTTGAAAGTTGTTCAATGTTAAATTTTATTTGGGGCGTTTTCGTGATTTTGGGAATACCCGGGAAATGTATTGGAGACAAAGAGTTTTTAATGTCTCTCACCCCTGCCCCTATCCTTTTGTTTATATTCAGGAGCGTTGATTTTTTTTTTTAATCCCCGTTGGGGATATTTTTTCGAAATGCAAAATATGGAATATTTTTGAAACGAAAGTGGCTCTCACACACAAACACGCCAAAATAAGCATTTCAAAGTCCACCCCTTCTTGGAAATCAGCTATTTTAACCAAAACTCTTCCCCCAAATTACAAAAAAAAATATAAAGGATTTAAAAAAAAGGCTGTCGATTACGTCCATAAGGCCAAAAATTTTTTGGATTAAAACCCCCAAGGTCCCGGGACATAAAGATGTCCAAAAAAATTTTCTTAGGGAGTTTTTAATGATGAGCCCAAAGCACGAAACAAAGCTGACATTTTTGTCCGGCCCTGGTCGACCGAATAATTTGTCCATTACTTTATAAATTTAAAAACTAAGGGGCCTTTTAACCTGTATAAAATTTAAAATTTTTTTGAGTTTAGCTAAGAAAAAAAGTATCGCTTCCCTTCCCGGCAATTTTTTTTATTTTTCATATATAAATACCCCCATCCCCAAAATTTCATGCTACAACTGCCTCACTATTTTAGGGGGGGGGGATTGAAAAAATGTTTTTGAGGAAATGAGGGTGGCGTTAGATGAATACAAATAAAAATAATTTTATTAGAAATTGAATAAAAATAAATTTTGGGTTAACCCAATTTTTATTTTAATTTTTAAAGGGGAGTTTTACGGATTTTGGAGTAAGTACGCTTGACTCCCAAGAATTATTAGTTCGATTTTATTATCTACCCGAACCCCAAATTTCGCGCTGGAAACCGAATTTGAAATATTTGTGTGATATTATACGTTACAGCTATTATAGAGGTCATTTAAAAACAAATATCATTTTGAAACAAAATAACAGAATTACGCTTTCTTTTGATTTGATTGCCGAATGCCCCCCAAACAAGAATTTGTTCTAATTTAATGAATGAGGATTTTGAATTTAAAAATGGATTTTTAAATTAAATTTTACTATAAAAAAATTAAATTCCAAAAAAACTCCATTTTTCTTTAAAATAAGTTTCTCTCTCTTCTCTCTTCTCTCTCTCTCTCTCTAAGGTTTTTTTAAACAAGCCCCTTTAAGGACAAGTTTTGATTTTCATTGCAGTTTTCGACGAAAAAGTTTTCCCCCACTGGGGTTTCGAACCCGAAAACCCCGGCTTAACGTGCCATAGCTTACCAATTAAGCACCGGGGCCCCGAAAAACTGTTACAAAAAATGCTATTTGTTGTGCGTTGCTTCCAAGACATAAATCCAAAAGAAGACTGCAGGGACTGTCAAATCTGAAAGAATCAATAATATGTCCTTAAAACGGGCTTGGGATCAAATTCCAACTCGCAACCTTCTTTGTGGTTTGGCCGTGTAAGGGGGTTTTTTTTCCCTAAATTAAGGCGAGCTCGGGCCCCGGGGTCGGGGGAAATTTTCCCCTTCTTTGACTCCCTCCCCGACGGCGACGACAATGACAACACGGACGGATGATGCCAGACGGGGACGACCACGAGTGGGGGAACCCCTGCCTCCCCATATACGCTAGGCTGGTTCTGCCAGCACAGGCCCCGCCCCCCCTTTTCCCCCCGCGTCATCCCTTACTCCCCCCTTCGTCTCGATTAGCCCGTTGCATAAAAATGAGACGTTAATAAATATCCAATCAATCAATTAAAAAAAAAACGGGGGGTTATGCTTAAAAAAACCTTTTATTCATTCTACCCAATCAGGGGGATGAGATGTGATTT
The DNA here is from genome assembly GCA_024449915.1 of Sweltsa coloradensis. Classification (NCBI taxonomy): domain Eukaryota; kingdom Metazoa; phylum Arthropoda; class Insecta; order Plecoptera; family Chloroperlidae; genus Sweltsa; species Sweltsa coloradensis. The sequence goes on along the minus strand of JAMZAV010000464.1, from coordinate 756,707 downwards.
GGGTTTATCCCTGGGGAAAATTTTAACATTTTCGTTCAAAACGTGTTTTTGCATTTTAGGAGATACCACGGAAAAACCTTTTTTAATATTTTATAGAACAACTGTGCCAAATGATTTTTCTTGTACCACGATTTTTCCCTTGAATTTGGTGTCCCCCTGCAATTAGAATCGCGTTGAGCATCCCCTAGCACCACTCCGTGTCCCTTTAAAAAGGAAAACGTTAAGTCCCCCCGCGGTTTATGGATGAGCGTTTTTGTCAGTTTTTAGTTTTCGTAGAACCCTTTTCCTTTGTAAGTGCTTTTTAAAAAGCATTGTAGGGATTGAAGTCAAATTTTTATTTTAATTGTTAAATTGTTATTATAAAACCCAAAAAAATATATTAAAACCTTTATTCCTGGATTCTAGCTAACTTTTTTTAAAATTTTCTTTTAGAAAGCAAACACACCAAACCTTAATGTTCATGTAAAATATGAAAGTTGTAGTCACCCGTCGGTCAGAAACGGCCTAAATGTCACGAAAATTGCCTTAAATTTTAAAAAAAACTAAAAAATACAATTCATGAGAAATATTTCTTCGAATATACCCAAAAAAAAGTGGCAGGTTTAAAAACGAGATTTCGAAGCCCCCAAAAAAATTTACGCAAATTTGGGGTTCGGTTTTTTGCCCGGGAAACGTGTTAACAAACACACAAAAAAACAAACAAAAACAAAAAATAAAAAAAGAAAAAAAAAAAAAAATAAAATTGCGATTTTTTTGAGAAATTTTTTGATTTGGCCCAAAAAAGGGGGTAGTTTAAGTCCAGAGATATTTAAGGCCTCCCGAAATTTTATCACAATTGGAGTATCGGTTTAGCCCGGAATCGGTTTTTAAAAAACACACAAATCAAAAGAAAAAAAAAAAGAAAATCGAAAAAAAAAAGTAAAAATTGCAAATTTCATGGAAAAAAATTTTTCGATCAATTTTTTAGAACCGTGCAGTTCTAAGTTCGAGATTTCAAAGGTCTTCAGAAAATTTCATTGAAATTGGAGTGTCGGTTTAGCCGGAAACACAAAAAACATAAAAAAAAAGAAAAAAAAAACATTTCCGGGTTTTTTTTTCCCGTTAGTGAATGGAATCTTGCTTTGCTCATCCAAAAATCTACTGAGCTAGGTATTTGCAGTAGAGTTTTTTGACATGTATACTAAATTTTTAGAAAAAAAAGCCTTTTTTATTTTTTTTTATTTATTTATGGTGAGCGAAACGAAAGACTTCAATTTCTCTGACCCCCAAAAAATTTGCTGGGTTTTTTTTTTTTTTTTTTTTTGTTTGTTTTTTTGTCTGTTTTTTAACTCTCTACCCGGGGACACGGCATATCCGATCTTATGAAAATTTGACAGGACCTTCGAAATCTTGAACTGAGGTGTATTGGTTTTTTTGGGACAATTTAAAAAATTTTCTCATGAATATCGTACTTTAACGATTTTTTTTTTTGATTAATTTTCCCCATTGCGTCAAAAAATGGCAGTTCTAAGTTTAGAGATTCGAAGGCCTCCATAAAATTTTGGAATTGGGGTATTGGTTTTTTGCCGAAATTGTTTAACAAACACACAAAAATACAAAAAGAAAAAAAAAAAAGAAAAAAAAAAACATTCCCGGGTTTTTTTCTCCCGTGTATGAAAGGAATCTTCGCTTCGCTCGCTACGCTCGCTACGCTCATCCCAATTAATACAAATACATTGGTTTTTTATAATGTACTCATAAACAAAAATTGATTATAGAGACTGGACAGCCTTTTGTCATATTTTTCACTCATGTTTTTAGCATTTTCAAACGCACCGTCGGTGAGGGGGGTTGCCATAAAACCTAGCCTATAAGTACACTATTTTTATATGGAAAAAAAAATTTTAAATACCATTAGTTTGTTAATGTTGTTTAGGGGCACAAAAACTATGGTTTCAGTGCCCAGAAATCCTTAGGAATGTAATCAAACTTTAATCTGTAGCATAAAAAAAATTTTCGAAATTCAAAATTTTCCCCTTTTAACCAAATTGTTTTAAAAACATCTTTTTTTCGACTTAATCATTATGTGCATGGCATTTTTTTAAATTTTTTTTTGGAAAACGTATTACAAAAACTCTTACACACTAATAGCCAAAAAAATACAAACAGAATATGAAAAATTATTAATTGTCGTGTCACTTGAAAATATAATTTTGGGATACACCGAATACTATACCTAATGGGGGACGTTAGCCAAAAATATAAACTTAATGTGAAAATGTCCTTAATTTATAAATATAAATAGCTGTGATTCATTCATTACTAGAAAAAAAAAAAAAAGTATTACTTTAAAACGAATATTAAAAATAGTTGGCGTTTTTTTGTTTGGCTTTTATGTTACAATATTAGGGAATAAATACAGAATTTATTAAAATTTGATATTTGGGGCCAATGTAGTGAAAAGGGTTTTTTCTATCAAGTCTTTAATTCAATAAATCCTTCCAAGTCTTTAAAACCCTTTCAGTCACTTACTACGTTTTTTATTGGGTGAAATAAATGAAATTTTAAATTAATGTGCTGGGGTTTCAAATCTTGATACGAATTGTTTTTTAATGGGTATTCTTTAACACTTTTTTTCCTATGTTAAAAATTAAAAAAATCAAAAATTCGAAACTGTTCGCATAAAAGTCAAGTTTTTTTTATTTCATTGCGACTATCAAGCTAACCTGGGGGGAAAACAGTCAGAACCCTTTTTATTTCTTTTTGAATGGATCCCCCTTTCACGATTTTTCCGGCATTTCAATAAAAATGTATTCTACTTATCAATAATTTCATTATCAAATTCCTGTATTGAATTTTTACTTTTTTCATACTGACAGTGGGGGTTCACGGTTGGGCCTACAATGTGGACTTAATCTAAAAAATGGCAAGTAAAAAACCAGTCATAGGCAATTCAGATATAATTTTTCCTTCGTGGCTTAAAAATGCAATACGGGTTTTGAATCATGTCAATGTATAAAAAACACGCCACCTGAAAAGGGGTAATTGTTTTTTGGGCTTTTTTTCTCTACGAAAAGCTTAAATAGGCCCTTCTAGAAATGAATCACATTTTATCCTTGCTATAGTTTTAAATTGCTTTTTGTCTCCTACTCATTCCAAGACAATTAATAGACTACATTCACAAAAATTGTTTTTACATGTCTGTCGCTTTCATTCCTAGGAGGCTTAAAAGTCACCGTTTTCATATGCATAATATAAATTATGGATGAAGTAAATTTTGAGATTTTTAAAACTCGGGCTAACCGAATTTTGAACCCGCACGTTGCATTGTAAGGAGAAAAAAACCAAAAAAAATTTAAGACTGACCCCACACTAATAGATAATAAACAAATAATTAATTTTGTTAAGATGCCCCCCATGTACAGGTTTTTTTTAAAAAAAACCCCGAGGCGAAAAATTTTTTCTTTTTTATTAAAAAATTAATGTTTGTTTATCTTGACAATTACACAAACCGTAAAAAATTGCCTTTTTTACATGAAATGTTACTTTGCCTTGCTGTTAAAATTTTTGTGTTACGTTGATGGGTTTAAATATTTGTATTCGCCAGGTTCATTTTTATAAAACGTATTTAAAATATTTAGTTAATTAATAAAAAGTTTTTTTCATTCTTAATTTTGGGAAATACGATCTTCTACTTATAACAAATTTTTAAGCTATATCAGATACAAGTAGCTAGTTCAGATGTTATTTTGTAAGATATAATCCAAAATAAATTACAAAAAAACATCTGAACTAGCTACTTTTATGCTGATAAGCTTAACTTATTTTTAAAGTGAGAATGAGGGTTTTCCCAACCCCTTAAGAAATTGAAAATTTTTTTTTAATTATGAAATTTTTAAAACATGAAAATTTGATAAATTTCGACACCTTAGTTTTCCGAGAGTTTTTTTTTCTGGTCCGATGAAAAAAGAACCCTTTCTGTTGCAACTTGTTAAAAGGTCGGGCTTTTTTCCCCCCATTTCAGATCGTCCTTCATTCATCTTTGGGTTGGGGGGTCGGAACTCCCTCTCAATTTACCAAAGTTGTCGCCCGTGGCACCACCTGTCACTGTTTGCTACAAAGTTTTTTTGACAAATATTGTGGTCTTCTGCTGCAAAAAATTTTACTGTTTTGCTCAGTGCCCAACCAAAACCTGCAGGCCCCGACGCAATCGCTAGTGAACGATAATTAAGCCCCGCTTTTTCGAAAGTGGCGTATAATGCTTTTACACAAAATTGGGGAGTTTTTGTTTTTTATCCCAAAAATTGAGAAAAAATTTGGTTTTTTATCCCAAAATTTAAAATGATTTTTAAGTGCAAAAATACAAATTGTCTGTATTATTCCTGAAACTTTTATTTATTCTAAATACAAATGGTGAAATTACGCGAAAGGCCCTTGCCCAAAATTTGAAATGCAACTGAAGAAATTTTAATTTATGTATTGAATTAAAAAATTAAAAGTTATTAAATTTGCTTTTTTAACTAAACACACACTCATCAATTTTGAAAAGCCCGCTCCTAACGTTTTTTTATAAAAGTAAAGTATTGCTTTTAGATCTAATTTTTTACCAAAATTGGTACTTTTTTTACCGAAATATGCATATTTTTGCCCAAATTTAAAACACGAAATTGGGAAATTTAATTCAACAAAATTCTAAGTTTTATTTACCTTTAATCTTGCCTTTAACGATAATCATCAAAGATCGTATATTAATGGGAAAATAAAATAATCAGTGGTATGGACAGTGCGAACACCCGCGATCACACCAAAATCAAAAAAGGCCGGGCCGTAGGAAGGGGGGGAAAGGGGGGGAAGGGGGGGAACCCCCCCCCATTTTTTACCGTGACCCCCTTACTTCAGAACTTAGAAATTCAGTCTCGCCAAAATCCGCACGGAAAAAAATTCTGAATATCGATTTTAAGTATAAGACTTTTAAAAAGTGTTTTTAACCCATTATATTACTGAAAATGACTTGTTTGGCACTCTGCAGTGTATTCTCCATTCCCTTTCCTTCCCTTTTACCCCCTTTAAAGGTTGAAAACAATTTAAACAATCCTATTACTATTGTTGGAGTGACCCAATGAAAACCCTATCATATTCAATGGTTGAGCGTTGATGACTAAAAACGGTTGAGATGCATGGTCTATCTCTTAATTTCCCAAATTTTATTTATAGTTTTAGTTTTTTTGTAAAAAAATACATTAATTTGTATTGCATTCACCCACGATTTTTTTCTAGAATGCACCAAACACCTAAAAAAAACCTAATTTTCAAAATTTTCGCCTGGGGCGCTGTAGTTGGGGGGCTCCGCCCCCAAACCCCCTTGCTTAGCAGAGATTAGTTGTTAGCTCACAAACTCACACTCGGGCTTTTTTTGAGAGGTTTTGTAAAAAACTGTAAAATTTTGACAGGAAAATTCTAATAAATCGCAAAAAATTTTATGGTGATACTGTTTTAATAGGGAAAATTTCTATCATTATTGTGAAAAAAACTTTCTTCCAAATATAATCTACACATATGAACGACCCCAAAACACATCCTGTTGCTGTAGCCTATACCGTAATGCTTTTAGTGTGGGCTTGTCGGCGGACTTTTGGTTTTCCCGTTTAATTGAAAGGGAATTTTTGGGATCCATCTTAAATCTACATGGAGACGGATGTAAAACAAAGGTCGGACAGAAAACCCCGTTACTTCCTCGTCAGTCGTCACCTCGTGCCTGTCCCCCCAATGGGGAAAACTACTTGTCAAGTTGTCTCATTTTATTCCTGACCACTGAATCAGTCGGGTTTTGTCATTTCATATCAAAAAAAAGGCGAAGATCAATCGCAATAATTTTTCAAAGATATTTTTGATTCCCTTCCACTTTGGCTTCGGTAAAGTATAGAATTCGGTGATTAGTACTCATTGGCTTTTTTTTATAAAAAAAATCTTGATACTCGTTTTTAAAAAAAACCCATCATACGTAATCAAATGAATTCTCTTTCAGGTTTTCAGAAAAAACAAAATTTAAAAATCAAATATGTTATTAAAACCCCCCAAAGAGACAAATTGTGTCTTACTTCATTACAAGTAAACGTTTTATCCCCCTACAACTTTACAATTAAATGCTGTAGGATCAATATTTTTTCGTTACAAAAGTAAAATTTTCAATATTATTTAAATTCGTGCGATTGTTAGATTGGCAGATTGATGAAGTAGCAGTGTGGAGAAACGGTTGTAAAAAAAATTTATTTGGGGTTTTAAAGTTTGCACACAAAGAGATATTTATAAGCCAACCCTTCTTTCCCGAATCTCTTATCTTTTATGTCGATCTGACAATATCCTTTTTTGCTCTAAACCGCTCCCCGTGGGGACCCCGGCAAACCCCCAAAGAGATGCAGGCCCCTTCCACAAACGTTGAGAATTGCCTACCTTTACGGGGCACTTCAACCAAACCCCAAATTTAAAAGCCCGCGTAGTTTTGACCAGTAGCGCCCTACTAGGGATTTTCTTGAAACAAAAGGGAAAAAAACCGGCCTAACAATGCTTTTTTTTGTTCTTGAAGATCATATTTATAGAATAAATTTTTTCAGGGTGTAATAACATGCCAGCAGTGACCAAGGGTATCGAATATTGCACGACCCAAAGGGTTATAATAATTTTTATTTTTTTAGGGAAACCTGCCCCGGGGCAATTCATGCCCTCTTCGGTAAATATAGGTATGTCGCGGATAGGACAATTGTGAAAATTTTCCCAGGGGTATTTAAGAGGACTCAAAACCTTTCATTCACATTAAAAAAAAATGAGGAAAAACCCCGGAAAAAACTTCAGTCCCGTATTTCCGGTCCGACGGAAATTTTAACCCGACCTCCCGAAAAAAGAGTCGAGCGCTTAGCGCTCGAGCCAACACTGTCGTAAAGCAGCCAAGGTCCCCTAAATTCCGTTGGAGATTGAGTAAACCTTTTCAATCTTTACTCGTATTTCGTACTGGCAAAGTTTTTTCCATTATTGTATCATTTTAAAACCGGGTTTTTAACAGTTATTTTGAAAAGGGGGGAATCACTAAAAAATAATTTGAAATAAAAAGGAAAAAAATTTCTTGGGGTTAAAAAATCGTTTTAAAATGCTTCAAAATGACTTTTTTAAAAACGTATAAAAAGTATTAAATAGGAAGCTTCGCAAACTCTTTTTTAGGGGCGTTGTTGGAGAGGTATGTTTTTTTAACGAAAAAAGTGAAAAAATTTCGATTTTCATTAAAATTTTTTCGATTGCGGTTTTTTTGAAATTGTTTTTTTTTAATAATATTAAAATTTTGTAAAGAATAATAAATAAAAGGGTTTTTTTAAAAAAATTAAAAAAATTTTTTTTTTTTTTTTTTGGGGGGGTTTTTTTTTTTTTATTAAAATTAATAATAACAAACTAAATTAAAAGCATTAAAAGGGGAAGCATTTGATTAATTTTTGTTGGTTAAAAAAATTAATTTATTTTAAAAATTAAAAAATCTTTAATAAAAGAATATAATAAAAGATTTAATAAGGTGTGTAAAATAATTTTAATTGAAATGGTCATTAATATTGGGTTATTATTAAAAAGGTGGAAAAAGGGGCGGCCCTAAAAGGTTCCCCAAATTTTAAAATTGGATTTTAGTGGTGGCCAAATAAATAATAATGCAGATTAGTAATATACAAGGTCCCTAAAATTATTAAGCATTTAAGGGGAGAACGGCAAAAGCGTAAGGGTGCAGTCCGTGGCGCAAAACCTGTCCCTTAACGTGTTTTGGGAGCCCGTGGATGCTTTCAAAGGCGCCCCGGAACCACCCCGAGATGTCCGTTAAAAATGCCGAAGATTCCAGATGAACGCATGTCCAGTGGATGATGTCCAGATGAATGCATGTCCAGATGGACCATGTCCAAGGAGCATGCCAGTTTTGGTTTTCCCATTGGTTTTTAGTTTGGGCGCAGCCAAAAAAAAGGCCAGTCATTACCTTCCCATTTTATTTTTATTCCAAAATTCATGTCCCAACCATCCGAAAGCTTGGGCCAAAAAAAATTTTTATGCCAGTTTTAAATTGAAAAAAAAATTTTTGGATGCTTCGTTTTAAAATTTTCAAATATTTTTCCATTTTCAAGATGAAGCATGTCGATGAATTGGAAAGCCAGTGGAAGGGAGAGAGTTTGGGCCCTTTTTTTTTTGAATTTTTTAGTTTTAAGGTTTTGGCGTATTTTCACAAGAATTTTTCATTTGGGGTTTAATTTTTCCTAAAAACACCGAAAAAGCTTGAATTTTGAATTGCAAGCCAAAAAGGGGAAATTTAAAGAAAAAAAGAAAATAACCCCATGTTTAAATATTGCAAATCTTTAATTTTTGCCCCAAAAAAATTTCAAAATGGGAAAAGGGACATTTTCCTTTTTCTTTTTTTAAGTTCCCTTTTTTAACCAACTTTAAAATTTTATTGGGTTTAAAAGGTTGGTGTTTTTCCCCCAAAATTTTTATGTTTTTGGGGAATTTAAATCGAAAAATTCGTAATTTTTACTTTTAACCCCCACCAAAATTTTTTGGGGGGGCCATTAAAAAATATCCCAACCGTAAAGCCAACCCCCGCGGGAAAAATGCCAACTTTATTTATTGAAAAATTGAATGGCCAAAAACTATGTTTCTTTTCCTACCCAATTTTCCCCTTTTTGTACCTTTTTCCATGACTTTAAAATTTCTTAATGCTGAATAACCCCAACAAAATTTTGATTTAAAAAATTTCCTTTTGGGGAAATTTAAATTTCCCCTTTCATTTGGGGGTTCCCCAGGTAACGCGCTTTCTCTTGAAGGGGTCATCGGAAAAAAGCTCCCCGGACTCAAAGCTATTTCTCAAGGCCACGAAGATGCTTTCTTCCGGCGTCATGTTGTATCTCTCGGCAAGTTATCTGAAATGAAAATATAATCTCGCATGTGACTTTGAAAAGGCATGCTTTCTCCTGAATCTCAACAGAGCGTTTGTTTTTTCCTTCTGTCGTCAATGCGAATGTAGGGGATTGCGTCCTCTTTAACAGCACTCAAAAATGCCCTTCATAACAATTGTCAAAATTCCAAAATATTTAGACACCTGAAGAGGGGCATACATTCCACCATGGGCAAGTTTTTCACTAGAATTTAAAGTGAAATTTCCTTTTGTATACATTTAAATAAAAATATTTTTTAACAAAAATTACAGCAAATAATAATGTAGCACACATTATTTAAAACGTGTGTATTTCCAAATTGTGAAGAAAAGTCATGCATTCCTATTAACCAAGTATAAGAATCGACGATTTAAAGATTGACCGTTTTTTCTATTAGTCAATTACACAATTTCATATATGATTGAGTATTCATACGTCCTTTATGACAACTGATCAAAATGACATTGACCCATTAAACGATTGGAAATTGTAGCTTTTATAATCTATTTGCACCAGACTCGAGCTACAACCCTTGTCCTGTCTCCACACCCCACCCTTTTTCACAATCACCCCGACCTCCCAACAATGCTTTTAACTTAATTATTTTCGTATGTATTCAGATCGATTATATTTACGTACCTTGGTTTGATGGCTACCACTACCGGGCGCAGAAGTAGACGATATCACTCTCTGTTACGACTTCGTTCATTCGGTCTCTCCCTCATGAAGAACACTCAACAAAACCGTACATTTACAATTCTCGTGGACTTGCTTTATACCCCTAATCCTAGCAGGATTTGTACGAGAATTAACATGTTGACAGGAAGACAGATTTTGAAACAATGAATCATATTTTCTTGTCATACAACGACACTGCCAAAAGGAGCTCATAAATATAGGACATGAAACATCCTTATCGTAACTATAGGTATGCTGTATAATCACACGTACCATGCCGATCAGGAAGCACTCATATGTAGGCCAATTCTAGAAAGTAATTTATTTATGAGGCATTATGAGTATGGTGTAGCACAGTTGTAGAGTCAACAAACGAGGTACTATCGTTTTGATTTAAGCAGGATTTATGGGAGGTATTTTTGGAAGAGGCTTGAGCAAAAATTACCGCTACATGTTTGGATGTTTTGTTAAAGAGGTAGCTTATGCGTAACGCACGAGATTTGTTTTTCGGAAAGTCGTGGGTTCTACGGATACCCACCGTTGCCAATGACAATCCTCACTGAAAGTTTGTAAGGGTTTCCAACAGTGTACGAGTACCTATAGTCTGACCTAGAGGACAGTTCTTGGTCAGGGATACTTTTGAACCAAATGAGGATTTTTTATTGTCAAAATTAAAATTAAAATTTGTTTACATTATTGGGTAATCCAATTTTTACAAATGAAGTGCAACGTATTATATGCATTATTTAATACACATTGCTAGATTGAAACGGTAATAAAAGACATTGATTTTCAAACCGACAGATGAATAGCTATGCCTTACGCACTCAAAAGCATTGAGATCTAACAGCGTTCATTGTTGTGTCTGCATCTATGTAAGTAGGTTTATTTAATTGTCCTCCTTTGTAAATCAGTTTTTTAACTGAATCGGATGTACGTTAAATTAAAAATAAAATCAATACAATAAAATAAATAAATAGCCTTCTACATCTGCGTTCTGTTTATACATAAATTAAAAGCCAGTCAAAATTTTATTTGCAACTACATGCAAATAAACATTCAAATTTATTGTTTAAAGCTTTGCAAGGATGCAGTCACGTCGCGAATGTAGGTACTTGGCTATATAAGCTTGGCCCTTCTTTTAGATCTCAATGCTTTTGAGGAGTGCGTACATGGCTTGGCTGTCCTTTTACAAGTTTTTCTTATGTGTAGGATACCATTTCTCTTTTTCTTTTCTCTTCTTTTCTTTTCATTTCTCATTCTATTCTCATAATTTTACTAGTGTAGTGTGAACATTAATAATGAGCTAGCTCCCTCGTTTTGTTACGTACGTAGTTAGTAAAAGAATATAATGGATTGTAAAATATATAAACCTATATTTATTTGTGTAGAGCCTACTAAAAATTATGATACTTGTCATTTGAGAATTGTTTGGTTTTTGACAGCTGTTGGCGAGTGAACAAAGGCCTTTAGAAAGTGTCTATGACAATAACTTCGAATCGTAATTCTTTGACTGATTGGATTGAGATTGATTGATTGATGTGGGGGCCTTACTTCTCGTATATGCGATTGCGTCAATCGATGTGATGGTCTATGACGAGAGACAAGGGTGAATGCCACTTTCAACGAGCTTCAACGCTTCTACAACTACAAATCACATTACATATAAAGATGCATAAATCCACAACGCTTTAGGTTTAAGGACATGCCCGTACAGGAGACTCCAGATAACGGACATATCGGCGCAGAAACCGGCTACCCACTTTTTGTGTCCAGGAATTAGGGAACGGGATAGGGGGAGGAAGATAAGGACTATAAAATAACAATGATTCTAGACATTCACATTATGGTGCATTTTCAAAATGTATTTATTTAATTTTCAATGGTAAAAGAAACAATACAACCTAATTGGTAATATGTTTACTTTGAATTATGTATAACCGTACAACTTAGCAACAGAAAACACTTAGTTTGACACTTTTGCATCGATGTATTACTTTTTATGTTTTCATATGATATTAGAACCACAGTGTAGTCTGCTGATTAAAAATATATTTTTTTATTGTTTTTTAAATGAAATTAGAACCACAGTGTAGTCTGCTGATTAAAAATATATTTACAAAATAAACACTAAAAACGACGCATAGCATTAAAGTTTTCTACACAAACTGTTACGCCACTAGCTTTTTAGTGTTTACTTTAGGTCCGCGAACGAACAGACCTCATATCATTCATCAATATCATTACCTTGTTTACTAGAAAACGAGGCTTTAGGCCTAATTTTGTTGATGTTTACAACTGCCCTCAAGATATTTCAGCTAGCTCGCCCACATAGATACTAATTTACCTCACACAAGAGCAACCTTTCATGTAGTTCACCCGTGACTCCGCTTTCACAAGGTCAACTGAATCTCCCAGCGGACTTTGGTACTTTCACCACATGTGTTCCTCAAATTCATCAAAATTGGCCTTGGAGATTCTATACAGCGCTAGTGCAATCGCAAGAGCTCTCTTTTTCCCAAACAAATACTTAGAATGCGTAAACCAATGAACTAATCCATCTGCAGTTTCTATCTTCACAAATCAAATCAGTAAACCAGATATATTTAGAAATCTCTCTCTGCTTTACCAAAAGCAGGTAAAATGTAAGCCTAACTATACAATAAAAACACAACTTGGCAATGCAGCACATGGGAAGCTAAAACCCACTATCAGCAGCAGCAGACTCCGGATCGGGGGGTCGTCGAATCGACCCCCGCCAGCTGGATTCCAACGTTTTCTTCCGACACTATTATGATGCACACGGATTCATTAGTGTGGTTCCAGCATTCGCTTGGACATATTCATGATAAATAGCATTTTGGTGTTAGGGTTTGAGCTCGGGCCAATTTTTTTTAACAGTGTTTACATTCTGGATCACTTTTCAACCTTCAATTTTCACCAAAAAAATTAACTAATTTTTTGGATGGTTTTATAAATGAGAAGTGCAATGCGCGAGCAGAGCACATTTCAACATTTCAAATAATTTTCCCCTTCACAAGTTTGGTAAATTTATACTACCCGCTTGGTGGCATATTTTCTGTCCGTTACTGAAAAAGTATGAACAATTTGGAAAATCTGCTCTGATCGCAACTAACATTTGTGTTATATGAAATAAACTAATATTTAGTAAATTTAATACAATTTAATAAAATTATCCAGTAGAACAGGTAATAATTCTTTAAATTAGTGATTATTGGACATTACACTGCTCTCTATCAATATTTTATTGTGATATTTCGACTTTTATTCAAAAGTCTTTTACAAACTGAAGGTTGAACAAAGGAAAAATACCAACATATTTGTGCAAACCAGAATCCGATAGGACACACGATGGAGCCAAGCGATCCAGATTATACCTCTGCATGATTCAATGTCAAAGCCTAGTGAGGTTTCCCTGATTATTTTAAAACTGTTTAGACTATTTATCTCGCATTTTGTGTGGAAATGTGACGTAGGGTGCATGCCAGGTTGTAGGATCAAGGAGAAAATCAACGTCGAGTTATAACTTAGATGTAGTTTCACTGGTTTCACATCATTGCTTGAGGGCCCCGTCCGTGTATCCAAGGCGCTCCAATTCTGAAAAAAAAAATTTGTACTTTGTAATGACGAGGATTGGCATCTTGAGGAATGCATTTCAACTTGAACTTTTGCATGCAGACAGGTGAAATTGTGGTTACTAAATTGCGATGTATATTTTTATGACAGTTATAAATATTGTTTAGTTTATTCCTGGATGTCGGTAAGCACAGAATAAAAACTATTATTGCGGAGAGGTGGGGTCTACATCCCCATCTCACTTGGATACGCCGCTGTGCATGCGTTAATAGCAATTCTCTCAGGTTACAGAAAGAAAGAAATGTTTGGCAGCAGAAAATAATAATTTTTACAAATGAGGTACCTATTTCTTTTATACCTAGAAAACCTTGGGAAATCTGTTTAGTCTAGTCCTAGTGAGGTGGGGGGTATGGAGCTAAATCGAGACACGAATCAGGATCTCGTGCGTTACGCATGATCTACAAACAATGTGTGTGCCACACGAGCTACCACTGTAACCATAGAAACTATAATAATCATTGCTGATTATCTCTTTTCATATATTTAATTTCAAGCATCTTCTTCGGGAATCAAAAAAGAAGAAGTTCACATTTCTATTTTACTGTCACTTTCTAATTGTTATTTTTAAAGGAGATTTGTGCCATTTTCCTTTTTTCATATTCAAAGGCTGTGTATTTTTATTATGGTTTTGGTTTTTATTTAATTTGTTTTGATGTGAGTGATGTTATAATTTAGGCCTTATGTTATGTTTGTTATTTGAATGTATATATTGTGGATGTATTGTGTTTAATTGTTGAGTTTGTATGTAGTTGTTGATTGTCAATTTAGTTTTTCTTTTTTCTATTTTCTATTTTCTATTTTCAATTCAATTTTTAATTTAAATTTTTGTTGTTCCAAGCACATTATTCTTAATTTTAATAATCTACTTGATTATAAATGTTATTATATTAACTATTTAGGGATATCACACACAATTCTGTGTTTAAGGGCAATGTTCGTTTTGATATTCCTTCCTGATTAAATGTACAATGGTATTGAATAATAATAATATAATAATAATAATAATAATAATAATAATAATAATAATAATAAGATAAAATGACGAAACAATTATTCGTTAACTTACCTTTGGCCACTACAGGGTGTGTCGTAAACGCTGAAATCCAGCCTGGAAGGTTGAAATTTGGCTGAATACCTCCATATTCTTTCGGGAGATATTGTGTCTCGATAAATTTGTGAAGAGATTTGAAATCACTACCGTGAAAATGAACAAGGGAATACATATCTTTGTCCAAGAACGGTTTAAACGCTGCGAATACGCGATTAAATATCTTTGGTTGGTTTACTATGTGGACCTCGACCGGTCGAATCGGGAAGCTCAGCTCTATAGGAAGAAAAGAGATAAAACATTAGTTGTTGATAGCGAACCTTCCAATAAGCGTCATATTTTTTCTATCCATCCATCCATCCACCCTACTGTGAGTGCGTCACGTCTCACGATAAAAACTTGCTAGCCTCAGAAAGTTTGAACATTCACCTACACCATTACTGTACGCGCGCACAGGCAACGGACTTTCTTTAAGTTTTTAGCCTATCAGCGGTTGTGTTGATTAATTAGCTTCGTTCCTTCTTCTGGGAACTCCCTTACCCGTGACTGTTGTCATCAATGTGTACATAAGTTTTTACATTCCATCTAATATATTTTTCATTTTAAAACATTGTGTATTCACATGACTGTGTCTATTGTATATGCTTATGTATTTTTTCAAGTATTCAGTATTTATTGGCATTATATATAATAATGTAAATTACAATGCGTTGTACATATCACGATGGTATCACGATGGATGGTAAATAAAATAGGTTTAAACGTATTGCTTGATCATTTTGATTTAACATTTTGGTGCATACATGAGTCAGCACCACTGTTACAGAAAGCAATTCATGATTGTTACCGTTTTTTCCTTTTTTTTTATTTTACTCACAATGTTGGCAGTTGTCATAATGTGCGTATAAATGGCAAGAGACACCCACTTCCAGACTGAGAGATGTGAACTTACCCCCGATAGCTGCAATATCTTCTTAGCAATCCTGGGAGTAATCTTTAACACGTGCTGCATTGTCAATCCCTTCAAGTCGTATAAAATTACTCCTCCACATATCTGAGATCGTTGTTCAAGTACAGTCATCTCAAGAATCATCAAACACTCCATTAATATTTCTTCCACGCGACACAAACTCGCATTCCAATTCTCTGAAACAATTATTACAGGTGGACGTTATTTTAATATCCCACCCAAACCCAACAAAAAACGTGTCGCTGTACATTCTGGAATGTGTGTCATGGAGAAGGTATCAGGCATGAGCGGTTAAGGTGCCAGCGTCAAAAACGTTTGGCTTTACATGGCTTCAAGAATGAATGACATAATATTGAATATTAAATATTATCTACTACTACCATTCAGAAATTAAAAAAGTCGCCCCCAACCGAGATTCGAACCACGGGTTTCAATCTTACATATTTACACAATGCACTTCTTATTTACCTGGATATATTACAATAAACACATTTTTAAAACTTGACACAGGTTATATTTTATTTTTATATTTGAACGATATTTCAAAGATACTCCAGCTTTTTCTTCAGGTTCTTGTTACTTTTCTTCTGTTTACAGCCATAGCAACTTCTTTATTTAAGATTGTATTTAAGATTGTGTGGTTCGAGTCCCGGTTGGGGCGGACTTTTTTAATTTCTGAATTGTAGTAAATAATAACAATTACACCTACGGGAGTGTTTCCCGTCCAACCTTAACGAGAATATTAAATAGTTTTCCACCAAATGAAGAGTTTGTAGTCATCGCAATCAGGGAGGTCAGTAGCATTTTTTCCAGGGGGGAGAATGAATTTTTTCTTTTCCTAGGAAAACGTCCCACCGTGTTGTTGGATGAGCGTAATTGGTGCGTTGAGCTGCAATGTGTTATGCGGATTTTCTGTTGTTCTGTGAAAAAATCATAACTAAGTTGAAGATTTTTTTTAAATTATTTAAATTAAATAAAAAATAATGTTTAATTTTAAATTTTTTTTAATTAATCGTAATTTACAAAAGAAAAAACTCGTAAAATTGTGATTTTCATAAGAAATAACTATTTGATTGCGCTTAAATTTCACACGAATACATAAATTAATAAAATTAAGGTTCTGTGAAAAAATTATTACAATCGGATAAAGCATGTAGGTGTTATAAGTCGAAGACTGTTTAAAAAAATCGCAAAAAATCGTAAAATTGCGATTTTCATGAGAAATAATTTTTCGATTGCGCTCAAAAACGTGGCAGGTCTTTGTTCAGAGATTTCGAAGGTCTCCAGAAAATTTCATCGCAATTTGAGTATCGGTTTAGCCGGAATAGTGTTAACAGACACACAAAAATACAAACAAAGAAAAAAAAGAAAAAAGAAAAGAAAAGAAAAGAAAAAACATTCCGGATTTTTTTCTCCAGTGTAGTGAAATGGAATCTTCGCTTCGCTCATCCAATCAGCCCCCATCAGTGCACGAATTGGAAATTAAAAGTCGACGGGATGGTTTTACGAGCGAAGTACTTTCGTGGAACAGGGAACACGAATTGGGTGTGTGTGAAGCCTGTCGCCAATGGTGGCGCAGGCGAAAATTATGAAAATCAGGTTTATAGATTGAGTTTGGTGCGTTTTAGTGGACTGAATGCTATTTAAAATAATGTAGTTGTTGAACAGAAAAAACTAGAAAAAAAACGATCAGTAATAATTTTGAAAATCCAGGGAGTAGAATCCACCAAGTGGATGTCCCGATATAGCAATTTATCAAAAATCCTCAAATAAAGCAAAATATTATGATAAATAAACACTTTTAAATCGTGTTTGACGTTGACAAAAACTAACCCAAATACCAAATTGTGACAAGATACATGACAACGTTATAGTGTAGAACTGTAGATTGTTTTTGTGTAGAATGTAGATAATATGTTTATGATAATATTATGCATTTATATTTTGTATGACATATATAAGCATTTCGTTGATTATTTTATGAGCGTAGCGAGCGAAGTGAAGATTCCATTTCACTACACTGGAGAAAAAAATCCGGAATGTTTTTATTTTTTCCTGTTTGTATTTTTGTGTCTGTTAACACGATTCCGGCTTAACCAATACTCCAATTGCAATTAAATTTTCTGCAGGCCTTCCAAATCTCTAAACTTAGAACTGCCATGTTTTTTAGCGCAATCGAAAAATTATTTCTCGTGGAAATCGCAATTTAACATTTTTTTCGATTTTTAAAACAATTCTTAGACTTATAACACCTACATGCTTTATCCGATTGTAATAATTTTTTTACAGAACCTAAATTTTATTGATTAATATATTTGTGTTAAATTTGAGCGAAATCGAAAAATTATTTCTCATTAAAATCGCAATTTTACGATTTGTTGTGATTTTTAAAACATTTCTTCGAATTATAACACCTACATGCTTTTTTTATAAATATATTGTAATATTATTTTCACAGAACCTTAATTTTATCAATTGATATATTCTTGTGAAATTTTATCACAATCAAAAAATTATTGCTCTTCAAAATCGCAATTTTACGATTTTTTTTCGATGATGATGATGATGATGATGATGAATGATTTTTTCACAGAACCTTAATTTTATGAATTAATTTATTCCTGTGGAATTTGAGAGCAATCAAAAAAATATTTCTAATGATCACATGGCAGCTCAATGCACCAATTATGCTCATCCAATAACGCGCCTTAAAAAGCGTTTGCGAAGCTTCCTAGTTACAATATACATGCGACACTTATGTTTTATTTCTTTTAGCCTTGCAATGAGTATCGAGAATATGGGGTCGATGGCTCAGCGGTGACCACAGCGGTTGTGTCGCTTTCCTTTGTTGAGTTAGTAGTAGTGTACTGATCTTCTAGACTTACCTATTTTAAATATAAGTACTCTTCTCCCCAGCTGGTCCAGTGAAGTAAGCGGGATAAGCACTTGTTTTTGCCTGACATATCCAACATTTCCATTCCATGGATTCACGTTTGTAATATATTTTGGGTTATTTTTCTTGAAATTGCAGTAGTTTAACATCTATATCAATATTGAATAGAATTAGTAAATACACAATAAAATGGTGCACACTGAACCAGTGATAGCAGTAAATAAATAAATAAATTGTATTTAGAGTCTACCCACTCAGTTATATAACTGATTTTCAGTGGGGGACAGTAAATCAAAGCGACCAAGCCAACCCTGTAGGCCCCGACGCAATCGGCGAGTGAGCGATAACCAACCAAAGATCGATATTTTTAATAGGAAATATAGCAATCAGTAGTATGGACAGTGCGAACACCAGCGGATCAACGCCAGAATCAACAATGCCGATTTAGAACAACTCTGAATTTATTATGTGCTTCGTTGCTAGTACGGCTCCAAAGTCACCGTTTACAAACTCTTAAGACAAGAACTGATGGACTTAAGTCCAAATCAGAAGTTAAAAAACTTCTGGCTTTGGCGGGAATTGAACACTGGACCTTCTGCATTGGAAGCAGATACGCTAACCACAAGACCAACGAGCCACTCAAACCAACTACAAACTACTACTACAAAATAGGCTGCCAATTTCATTATTAAACTTCCAAACAACAACAATAAAACTACGCCGTAATTTTAAGAAAGCCAAATGAAGAGCTTTTAAAGACTTTTTCTTATGAAACTTGTACATGGTACCTCTGTAGCTAGGGTGTGCGGAACGTTGTGATAAGTTTGATGGACTCATTTATGATTTGAGGAAGATCTCGAAAAACATTTGGTGGCGACGTGTAAAAAAGTAAAAATAAAAAGATTTAAAAAATGTGAGCATTATGCCTATTGATAGCGGTAATGAGAAATGGTGATATAAAAACCCAAATTTAGTTTATTTTTAAACGCGTGTTTCGCAATTTCACTAAAATATTTAAAAACGTTAATAAAATTATTTTTGTCGTCTGTTCAGTCTGGACCGGCACCTCCACCAAAAATCGCGTCAAATCCTTGACCGACACCTCTACCATTCACCCCGATTTTTCACATTGAAAGGTGGAATTTCGCGAATTAATTTGCGCTTTGACCAGTTTCATACAATTTTGTTCGTTATTTCGCGCTACAAGAGATTTCGCGAAATTCGCATTTGCAAAATGTGTTTTTTCCACCTCTAAATGATACAATTTGTCGACATGTAATATTACATTTGAGGCAATAAAATGGACATTAAAAAAAAACGCGAATTTCGTTATCACCATTTTTCACTACCCCTACCTATATATTGGGTAAATAGTCCAGTGCAAATAAGGTTTGATCTGGACATTTAAAGCTACTAAGCGGTACTTTGGGGATATGTTCAGACAACCTCCTTAAACATTTTCTGAAAGTTGCCACTCGACCCGAAATGGGATGCTCCTGAAATCCTGGAAAAACTGCATTAGACATGAAGTAACGTCGTACAACCAGGGATTTTCTTTAAATGCAAAGTAAAGCTAACCGGGGACCCATTTTTATAAAATTATATTTTTGTTGAAATGACAACTTGTCAACAATTCGACAAAAGTCTGGTGTAATACCTGGAAACACAAAAGTCCTGGAATGTCCCGTAAATTTCCTCAAAATTTGACCATATGTATACGGATTGTCGTATACGTATAAACTAGGAAAACGCTTAAGTCCCGCCGCGTTGTTGGATGAGCGTAATTGGTGCATTGAGCTGCATTGTGTTACGCGGATTTTCTGTTGTTCTGTGAAAAAATCATTACTTAGTCGAAGATTTTTTTTTAATTAAATTAAATTAAATTAAAAATTAACTTAATTTTTTTTTAATAAACCGTAATTTTGACGTAATTTTAAAAAAAAATCGTAAAATTGCGATTTTTATGAGAAATAATTTTTCGATTGCGCTCAAATTTCACACGAATATATTAATTCATAAAATGAAGGTTTTGTTAAAAATCAATACAATCGGATACATGCATGTAAGTGTTATAAGTCGAAGAAATTTTTTTAAAAAATCGAAACAAATCGTAAAATTGCGTTTTTTATAAGAAAAATTTTCCCGATTGCACTCAAAAACGTGGCAGTTCTAAGTTCAGAGATTTCGAAGGCCTCCATAAAATTTCATCGCAATCGGAGTATCGGTTTAGCCGGAATCGTGTTAACAAACACACAAAAATACAAAAAAAAGAAGAAAAAAAAAAAACATTCCGGATTTTTTTCTCCAGTGTAGTGAAATGGAACCTTCGCTTCGCTCGCTTCGCTCGCTACGCTCATCCAATTACGTATATTGTATATTATATATTAAGTAATATTATAATAATTTTGTAACTATTAAATTATGAGATGAAGGTATGTCAAAAGTCATGTATAAATTTTAATCTCATTAAACAGCTAGTTTATTATTATTGGATGAGCGTAGCGAGCGTAGCGAGCGAAGCGAAGATTCCATTTCACTACACTGGAGAAAAAAATCCGGAATGTTTTTTTTTTTTTTTTCTTTCTTTTTTTTTTTCTGTATTTTTGTGTGTTTGTCAGCACGATTCCGGCTAAACCGATACTCCAATTGCGATGAAATTTTATGGAGGCCTTCGAAATCTCTGAACTTAGAACTGCCACGTTTTTGAGCGCAATCGGGAAATTTTTTCTCATAAAAAACGCAATATTACGATTTTTTTTCGATTTTTTAAAAAATTCTTCGACTTATAACACCTATACATTCTTTATCCGATTGTAATGATTTTTTCACAGAACCTTAATTTTATGAATTTAGATATTTGTGTGAAATTTGAGCGTAATCGAAAAATTATTTCTCGTGAAAATCGAAATTTTACGGTTTTTTTTCTTTTTTAAAATAATTCTTTGATTTATAACACCTACATGCTTTATTCTTTTGTAATGATTTTTTCACAGAACCTTAATTTCATGAATTTATATATTCGTGTTAAATTTGAGCGCAATCGAATAATTATTTCTTATAAAAATTGCAATTTTACGATTTTTTTCTTTTTAAAAATTATGATTAATTAAAAAAATTAAGTAACTTTTTTATTTAATTTAATTTAATTAAAAAATAAAGTTAATTTTTTATTAAATTTAATTTAATAAAAAAATCTTCGACTAAGTAATGATTTTTTCACAGAACAACAGAAAATCCGCGTAACACATGGCAGCTCAATGCACCATATACGCTCATCCAACAACGCGGCGGGACTTAAGCGTTTTCCTAGTTTATACAATGTTACAGATAAGAAAAATTATTGTACCGCAAACATTATAATTAATAAAATGAGTTAACACCAGGACTATGATTGGATGTTGATACTTTTAAGTTGAATTGTTACAATCGATTTTTAATGAAGACGGCGTCGATGAACAGCTGGGGGGTCCAGATCTGCATCGGATTCCATCTCATCTGCGTCAGGTTCTACGTCTAAATCATGATCGGGATCATCATCCTCACCATCATCGTCCAAATCTTCAAAAGCATTGCTGCGATTGCTGCAACCATGGCCTATACACAACTTCCACACATGTTTGTACACTTCAGTCGGTGTTTACTACTGCTGCAGTTTGATGATTCACACCCTGTGGTGCAATTACAGGATATGAGTTTCAGCAAGTCTTGTGGCACTGGTGCCTTAATTGAGGCTGGTGACTGGGACGAGAAGACCATTTTCATTCACCCAACCCCAATCTGTTGGTGCTAGACTAACACCTCGCCATTCCTGCACTTAGAGATAAGTCCTTAAGGAATGTTGCCGGGGTGCTTCTGATGTGGGGGGAAGAGAGCAAAGATCAAAGTTTCCCGTAACTGGTTGCCGGGCAATTGTTTTAATGTAAATTTCCGCTCGTCTCTTATCTAGGCTCTCATAGGTGTTTCCCGCATAGAGAGCTGATATGAATGTATCTCCTGCTTGGGCTATTTCATCTGGCATAGCGTTAGGTCTGTTGAAAACACACATTTGCTGCTGCAGTTTTGAGCTTGATTTGAGTTTCTTGTATCCGGCTTGATCTTTCCCTGATTATGGATACATGAAATTGTATCACACCCTGATATGGCGTGGATAAATAGCATGTGTGGTTGCACTTCTCCAGCTTCTACTTGTAGAGATTTGCTGCTGTACAACCTTTTTGCCTTGTCTCTACTTCCAGTCCAGGCACCAACATTTACACATCTAAGTTAGTATCTGTGAGCGCAATGAGTAGAACTATCAGGTCCGTGTCTTGCCCAAAGATCCAGGTGTCCTCTCCGCATTTTGCGTGATCCAGGGCTGTCGTCACAATGTGCCTGTCTGCGTCCGCAGGGGCTTGAACAACTTGAATACCAGCAGCAAGTAGGTGATGTGACAGGAGACTGATCAGACTTGTCTGATTGTGTGGATTAGTCAAAAACGTATCTTGAGCTGTGACAGCTTGGGCATTTTCTTCAACAAGGACATCGATCGAGGTGCCTTTAGCTGCTTGACGAGCATGTGCAGAACTTTTAGTGGAAGATTGCATGTATCCGTTGAATACCACAGTTGCATTTGGACCATACCTTTGTTGAGTGATGTATGATATGACACGTATGTGGAGCATATGTTTCCATATGTTTGTGTACGTAACCAGGGAACTTGACAAAGAAGGTATCCACCATCTATTACGAATCTCTGAGGGACTGGTAGCCCTATGTAATTTATTTCTTTAGTTCATAGAATACGGACATCAGAGTTGATTTGGTACCTGTTCGCATGGAAATGCCATCAAACAATGCTGTTGGTGGCTCTTTCAGCTCAAAGGTTTGGTTAACATTTAATTCTTCGTCACTTCGTACAGTACATAGCATACGATGGAATAATTGCATCTTGGTTTACGGCAACAAGTTTTTCTCGGACAACCATTGCCTTTGTGGACCTTGCCAGTGTAACAATGTTGTCTTTTTTCCGCAGGTACAAATCACTGAAAGGGATTCCCTTCATAGCCTTCATTGATGCTGTTCCAATTTCTAGCGCGTTATCACAGTTGACTTTGTCATTGGCTATTCTGCCTGTTGCGATTGATACTAGTAGTGGCGAGCTCCTCTCAAATGGGTGGTGCAGATGCAGCCATTCCAGCAACTTTTCGAAATCCAGGCCATCACGTGATTGCCGCGACTCGCGAAGCTCTACATGTTGATCTATTGATTGAGCAGAAACTCTAGTGTACGTTTCCATGGCATCCATAATCTTGGCGCAAGCTGGTGCGCATTGAACCCACTTGGCAATTGTAGAATCGGACAGTCCTCTTTCGACTCTTTCACACAGGAAACAGTGTATTTTGAAGTCAAAAGATGGCATTCTAATCATTCTAGGCTCCGGGGGATCTTTCAAGGAACGTTTTGGTCGACGCGTATACGCCTTCCTACACTCGTTGTGAAGCTTAACTGAAGTTTTTCTTACCAACAGTTCATCAACATTGTCTTCCCTAATTTTACTTGCATTACGAATTGCGTTTAATGCACTTACAGTCACCCACCGTACCACGCTTACATCCCTCATACTCACACAATATGCACTTATCCTCTTCTTCATCAGCAGGCACAACCGAGATATCCATTTTTTACTCACTAGCCACTCGCAAACAACTTATACAGAGTAAAACGAATGACTGTGCTCCCAACCGACCCATTGCAACACTGACCACAACTGAAAAAAACGCGACACGAATAGACTTGCAAGAACAAAGCATTCTCTAATTGTAAGGTGCGGGGCAGCGAGGTCATATCGATCCGATGCCAACAACATAGTATGCAGTGCACATGCAAGACATTGTCTATTACCTCTACGGACAAAAACTGAGCCACACCCAGAGCTGATAGAGTTTCTACCACATATAATGACGGAGCAAACACAATCAAAGTGTGTTTTTAACATGGCGCAGCTATACCAGGTTTACAGGCGTATCCCATGCGGGAACGAGTGGGAACTTTCAGAAAATGTTTAAGGAGGTTGTCTGAACATATCCCAACAGGTTTCGCTTAGTAGCTTTAAATGTCTAGGTTTGCACCTGAAATGGCGTAAATGCACTGGTCTATAAGGATTATGACGAAATGTGAATTCACAAAAAGTATGGTTGTCAATGTTAAGCAGAGATTTGGGTATTTGTACCAGCTATCCTACAGTATATAAGGTAAAAACAATTAACGTTTAGCCGTAAATCTTACAAGGAAATGTTCATTAAAGTTATAGTTTCAAGCTTGTATTAAATTGTAAACCTTTTTTATTCATCCAAAATTTTCACCCGTCGTACGTAACAAATTCTTCACTTTACTTCACTGTCGCTTTGGTGTTATAGTGTTACCGATTTGGTCGCCACATAAACTTGGTAAATTAATAACAGTGTCGATTATGAAAGAGAGCATGCAAGATAAAAACATCAGCAGTTGTACGTCTTAACAACATTCTATGTTCTAACGAGTATCATTTATGGCTGGTCATATTAAGATTAAAACTATATTTTACTCACTACAAACTGACGACACAAATTTAAGTCTACGCTTCAATAGTCAGATACCACTTTCTTCAAAATCCTCTAACTGTAAAATTATTCGTATCTTGTTGCCATGATTCGTATGAAATTAAAATACAATGTGTTTCAATTACCAACTTATGTGCTCCTCTAATATCATAATGTTCAGCTCTCAGGAACCGGATAAGAAACTCTTCGTCCATTCTATGGGCGAACACTTCTCCTCTCTCTGAAATCAAAATTCAAAATTCAGAAGCAATCAAATTTTTACTCTAGAATAATCTTATGTTTATACATAGTTAATATATTAATTCAATATCTTTAAGAATCTTACACTCGGTATTATAACGTAGTATTTGGTTTGGTTTTACCATAACGGTCATAATAGAATCATAATACTCTTTCTGGGGCATAATATTATAAGCCATAATTAGTTTGAGTTCCAGACATATATTTTTTTCAGGGAAAGTTTTCAAGTGTTAACATGAACTATGATGAAGAAAAAAGAACATAAAGAATATATTTTTTTTTGTAAAAACTAAAACTTCTTTTAAATTAAATTGTTATTATTTAAGTTTATGTTTTTAATACTCTGTTCCATTTTATATTAATAACGTAGCTTTATGAAGTATTAGGGCTCGATCACTGAAGTGGGTGAACCACAAGATTGTCACGTCTGAATCAGTACAAATATGCATATCTTTGTTACGTCACACAATAATATCTATGTATACGAGAGTTTTACATTTTATTTTTATTTTCAGGAAGGCATTCGGCGGCGCAGTATCTACTCATTTTGGGACGTGGTGGGCAATGAATACAATTTTAACATGGCTACGATAGGCGGATAGGAATTAGAAAATACGTGTTTTTCATCACCTACACTGATTTAAAAATGTTTACGACGCAAAATGTCAATATATTTGATAGCTAAGGTTCTTTCAGTTATATTGAAATACTTTTTGTCAGCCATGAAACGGTAGGTCTATTTCAAAAGCGTCAAAAGTGGCCAGCTGGCATAGCCCTTAGACCTGCTTTACAGGTTTCCAGTTTTTAATTGTTTTTTTTTTAAAAACAGAGCTTCAATTTCCATTGTTTTCTTGCTGAAACGTTAATAACAGATATAACAATATATATTCAATTGTTTGTTCGTAATTTTTGCCCACAAGTCGGCCGCATGACAGTCGATGTGAGGTCATCTGAAACTCTCGTATTCTAGACTTTTAGCCTTGATTTGGAAATAATATCCCAATTGTAGTGATGATCGATGATCAACACGACAAAAGTTAGTACGGCTAGGCTTAAAAAGTATTACCATGAATCATGTCGGAAAGGGTCTGAACTGCGCGTGCGCGCATCTGCGGGGATTCCCCTAGTGTAACGCGCGCTTTCTCTTGAAGCTCATCGGATAGCTCCCCCGACTCAAAGCTATTTCTCAAGACCACGAAGATGCTTTCTTCCGGCGTCATGTTGTATCTTTCGTCAACTGAAATAAATAAATATTTATTTAATGTAGACAACAGGTAGGGGTAGGGCTACAATAACTTTCCAGTTAGTTTGTGGAAAAGCAGTGCATGGTCAACGTTGTCAAAAGCCATGCTAAAATCTGTATAGTCCGTGTCCACCTTCTTGGTTGGCTCTTGTTGTAACAGTGGAAATCAATATCACTCATGAATGTAGCAAGGTTTGCGACAGTGAACGTTGTACTTCATAGTTTCGACTTTGTAATATTCTCTAGACTAGGCCGCTTCGCGAACACTTTTTCCAGTCGCGTTGATGGATGAGCTTTTTTTAAAAAATATTTATGTCCAATGATTACGTTTTTAAAGTCGGATCTCATTACTTTGTCTATAGTTACTTGATTTTACTTGTTAATTATACACCAGTAAAAGGCTTATATTTAAACCTTTATCTCTATTAATTTTGACCAACTTTTTCTTTCAAAAGGCATAACATTTATGTCAATGTAAAATATGAACGTTGTATCCCCACCCGTTTGGTCAGAATCGGCCCAAACATCACGAAAATATCGTATTAAAAACTGGAAAAAGTACAAGTTTCTATAAGAAATATTTCTTCAAATGTTTCACAAATCATAACATGTATAATTTCAGTGACTTTAAACGTTCCCATAAAGTTTCATCCAGATCAGAGTAGCCGTTTGCCAAATATTACGAAAATATATCATTAAAAATCGAAAAAAATCGTAAAAGTACGATAATCATAAGAAATATTTTATCGATTGTGATTGTACCCAAAAACGGTGGCAGGTCTAAGTTCAGAGATTTCGATGGTCCCTTCAAATTTTCATCAAGATTGCGTGCGCCGTTTGCCCGGTAGATCGCGAACAAACAGACAAAAAAACAAAACAACAACAAAAAAAACACCCGAGCTAATTTTTTGGGGGTTCAGTGAAATTGAAGTCTTCGCTTTGCTCATCCAAATTTTTTTTGGGTTCAATCGAAGAAATATTTTCCCATAAAAATCGTGCTTTTATGGCAACGAGAGATAGATAAGATCTCGCCGACCCCGGCATACATGGTTCACATTACGTACCACGAAACAGTAATGAAAGAACATAGTCAACCAAAAACGCTTATCCATTAACGCGACTGGAAAAAAGCACTCGCGAAGGACAACGGAACTCGAACGGGACTTATTGTGACATATGTCTGCATGTGCGATGAAAAACAGGCGAACCTCTGGACCGATTACACTAAAAAAATATAATAGACATCCGAAAACAGTTTACTGAGAACTGTTCAGCAAAATCCGTTATGATTCAAACGTACAATGAATATTAAATGAAAAAAATGCTGAACATGTGTAAAATTTAAATTAACGACAATGGTTTTGTTCTTGAAGTAATTTTTATCGAATCTCTTTTGAATGTCCGGCGGTGAATGCATTGCAGTGACGATGGTGTACCGCCCGATTCTTGCACGCTCAATGTTACCCAACTTGCAATCTTTACTCATATTTTGTACCGTCTATGTTTAGTTTACCATAGTATTGTGTGAATTTAAAAACATGTTCTATAATTTATAAAATACAATCCAGAAATTTAGAAATCTATCCCGGCCGGGGTTTAAACCCGGGTCTTTCTCATTCCGGGATAAAGGCGCCTTAGCCAACTATAGATTAGGAAAACGCCAAAGTCGTTATTAGACGAGTGAGCTAGTCATGTATTGATTACTCGGGAACATTTGTATTTAAGTTGATTGATATATAAGTTAAGATTTTATGAATGATATGGTTTTGAGTTTAATTGGTATAAGGGCGCGTCAGCACATAAGGTCATAATGCGCCACTAGCCTATGAAAGGCTATGGAGGAAAGACCCACGCTGGATACAGCCTTAGGTGGGCGGAAGACAGGGAATGTTACCGGGTACTCACTACTCACACATGGCTCGCTCACTCGTCAAACAACGACTTTGTCGTCATCCTTGTATTAACGTACCTTGGTTTGATGGCTGCCACTATGGGGCGCAGAAGTAGACGATATCACTCTCTGTTACGGCTTCGTTCATTCGGTCTCTTCCTCACGAAGAACACTCAACAAAACCGTTCACAATGTCCCATTTACGTATCTCGTGAATTTCTAATGCCCCTACTCCAAAATGGGCGTATGGGCTCTATGAGAGGTAGTTCAAAGCTTAAAACTATGATAGCGAATCATATTTCTAGTTATAAAACGACACTGAAAAAAAGGAGTTTAGAAAAGTAGGACAGCAAACAAATAAACATCCTTATCGCAACTTGGTCTACTGTTACACGCACATTATTTTTGTTATGATTGGCTAACTAGGCATATCACTGTTCAACTATGTAGGCTAAATAGGTTATGGACATGTCACGGGACAGGTAAATTACAATAAAATCAATCAATCGATAAGCCGAGTAGGAAGCATTCAAAAGTTTTCTAGAATGTTTTTTATAATGCGGTATTGTAGTTTGGTGACAGTAGCACAGTTGTAGAGTCAACAAAGGAGGCACTATCGCAGTGATTTACGCCAGATTTATGGAAGGTATTTGTTACAGATTCCGCATGGAGCGTCAAGTATACCGAGTTCTGATGCGCAACGCACGAAACTCGTAATTACTTGGAAAGTCGCGGGTTCGATACGCTTAGCCGCCGTTGACAATCTTGATTGAAAGTTTTGAGGGTGGTTCATACAATCACCAGGCGAATGCTGGGATTGCGTCCCTGTACAATGAATATCCTTCTTTATTTATAGTCTGACTCTCCCTTCATAGAATTAATTGTTAAAATGTGATTTTTTTACCAAAGTTTGTATACTTTTGTTGGCGATTGAAGTTTTCCTAATTGAGTGCAAAATATGCGACATTTTTGGATTTAAACCAAAAGACGTTGATTGTCAAAACGTCACATGTGGTTCAAGCGTGAGATTCCGATTCGGTAGGATCTGGTTTTGAATCCGCCACCGGCAATCCTTACTTAAAGTTTGTCCAAGCTTTTCTTCAGTGTTATGATGGGAATGTCGAACCTTACCTAACCTAACCCTCGGATATTCTTTTCTCAATCATTGTCCTAACTCTAAAAATACCTACTTGAAGAGGGTCATGAAAATTGCACTCTGGGCAGGTTTCCCCGAGAGATAAAAACAACTTATTATGGAATTCGCGGATTCGTTCCTCACCACCGGCAATCCTGACTGAAAGTTTGTCCAAATGTTTTGTTTCCAGTTCAGTCGTTCGAGCAAATGCAAGTGTTTGAGTCCTCTTAAAGAGCCCTAGGACATTCCCTTAACAAATACCTTCGATTAAAAATGCCTATGTTATAATGGACACCTGAATTTGCCCTGATCCAGATTATCACGAGAAATATCTATTCAAACACTTCTAATCTTCAATAATATTGACCATTAACTTTTACAATAACTATGTTATTTAATGAAGGCAATCAAATTTGTAATGAGAGATAAATGTGAACACACGTCCCATAGATTTTGTCGTAAATACTTTGAACTAACGTCACGATGAACAGCCTCCTTTTAAACGAAGTGTATTAGTATCCTGGATGACGACTGTCCATTTTCCATTGTCCGTAAAATACAGATAACTACGAAATTAATATAATACAAAACTTATAACATTGTAGTTACATATTCTATTTTATCAGTATCTAAAATAAAGAAAAGGCATTCCTAAAATTAAGTACTTGCAAGATTCTCAATATTGGGTTATTCACATAAGAATATTTCGGTCAATCATGCTGTATTATTTCATTTTTAAAGCATGACTCTGACAAACAAATTTACAGCCGTCTTTGAGCCTATTGTTTGAGAAAAATGTATATTTACTGTTTAAAGCATTCTCGATGGATGTTATCATACGAAAAAAATTAACGCCATAAAAGTTATAGGTTAACATGTTCTTTATTTGTATATGTTTATTTATTTAACGTCTATCCTAACCAATTAAAAACTGATATACAAAGGAGGACAACTACCACTTGCCTAATTGTAATCAATTCTCCAGAACTTTTACACGACCGTATCACCAGTTCAAAGTCCAACTCGCTACCTTCCCGTGGTTTGGCCTGTGAGTAGGGGAGTAGTGTATTCCCCAAAACTAAGGGCGAGCTCTGGCCGGTTGGGGTGCGTGTTGCAAAGAAAGCTCTCGCGCAACTTTTTAACACACTTTTCTTTATTCACACAGCCTTACTCATATTTATTTTCTTCTTTCACTTTTTTCCTCTTCATACTTGCCGGCCCTCTTTGCAACGAGCACTCCTCCGTTCCCACCCAGTTTAACCCATCCTATCCAACATCCTCACTCCTTCCCATTAACCCCCCTCGTCTTCCCTTACGTTCCTCCCATTGGAGAGAAGAAAACATGGTGGTAATCCACAATTATGGAAAAAGAAAATTTGGAAGATTCCAATACAAATTTACATGGGCACTGATACTCTACTGTTGAGTGCCCTAAAACAACATTAACTAACTAACTAACTCCTCTCTCATCTATTAATTCTCTCCATCTCAATCCTTTCCCCACAAAAATATAAATATCTATATAACTATCTCTGATATAGTATTTAATGAATTCCGAACATACTACATTTAGTAAAAATCGATGGCATTAATGGTTTAAAAGAGATACATATGCTGAAATCCAAAATATGGCGTTAATCATTATAAAGTACATAATATATAGTGATAAATTCAACATAAACATTTTGTGTAATAAACAGTGAGCTTAGCACGTCAACCCACCTCAACACCATCTTCTGCACCTTTTTAATGTCACCTTTCTGCATACTCCATCACAGGTCTCACCAATGTTTTAAACATATGGTTTGTTGCGACTCCCACTGCCACCCTTACAAAACTAAATACCTACCCTATTGCCCTTTTCCGAATGTACATCAAGATATTTTGTAACTATCTCCCCTTTGCAGATGCCCCCTTGTATGATATATTTCCAGTTTATTATTTCTCTTTTCTTACAAAACGTAACAACTTTGCACTTTTTAGCTAAAACCCCATTTTTAATCTACCCACACCCCCAATGTACCAAGTTTCTCTGCAACCCTCGCCGATCTTCCTCACATAAAATCTCCCTAATAATATAATTGAGGGGCTCAGAAGCAAAAGTGGACCAACTCACACTTTTTATATTGAGTTAGGTGGATTTTTTGAATTACCCACATTCAAATATTGAGTGGCAACATGAGAGTTGCCTATAGATTCAAAATCGGCCATCGGCCAACTGAATAGCAAGGTCGCATCTTACACAGTTAAATGGTCGGTTTTGAATCTAGTATTCATTAATTTTGGCTACGAACGAATATTTACAGCTAAATGTTTTTTTTGACTGATGGACATGGCCGATTATGAATCTAGGCAACTCGCAGACCAATATAACAACAATATTGGACCACCCCACATAAATTAACATGAATACATGACATGAATAAGGCAAATTGAACCAACTACTTTGAAAGGGTATTTAAGACTGAAATGATGATTTTTTTTATTTCCAAAAGTGATAGTTTTTAAGTTCATATGTTTTATAGTAAATTAAAATTTTTTTTGATAATACATTTTAATGTATAAACAATTATCTTTTACACGAGATAGCAAGGTGCATTATACTTAATATTAACCATGGTTGAATTCAATAATAATTTTGGTAGAAAAAATGAAATCTTTTTTTTGGATGAGGCGGACTCAAACTCTTCACTGAAAACCCCTAAAATAATTAGGGTGGTTTTTTTTTTTATGTTTTATTTTTTTCATGGATATTCATAGAGTGATTGAAACTTTTTCAAGTTTTAAAAATTATTTCATGCTGGATTAAAATTATAATTGATAGAAGGTTAATAAAATTTGGTAGCTGCTAAATAGGCAAGGAAGAAGATAATTTTGGGATTTTATAGGGTGTTATGATGGGAATGTAAAGAGTGTGGATATAAGATTGTAACACAATTCCAAACTATTTTTAATAAAACTTTTTGGCACATTCTTTAGTTCAACGAGAAATTTTTTGATCCATCTGATTACTTCAGGTCGTCTTACACAGTTTAAATGGCTTTTTGAATCTCACCATTTATTTATTTGTAGGACGATATTTACAGCCAAATCTTTTGTTTTTGGATGAGCGAAGCGAAGACTTCAATTTCACTGACCCCCCCAAAAAAATTAGCTCGGGTGTTTTTTTGTTTGTTTGTTTGTTTTTTTTTGTTTTTTTTTGTGAGATTCGATTTAAAACATTTTGCAACGTGTGAGTTGCTTATCTCATAATATGATATTATAATTTCATAATAGTAATAAAAATTGGCGCGCACAATAGGCAAGGCATCTAGGAATAGATAATTTTGATTAAGGATTGTCTCAGCCGTGTGGCACGGGCGTTAATAAGAGTGATGCGCCTAATAAGATGTAAATCTACCAAGTCAACTGAATAATTTTACAAATAATTTTTGGCACAATTGCTCTTCTTTCAACGACTTTGGAATTTTCTTAGTTTTCTTTCTTTGCCATTACTTCTTTGCTATCAACAACACCATAGATACTACTATACCTCCACCCGTAGATGTGCTACTCTCTGCGGCGACATGAAGAACTGTTTGAGACTAGTGGCGGTGCGCCTTGCTCGGACTTTTAACTAACTGAGGTTATGTGGTAATGCCATTCTACTTTTTAAAAAAAAGAAAAAAAACAAAAAATAAAAAAGGAAAAAAAAAAACAAAAGAAAAAAAAATTTTTAAAAAAAAAAAATTTAAAAAAAAAAAAAAAAAAGGGGTTTAAAATAAAGGAAAAGAAAACAAAAAAAAAAACCCCAAGAATACTAAAAAAAAAAATTTTCTATTTTACACATAAAAACTTTTGAGATATTGCCCTTTTATTTTTAAAAAAAGATTTTTTAATAGTTTTTTTTAAATTTTTTTTTTTGAAAAAAAAACCCAAATTTAACTAAAATTTTAAATAAAAAAAAAAAAAAATTTTAACAATAAAAATTAATTTAAAAAAAAAAAAAAAATTTAAAAAAAATTTTTAACTATATTTAATTTAAAAAAATAAAAAAAATAAATTAAAAAATTTAATAAATTTAAAAAAAAACAAATAAAAAAAATAAAATACAAAAGAAAGGGGTTTTTATAAAAATTTTTAATTCCCCAAAAATAAAATTTAGGGAAAAAAAACCCATTTTAAAAAAGGGGAAACCCGAAAAACCCCCTTTTAAAAAAAAAAAAAAAAATTTTTTGGGTTTTTTTTGGAAATTTTACAATTTCCTTTTTTTATTGTTTGGGTTTTTTTTTTTATTTATAAGGGGGGAAATCAGACAAAGGGGAACTAATCCCAAAAAAATAACCGGCTGGTTAAAAACCAAAACAAAAAGGGGGGGGGGTTTTTAATTTTTTGGGGGCCCCCCGTCGGTTATATTGGTTTGCATTTTTTTTTCCGCCCGGGGGTTTTTAAAGGGGGGGGAAACCCCCAAAGGAGCGGGCCCCCATTATTTTGGGGGGGGGAAAAAAACCCCCCCAAAAACCCCCAACCCAAAGGGTTGGGGGGGGAAAGGCCCCGGGGTTGGGGGAAAACGGGGGTGAAAGTTTTTTCAAACCACAAAGAGGAAGGGGGGGGGCCCTGGGGCCCCCCGGTTCTTTCCTTTGTTTTTTGGGCCCCCCGGGAAAGGTACAAGGTTTGGGCGGGGCGGGGGGGGCCCCCCTTTTTGGGGGGGGGGGGGTTTCCCCCAAAAGAAAAAATTGGAAGGGTTTTTAACCAGGGTAAAAAGTTTAAAATTTTTTTTTTTGAAGGGGGAAAAAATGGTTTTTTTTACAAAAATTTTTTTAGTGGAAATTTTGGGGGCCGTGGGGGCTTTGGGGGGGGGGGTGGGAGGGTAGGGGGGTGGGGGGGTTTTACAAAAAAATTTTTTTTAAAATCCATAAAAACAAAGAAATTTTTTTTAAGAAAAAAAACCCCCCGGGTCAAAAAAAGCAAAAGAAAAGGGGGGGGTTTTTTTGCCTTACCCAAAATTAAAACCCAACAAAACTTTTATTGGAGAAAAGGAAAAAATTATAAACCGCAGTATCAGCCTGTTTTGTCCAATTTTTTTTTTATGTTAAAATTGTTTGGGGATTTCTGATTTGATGTCCAAAGTGTTTTATGGCTTTTCATTTGTCCTTTTGGGTTTACGGGGGGGCCCCCACCCCCCGGATGGGGGCGAAAAAAAAAAAAAATAAGTTGGGCACAAAATTTTGCCCAACCCATCTAAGTTATTAGGAATACAGAAACCTGGCATAAGAACTCACTCTGAAAGGGGATTAAACTAGAAAGATATTTTTTTGAGTACAAGGGTTTTTCCCATACGTGTGTGGGGCCTTTATGTCACACATTCCAAAGCTGCATTTTATGAATAACTCTTGATATTGGTTTAGTCGTAGAAAATTGTTTTGAACCCACCTGAATAGCAAGGTCATCTACACTAGTTAAATGGCCATGCTGGTTTGAATCTGGCATTTATAATTTGGCTAGGCGAATATTTACAGCCAAATCTTTGTTTTTGGATAGGATAGCGAGACTTCATTTCACTGCACCCCATACAAAAATTGCTCGGGTTTTTTATTTTATTTGGTTGCTTGTTGTTTTTTTGTTTTTTTTGTGAGATTCGATTTAAACATTTTGCAACGTGTGAGTTGCTTATCTCATAATATGATATTATAATTGATAATATAGCTAAAAATTGGCCGCGCACAATAGGCAAGGATCTAGGAATAGATATTTTGCTTAAGGATTGTTTCTCAGGCGTGTGGCTACGGGCGTTAATAAGAGTGATGCGCCTAATAAGATGTACAATCCTACCAAGTTCAAAACTGAATAATTTTACAAATAATTTTTGGCACAATTGCTCTTCTTTCAACGACTTTGGAATTTTCTTAGTTTTCTTTCTTTGCCATTACTTCTTTGCTATCAACAACACTGTTGGAAAGGATTTTTGTTTTATTGAAATTACCATGGATGTGTCATTTGATTTTGTGTCGATTTTACCAATGGGGCAGTAGCTTGATAGAAATTATTGTGAAGAGGTGGTAGGCCGCCGAGTTATTACTTTCTAATCTAATCGTCTCTATAAGAAGATGAACTCAGTAGCCAACATCGATAGCCTCCCTCCAGAGGTTCTCCTACACGTGTTTTCCTTCTTCAGCCCTGCCTTTCTGTGCGAGACAGTCTCACAGGTATGTACGTATTGGGAGGATCTGTGTGAGGACCCGTTGCTATATAGAGAGCTCACGTTCAGAGAAGGCGAGGTAAGCGAGCAGACTGTCATTAAGATACTCAAGGTAGCGCCGCTCCTCAAGTCACTTAGATTGGTGGACTGGAATTACATGGAGACAATCTTAACAGTGGTCTCTCAATACAACCAAAATATTCGTGTTCTAGTCTTGGAGATAAGAGGAAGGTGTCGCGTCGATATCTTCACAGAGGTAATGATGAAAATAGTACAACATTGTACTGAGATCGAAACATTGAAACTTCGCAACTGTAACGTACGTCAGTTTTACAACATCATTTGCAATCAACTGCCTCACCTAAAAACTCTTCATGTAATTGGAGGAGTCGATTGGGAGTATTCAATGGTGCACCTTGCTAACAGTAATTTCTATCTCGAGGAACTAAAGATATATGACGATTATGGTAAAACCTGCAGCCAAGAATTCAACAATATCGCAGCTACTTTGTGCAACCGATTCTGTAAAACCCTGCGCTCGTTAAGACTAGGTGATGGCTACTGGTCACGTGAAGCTTTCTCCGCGCTACAGAAGTGTGACCGTCTGGAGACGTTGAACATCCTATGTAATCTGGTAGATGATTCCAGCGAGAACTTTATCGCCATCGGCTCGATACCCACCCTGCGTCACCTGACGCTCAAGAGATGCTCGTTTCCCGATACAACCCTGATACGGCTCTTTTCATCTGATGGCTTGAAGAACCTCGTGTCGCTTGACATGCTTGACGGCGACGTCACGGACAGAGTGGCAGCGACTATCGGCGATCACCTTAAGAACTTGGAGACACTCGCCCTTTGGCGAAAATGTAAGTTTGCACATGTTAAGTCGTTGACCAAGATTGGAGTGACAAGCTTACTCAAGGGATGCTCGAAGCTACGTCATTTGACGCTTTTTGAGTTTGAACAGAATACACTTGAGGAGGGTATTTTGCTCATACCAATGTACCTGCCTGGTCTGAAGAGCTTGTTCATCTTTCCTCGTGCAGATGGAGCCCTCGCACAAATAAAGACTCAATTGCCAGAGCTGCAGATAGAGATCAAGAATCCATTGAACATCACAGATTAAAATGTTGATTTGTGACTGAACAAATTAATAGTGACACGGGTAGGCCTCCTAGTCCTTCTGTAAAGCAAGTTGTAAATATGTTAGGTAGAGATTTATTCCAAAATTGGCCCCACTGATACTTGTTCGAAAGCCCATGTTAATGTCTCCTAGATGCCATCGGTAGTTTGAAAATATATTTTTCAAGATAGGTGTAGGCCTAAATTTTATGCATTTTAATTATTGTATCTCCAATAATAAAATTTGATATTACGAATCTATACAGAAATGTTGAGACATTATTGGTACAATTTAATTTATTGTGTGAATGTGTGTGTGAATGTCTGTGTAGTAATAAAGCGAGGGCTGGTACAAATGGGGGCCTGCCTATATGAATAGGGAGCGAAGCTTACCGTGATTGATTGTTCTTTGTTTATTCTAACCTAAAGATAACCTTCACTACTATTGGAGGTAGGCCTACACAAAATTTTTAAATCCTCCGGATGTTGATAGGCCTGCCGCTTAACCTCCAGGGCCAACAAAATAGTTCTGCAACATCCTTGATGAAGGGCAATGATATAAAATGCCAATCGGAGAGCATGTTCGGTTTTATCTTGAGACGTATAACACACGTCAAGGAAAAGTAATTTATAAAGGAGTGGGTTCAGGCCTAACCAACAAATATTGCGGGATAGTCCTACCCCCAAACAGTAATGGTCAATAATCAATACTGGTTTGTAGTGTGACACCGATAATTCAAATGGCAGATATTGGTTTATCGTACAGCAGGAGCTTATGTGTTCGATTCAAACAAGTAAAATATGTACGATGAACTATCACACAACACAACAGTGTAAAGGCTCATTCACAATCAACTTAGGCCTCAAACTTAACTGCTAACTTATCCTCTTACTTTAGGTGGCTGTTCATGATAGATGATTTTAAAGCAACCTCAACAATACAGATTTGCAATGTTTACTTTTATCGCGCCAATGCCAAATTGTCGGCTCGAGTCACTCTCTGGTTGGTTTATTCTAATGTTAAGTTAGCTGCTAAGTTAAAGTTTGGAGTTTGCAAACTTTAACTTAGCAGCTAACTTAACATTAAGAATGAACCAATCAGAGAGTGACTCGAGCCGACTCTTTGGCATTGGCAACAAGCATTGGCGCGATAAAAGTAAACACTGCAAATCTGTATTGTTGTGATTGATTTAGAAACATCTATCATGAACAGCCACCTAAAGTTAGAGGATAAGTTAGCTGTTAAGTTAGAGGCCTAATTGATTATGAATGAGCCATTTACTGTGTGCATACTGTATATACCCTAAACGAAGTGTATAGTATTCATGCTGATATAGCCTTATACACAATAACATTATATCTAAGGCTGTGCGCTGTGACTGTTCAGTTCAGTTAGCCCATAATATATGATGTGCAAATTTTTAGCATTTATCATGTTGAAAAGTTGTTGAAGCCCTTTGGAGTATGACTCATGTTTTGGGATGGGATACGGGTTCATTTATAGCACCTATACTCAATGACGGGAAAAAGATAGGTATTGGTTCTATTAGTGCTTTAGAATTTGGATACACTTCTTGTTTGTATTGTGTCCCATAGGCGTGCGCAGAGATTTTCCAGTTGGGGGTTGGGGGGACAAACATTGTTGGATCTTGATTTTTAATCTATGGAGGGGGGAGGGGGGGAAAATCCATACTATGACAACAATATCACACTCGCACGGAAGCCTACTCATTAAACCGGGAATAACCATGTGATTTTACAATCGGGAAAAAATAAAATATATCAATTAGGTACCATTCAAACTGAATTTTGAATTAATATAATTTACATTGCAATGATAGAAATGTATACATATATTTTTTAACAGTATAGGCAGACGTTTATGAAACTTGATTTTTGTAATGTTTGTTTGTTCATGGTTCAGAGAGTGTGAATTTGTTTTTGAAAGTAATGAGATCGGTCATGGCCCTCCTGTATTAATCCAGCACCAAAATCAATTTGTAATATTCGTTTGAAATATACTGAGCGTGCGGGTGAAGCCCCAGACGAAGCAGGCAATTTTGTTCAATATAAGCTTAATATTACGCTAAAAATACAAACAAATTAGATTGACAGAAACAATGGGAAGACCAAGGCCTAGCTCCCCCACCCCTCTGTTCAACCCTCGGCACGCCTTTGTCGTGTCCATTATACTAAGAAGCTATGCAATTGTTTGGTTATTTGCGCTTACTAGATTTCATAGAACTATAGCGTGTGAAATATACCCAATTATTATAGTTGGCGTTTTAATTTTATAATATATGCTAACGAGGAAGGTGAGAAACTTTTCATTGTGTTATTTGGGAAAACCTTCCAAATGGATTGGATTATTTTATACTTAGTAATAAAAAAATCATTCTCGACCGGGACTCGGGGACGGATATAGCCTTGATTGATGGGGGGGATGAGATATGGTTTTTGAGCGGCTATCACGATTGTGTCAATTATTTAGCCTAAGAGAGGAATCAACATCAGGGGTGGTCCCAGCCATTTACATGACCTTTTCTAAAACGTATTTTCACATTTTGCAATATACTCTAAAAATGCAGGAATTGACATTAAGGGGGAACGGCAGTCTTGCTTAACCCCTACCCTTTTGGGCAAAGCTCGAGGTGGCTATGAAAAAAAAAGCCTGACATACGTTAAAAACATAATGATTATGTGATAATAATTGGAGGTGATAATTCTCGCTCAAAGCTTCTAGCCTGATCATACCTGACATGACACTATAATATGTAAATGAATTCAGAATCATGCAATTCGGCCAATTAATAGCACAATAGCAATACCTATAATTTCATAGCGATTGTCTGTTCTATGAACTATAAAGGATGTAGTCTACGAGAAAAAATAATTTATTTGTGAATTTGATTCATTTTTGCAAGTACTTGGTTGCACGGAAACAACAATTTCAGTATCTTTTTTGTTGGTGTTAATAACTGATTGATTTTTAAAGAAATTACTGTCACATGTACGCCAGTACTACTCCATGGTCACATCACCACAATACTCCAATAAATTAAAGAACGAAGCTTGGGCCAATAAACATCACTTTTCTTCGCATCTGCAGGGCCGTCAGGCTGTCACATCTCATAAAAAACGACCATGACCAACTATTATTATGCGATTAGTTGTTGCTGACATAACCCTTCAACAAGGATGATATTGAACTTTTTTGGCAACGCCTCCGGTATTACGGGTTGGGGGGGGGGGAGGGGGGCTAGCCGCACACAGGGGGTGTAATCAAAATTATGCAACGCTAAATATCCGTTAGCAGTTTTAAGACTTTTCTGAAAAAATTAATGGTGGGCAGCTTTAAGGGGGGTGTAGATTTAAAACATCCTTCGATCTTTGATAACCTGTTCGTTTAGAAGGTTCGCTTCTAATTTGTTGGTACTCCCGACCCCAAGCTTGTTTGTGCAAGTTAACACTCGTCGTCTCATATTATTTGTTATTCCTTTGATGTGTTATGGAACACTTTATGGAACCGTACCATGGAATGGAACATTAATGGAACATACCATGGAACACTCCTTTATTTTGTGCTATATTCTGCAACGTATATGTTTGTAAATCGTGAGCCTTTTAATAGTATTTGATGCGCATGATCTTAGATTATGACACAACACAAGTTCAAGTTACGATTTAAAGAAGCAATAATTGTAGTTTTCTCTTCTTTTGTTGAAAACGGTTGTTTCTTCTTTTAGCCGACGCGCGACGCCGACTGATACGTAGACGAGTGTTTGTAGGCCTAAAGTAGTGTTTAGGAAGAATTTTGTCGTTTGCTTCATTTTTAGAACGCGTTCCAGTATACTTGGGCCAAGTTGATGTGTTTTCAAGGGAAATCCTCCAACTGAGAAATATAAATATATTGATGAAGTGCATCTGCTTCATTTTAGTTTGTTTTGTAGAATCTTCAGAATCGGAATATTTCTTCATGTATAAGAGATCTACTAGTAAATCATTATTTAAAATTATTATTGTTATTTATTTCGAAGTTGTACAAATAATCGTAAATTAAGATGCAGAACTCCATAGAAAGTAAGAAAAGGGCCATAAGTCCCCAGTTACAAAGTGCCTACCTATAAGTTATACATCTTAAAACCACATTATAAAATACAATAAAAATAAATTAATAAATAATATAAAATGAGATAGTAAAGGGTGAACAAATGATGGTAAACGATAGCTATAGTAAAGGGTGAACAATGATGTTATGGTATGGTCTCGGAACCAGAACAACCTTCACTTACCAGCAACTAAATTAAAAATCATTGACAAAGCCCCAATTCATGCAGGAAAAATACTATTCAATTATCTACCTGAGGAAATAGAAAGTGAAATAAACATGAACATGTTTGAAAGAAAACTGAGAAGCAACCTTATAGAAAAATGTATGAACGGTATAATATTATGCGATTTCAAAGAAGCATGACTTACCTGTGTATATAGGCCTTGACCACTCAACAACAACAAGTGATGTAAGCTATAATTGGATGAGCGTAGCGAGCGAAGCGAAGATTCCATTTCACTACACTGGAGAAAAAAATCCGGAATGTTTTTTATTCTTTTTTTCCCTATATTTTTGTGTGTTTGTCAGCACGATTCCGGCTAAACCAACACTCCAATTGCGATGAAATTTTCTGGAGGTCTTCTAAATCTCTAAACTTAGAACTGCCACGTTTTTAAGCGCAATCAAAAAATTATTTTTCATGAAAATCGCAATTTTACGATTTTTTTCGATTTTTAAAAAAATTCTTCGACTTGTAACACCTACATGCTTTATCCGATTTTAATGATTTTTTCACAGAACCTTAATTTTATGAATTAATATATTCGTCTTAAATTTGAGCGCAATCGAATAATTATTTCTTATGAAAATTGCAATTTTACGATTTTTTTTTTAATTTAATTTTTAAAAAATCGACTTAGTAACGATTTTTTCACAGAACAACAGAAAATCCGCATAACACATGGCAGCTTAATGCACCAATTACGCTCATCCAACAACGCGCCTGAAAAAGCGTTTGCGAAGCTTCCTAGTG
Organism: Sweltsa coloradensis; assembly: GCA_024449915.1. Taxonomy (NCBI): domain Eukaryota; kingdom Metazoa; phylum Arthropoda; class Insecta; order Plecoptera; family Chloroperlidae; genus Sweltsa; species Sweltsa coloradensis. The sequence continues at coordinate 715,060 of JAMZAV010000464.1, read as the reverse complement.
TATATAATGTAAATAGGAGATGTAAATTTATAATAATGTAAATACTAGGAAAACCCTTAAGTCCCGCCGCGTTGTTGGATGAGCGTAATTGGTGCATTGAGCTGCCATGTGTTATGCGGATTTTCTGTTGTTCTGTGAAAAAATCATTCTTAAGTTGAAGATTTTTTTTAAATTAAATTAAATTAAATAAAAAATTAACTTAAATTTTAATTTTTTTAATTAATCGTAATTTTAAAAAAGAAAAAAATCGTATTATTGAAATTTTCTTAGAAATAATTATTCGATTGCGCACTTATTTTACACGAAGATATTAATTCATAAAATTAAGGTTCTGTGAAAAAATCATTACAATAGGATATAGCATGTAGGTGTTATAAGTCAAAGAATTGTTTTAAAAAAGAAAAAAAAACGTAAAATTTAGATTTTCATGAGAAATAGTTTTTCGATTGCGCTCAAATTTCACACGAATATCTAAATTCATAAAATTAAGCTTCTGTGAAAAAATCATTAAAATCGGATAAAGCATGTAGGTGTTATAAGCTGAAGAATTTTTTTAAAAATCGAAACAAATCGTAAAATTGCGATTTTCATGAGAAATAATTTTTCGATTGCGCTCAAAAACGTAGCAGTTCTTGGTTCAGAGATTTCGAAAGCCTCCTTAAAATTTCATCGCAATTGGAGTATCGGTTTAGCCGGAATCGTGGTAACAGACACACAATAATACAAATAGAAAAAAAGAAAAGAAAAACATTCCGGATTTTTTCTCCAGTGTAGTGAAATGGAATCTTCGCTCCGCTCGTTGCGCTCATCCAATCAGTAACATATATAGTCTATCCTATCTTGTATTAGTAAAGTAGTATGTAATTGTAAATTATTCTATGTAAATAGGCCCTAGGTATGAATACCAACCATTCTGACAATGCTTATGTTACAATGTAGGCCTACGCACCAATAACGTCATCACATGGAATCTCACAGCAGCCAATAAAATACAATACCCAACATACTCAAAAATACCCAAAAATACCTAACTCATACGATGCATCATCTTTGACGGATCCCTTACAAATGTTACGGAATAGCTACTCAGAAAACCCTCATACAATGTTTATGCATCCTACGTCTAGAGAGGAAATAAAATCAATATTTTTAGATCTAACCCCGAAAGCCTCACTAGATGTAAATGAGCTTAGTGCTAAAATAATAAAACGCAGTATAGATCACCTATTACTGCCTCTAGAGGAGATTTATAACAGCTCTCTCTCCGCAGGTGAATTTCCTGACCAAATGAAACTTGCCCAAGTGATTCCGATTTTTAAGAATGGTGATCGCAGCAAATTAAATAATTACCGCCCCATTAGCATACTCCCAATATTTTCTAAGGTTCTTGAGAAATTAGTAGCTAAACGCCTCCTTAATTTCCTACAGAAATATAATCTGATTTCCAGTTGCCAACATGGCTTTTTTCCGGGGAAATCTATACCGAATCTGCTTCTGCGGAAATGACGGAAAAGATTTAAAAAATCACTTGACGAAGGATGTGACACTTTAGGGGTGTTTTTCGACTTTAGCAAGGCCTTTAAAGCTGCCTTCACTACCTACACGTCGGCGAGCGCCGAGTGCTCGGTGCCGAGGCGGGCGCTCGATGAACTATTTACCCCCTCTCCAGAAATAGTCATAATATGAATGAGAGTTGCAACGATTGATACACTATTTTCAGCTTTAAACTGTATGGTAAATTATGTTTTCGATTTTTGAGACGCAAATATATTAATAAAAATTCAAACACGCTTAATATCGTTAACTTCCGGTCGAGCGCCGGCCGAAAAGTTGAACTGAACCAACTTCAGCGCTCCTCGGCGCTACGAAGCGCCGCTCCATCGTGATTGGTCGAAACAGCCGTTTTCCGGCAGCGAGCGCTCGCCGACGTCCAGGTAGTGAATGCAGCTTGATTGTGTGGATCACAAATTGCTTTTAAGGAAATTAAACTATTATGGTGCCTCGGAAACTGGTTTACCTCGTACTTGGCAAATCGCAAACAAAAGGTGGTGATAAAAATCAGAATGATAATTCAGACGCTTACTCAGTTGGAGGGAGAATCATGTAGGCTTTCCACAAGGATCTGTATTAGGGCCTCTACTTTTTCTTGTTTTAATTAATGATCTGCCACTCTACTGTGCGAGATATAAGCATGACACTTCTTTCGTCTTCGTTTTCTTTATGATTTTGTTTGCGGACGATACCAGTATAATACTGTCGTGTCCGCAGCTTAGTCTAACTAAAATGATAGCTGAGAAGCTGGTTGGCATCATAAGCAATTGGTTCCAGGCTAATAAATTATATTTAAATGAAGAGAAAACAAAGCTACTACACTTTAAGTGGAAATCTTCTGCGAGCCTTGAGCCAACCAGTATCTCAATAGTCAATAAAGTAATTCATCCAGTAACTATGGCCAACTTCTTAGGCCTTGTACTGGATGAGATCCTGTCATGGCACCCTCATATTGATGGATTGTGTAGGCGGCTAAACTCAAGTGTGTACGCTCTTCGAATACTTTCCTCTCTAGCGACTCCGACCACACTACGAGTAGCATATTTTGCAAACTTTCACTCCATATTGACGTACGGCATACTGTCCTGGGGAACCGCAATTAAGTCCTTGATTCAACGAGTGCAAATTGTACAAAAAAGAGCGGTAAGGATACTGGGAAATTTAAAAAAAAATGAAAGCTGTCGAGAGAAATTTCAAGAGCTTCAAATACTTACTGTATCCAACACGTATATATATATAAAGCAGTCTGTTTTGTTAAAATGCATCCCGACCTTTTTAAAAACTCTATTCACCATCCACATGAGACAAGACACAAATTGCTTCTACAATACCCTACACATAACACTAAACGATTTGAAAAACATCTCTATTACATGGCAAGAAAAGTCTTTAACAAGTTACCCCCAGATTTGAAAAATGTGGATAAGGTAGCTACTTTTAAAACTAAAACAAAAAAATATCTTCTCGACAGACCTATGTATCACCTGGATGAGTACCTACATTAAAGCCTAGTGACAGTTAAAAACACAGTAGTATGTCAACAAAATTAGTTTCACTATCTCATTTTTTAATATAACTGTACAACTGAAATGGGTTTTTAACCAAATAACTGTTTTTACTCTTTACTTGAATTATATAACTTGTATATATTATGTATATCTTATGTGTGTACCTATGTATGTATAACTTACTGTGTATCGTCTGTATTGTGTGTGTATTGTATTGTACTGGTATAACGAAGCCCAAATCAATGTAAGTTTGATAATGGCGAATAAAATGATTTGATTTGATTTCTCGATTTGGTTGATCGGGAAACACTACGGGGACAATACGGGAACGATACATTTGATTCAATTATGAATTATCTAATATCGTTATTGACTTTTCTTAGAAACAGCTTAGATTAGAAGATTGGGTCACGCTTTTTTTCATTTTGTATGTCCCAGGCTTTCCGTGGTTATCGTACATTTGGTAAGTCTGATTAAATGAAGTTGATTCAGTTGGCTAACCTGTAAGCGTCAACACCCTGTCAACACCAATAATTCAACATGGCACCTGTAGGACAAGGTTTGACGGAATCTGAGCAGAGTATTTTCGATAAAGTCGCGGCTAATGACATAAATGGATTGAAAAATGTACTTGTTCAACATAAGTTTAAACCAGACATATTTGATGAGAATGGAATGACCCCATTGCAACACGCCGCCTACAAAGGAAATAAAGACATCGTGCAGATGCTTCTAGATCAGGTAAGAAAGCTCCCTCCGCTAGGCCTAGGCCTAGCCTAGAGCTTAGGAATGCCTAAAATTAATGAAATTGGTGGGGCCAAGACATCTTCGTTCCCGATTCTGATTAGGTGCGACGATTATGCGTCCTAACGTCCTAGGCCTAGGCTATCCTAGGAACAACACTTGGCTTAGGGAGCAAGTGCAAAAGATTAGTGAGCTCGGAGTGGGCAAACCGGTGGGTCAAGGCATGGCCTAGGAAGGAGGAATGGGGTAGGGGCTAGAGCTAGGCTAGGCCTAGGTAGAGGCTAGGCTGGGCCTAGGGTTTAAGTAGGCCTAGTCCTAGGGTTTGAGTCCATGCTCAATGAACTATGACCTAGGCTAGAACAATGGTTCTTGATATCTGTGGAGGTGGAGCTGCCTTAAGTGGGCTAGGCCCTACAGGGAGGTGGGTCTTGACTTTTGAGGTATTTTTGCAGTTGGTAGGCCTAGGCCCAATGGACCAACTTTGTTACAAGAGGAAAAGTAGGTAGGCCTTGGCTAGGCCCTAGGTTATCGGAAGGGGGGGGAGGGGCGCAAAGCGCATATTTTAATAATAATGATACCCCCCCTCCCGCCCCTAACCTACTTTTCCCCTAAAATCGCTTGTTAAAAAGTTGGTTCATACCAACTGCAAAAGTACCGGTAGCCTACCTACCGGTCTTGAAGAGGTTCTAATTGGGGCACGTTTACGTAGGCTTAGGCCCAGCCTACTAGGCTAGTCTTAATTGGGGCACGTTTACGTAGGCTTAGGCCCAGCCTACTAGGCTAGTCTTTGTCGGAGTTTTGCTTAGGGCCGCTCTACGGCCTACAGTAACCCAAAATATCTTCCCATAGGCCTAGTTAGACGAGTGAGCGCAGCAAAACGAAGTCTATAACGCTATTCCATCGGGCCTTGGTCGTGATAATTTGTGTGTAGGCCTACCGGTACATGTTAAATGTTAAATGTATGTTTGTCTGTTTGTTTGTCCGGGCTCATACGGCCAAACAACCAAATAGATTGAGCTGAAATTTTAACAGACATCCGTGACCAGTTAACTGAGAACTGCTTTAGAACAAAATGACCAAAATCCATTTTGATTTAAACCTACAAGAAATAATAAATTGAAACCTGCTTAAGATGTGTAGGATTTATTTTAACGATGGTTTTGTTTTTAAAGTTAAGTCATTTTTATCGAATAATTTTTGGCAGACTGTGATAACATGCATTGCAGTGATAAGGTTCCCTTAAATTCCGCTGGGACATTGAGTAAACCTTGTAATCTTTACTCGTATTTCGTACTGGCTATGTTTTCCATAGTATTGTCACGATTGATGTAGGGCCTAGACTAAACTGCGTTAAATATTCATTTCAAAACATGTTTAATATTTTTTTTAATACAATCCATAAACTACAAAATCTTTTCCGACCAGGGGATTGAACCCAGGTCTCCCACATTCGGGGTATAAGGGCGCCTTAGACAACTAGACTAGGGAAACGCCAAAGTCGTTGATAGACGAGTGAGTGAGTCATGTGTTGAATACCCGGTATCATTCCCCATAGGCCTACTGAGCTAGATCCAGTCTTACGTAGGGTAAGGGAACTAGTTCTGGATCGGGTTAAGCAATATTACAATTTTGAGTATCAGGATTTTTTTTTTGTTACTCCCACATACTATATTCTTATTGATTAACTTTCCGACAATGTTTGCAAAGAAAAAATTTAAAAAAAGTTTACGAAGGTACTAAAATGAGCCAATTAAAAAAAGTAGTGCTTTGATCCAGAACTGATACCTGGGTATCAGTTGTGGATCATCAGCCTAAAACTTTTCAAATTGATATCAGGGGTTCATTGATATGTTTCATAAGTAGTGATGCAGCCGCACCTGACAAATTTGATTCTGGACGCCCGGTATCAGCATTGATCCACAATCAGTCCCCGGATTAGTTGTGGATCAAAATTGTAATTGTGAATTATTTGCAGCAATTATGCTAACCACAATTTTTTTTTCAATACAAAATTTAAAGACAAAGACAAGAGCTAACACCTGAGTATAAATTTTATAAGCCAAATATTCTAAACACAAATTTATATCAAATTCAAAATTTTGAAAAAAATATTAAAAAAATTAGGCTAGACCAAAACATTTTTTTTTTTTTTTAGATTTGCATCTGTTAAGACAAGCTCTAAAAATAAGTGTGCCTAAATTACTTTTAACTTGGTTTTTAAACACTATTAGGCTTGCTGCATATGTCCTATTCATTTAACATGGTGTTACGATCTAAAAAACGGACAAAAACCTCTTATTTGTAGACACCCGCAAGGGTGCTTTGAGTAGTTGTACAGTAAACCTATTATAGTCAATTTTTAGCAAAACTAATAATAAAAATTCTGACAAAGTTTGAAAGCTGTGCTAATAACTGATGAAATATTACAATGATAAATGCATGTGTATACTAGGAAAACGCTTAAGTCCCGCCGCGTTGTTGGATGAGCGTAATTGGTGCATTGAGTTGCCATGTGTTACGCGGATTTTCTGTTGTTCTGTGAAAAAATCATTACTTAGTCGAAGATTTTTTTAAATTAAATTAAATTAAATTAAAAAATAACTTAATTTTTTTAATTAATCGTAATTTTTAAAAAAGAAAAAAATCGTAAAATTGCAATTTTCATAAGAAATAAATATTAGATTGCGCTCAAATTTAACACGAATATATTAATTCATGAAATTAAGGTTCTGTGAAAAAATAATTACAATAAGATAAAGCATGTAGGTGTAATAAGTCAAAGAATTGTTTTAAAAAAGAAAAAAAACGTAAAATTTCGATTTTAATGAGAAATAATTTTTCGATTACGCTCAAATTTCGCACGAATATCTTAATTCATGAAATTAAGGTTCTGTGAAAAAATCATTACAATCGGATAAAGCATGTAGGTGTTATGAGTCGAAGAAAGTTTTTAAAAATCGAAAAAAATCGTAAAATTGCGTTTTTTTTTAGAAAAAATTTCCCGATTGCGCTCAAAAACGTGGCAGTTCTAAGTTCAGAGATTTCGAAGGCCTCCATGAAATTTCATCGCAATCGGAGTATCGGTTTAGCCGGAATCGTGTTAACAGCCACACAAAAATACAGAAGGAAAGAAAAAAAAAAAAAAAAACATTCCGGATTTTTTCTCCAGTGTAGTGAAATGGAATCTTCGCTTCGCTCGCTACGCTCGCTACGCTCATCCAATCAATTGTGTCTGTTGCAAACGGCAACCATTTTGATAGCATTGTTGACTATTTCTACTTAAGTTGACAAATGACTCAACCTGGTGATGACAGTGTGCAATTCCAATGCTCCTTGGATCAATTCATCAGAAAAATATACTGACAGTGCAACTAGTACATTACATGTAGAACTTACACAAGCCCAAAGATTTTGATCCACAACTCAACCCCGATCCAGAACTAGTTCCCTTACCCTATAGGGGAGGAAAGGGGACGTTCCCGGGTACTCAACACATGGCTCACTCACTCGTCTATCAACGACTTTGGCGTTTTCCTAGTACTGTGAGTTAGGGTGACTGTCCCGGAATTTGGCAACTTAACGACCTATTTCCTACTTTGTGTTGGGACTTGAAAAATTTCAATTCATTGAAAATTTTCAAGTTTTTGTTTTTATTACGTACCCTATGTTGTTTTATTATGCAGTTGCCCAGTTGGTATTTGGTATTTAGGATTTGGCTGCCTCTTGCACAGCAATATGCCTAATGCATGCTAGGGCCTAGCCTAGAACAGAGGTATTGACCTAGGCCTAGAAGTTTGTCACGGGAGCTAGGTCACATTGCAAATAAGAAGCCTGCAAATGAAGGTCTCTAGCTATTTTTTGTAGGTTAGGCAATAGTCCTGTTGGGCCCTAACCAGATAAAATGCATCTTTAATTACCGGTAGCACAAATGCTAGAGAGTTATGCGGAACTTAAATGCCTAGGGTAGTGCAATGGAAAGACCGGGACAAACATTAATTTGGTGTGCGGTCTTCGCCTCTGATTAGTCTGTAGGTACCGGTAGGCCTACCGTATTGTTTGTAGGCCTTTCTCTTAACCATCCAGAATGTTGGGTGTATTTTTTTACATTTTGATATACCCCTAATTATGTTTTATGTTGATTTTGTTTCTATCATTCATGTTGGATACTATCCCAATTCAATACTTAGGCCAACATGTTTGTCTCAACGATTTTTTTATAATGTAGGCCTATTTGCAAATTGCAATGAATAAACTTAATCAACAAGATATTGCATATAGGCCTAATACTATAACACAATATTACTGGGAAACGCCAAAGTCGTTGTTAGACGAGTGAGAGAGCCATGTGTTGAGTACCCGGGAACATTTGCATTTAAGTTAGATAATTATATTGTGGTATAAATAATAGTGTTTTTAAGTTTAGTTTGTATAAGAACACGTCAACTGTAAGGCCATAATGCGCCACTCTAGCCTATGATAGGCTAGGGAGGCCTTTAGGTAGGGGGAAGAAAAGTAATGTTAGTAAGTACTCAACACATGGCTCACTCACTCGTCTAACGAGTTTGGCGTTTCCCTAGTATAATCTTTACACAAACATTTGTGGTCACAGACCCTTGTTGACCAGATAGGCTACACCCCAGGCTAAATGGAACGGCCGGTGTATGACCCCTAGAACAGGTACTTCCTCCAGCGTCAATGTAGGATTAAAGACGATTCCATCTGGGCCCGGGGTAGAATTGGCCCAGAGCATGGCTCTGCTAATCGTAAAAGGCGATTCAAGAGAAAAAGTCCACCTCGCAAACATCAGCCAATAAGAGGGAAGTATATTATACTCCCCAAAACTAGAGGCGAGCTCTGGTAATCGTTGGACACCTCCCCCTTCCCTTGACGACCTCCCCGACGACGGTGACAATGACAAAGACAATGACGACCACGACGTGAGAAATCCCCCTTCCTTCCCTTACCCGTGGCTGGTTCTGACCAGCATGGGCCCCTCCTCCCCTCCCCATCCCCTAGGCTAGGGTGGTGCATTATGACCTAACGGTTGATGCGTCCTTAATCCAAATAACCCCCCCCCCACCCCCACCCCCCAAAAAAGAGATAGGCCTTAGCGAACAGAGAAAGTGGTTTGAAGTTTTTTGGTTTCAGGGTGCGTCAACCGTTTATGTTGTAGTTGTCGCCGTCTTTGTTATGAAAAAAGGCTAGTCCCATACGTCCCAATTAAGTTTTAGTTTGAATTGAGGGTGCGACAACCGCTAGGTCAAAAAGCGCCACTCTTGCCTAGAGGATACAGGGAGGAAATTCTCATGCTGGTGCTGGTCAGAAATAGCCACGGGTAAAGGCGAAAGAAAAGGGAGGGTTCTCTCGTCGTGGTCGTCATCGTCTTTGTCATCGTTCGTTTTGTCCTTTTCGTCGTCGTTGGGAAGGTCGTCAGAGAATATGGGGGGTCCCCGACGACGACTGCCAGAGCTCGCATTCTAGTTTCGGGCACTAATATACTTCCTTACTTACCAGCTGATGTTTGCGAGATAACGTATGTCTCTTTCTTCCTCGCCTTACCTTAAGAGGCTTGGGTGCGATTCAAACACCAAGTTGAGCGCGTCATGTGCAGTACTTTCGTACTTTTCGAACTACGGGCAGAAAAATCAATATATTTTGATTCTGTTTTTTCCCCCTGAAAGGTAACTAAATTTGTAATCCTAGCACGTTGGCCTTTTTCCCATTTAAGCCATAGATTTTTCCCCGCGAATTCTCAAAGTCCATAGAAAATGTCGAAAAATGTTCATTTCCGGTCAGAGTTTAGGCCTACTGACTTAGTGACCAAAAGGGAGCGAAATTGAAAAATCGGCCAACGTGCTGAGATTCACATTACTGTTTTAAATATGCAAAAAAAAACTCATTTTATCGCTAAAAAAATGTGGACGTTGGACGAAAAGTACGGACACCTTACAAAGCACAATTTTGGTTCCATTTGGTGGCGCTCCCTAGCGAAATCAGATTGTCTCTGACTCGAAGCAAGTAGGGGAGGTAAAGTGGGCTGGATCTGGACACCGGATGTGCTTGTCATCAGATTACATAAACACAATCTGCTATTCGAGGTTTGCTTACAGCTTTTCAAATCGTTGTCGAAAGAATTCTATAATATTCGTTATCAGAAATTAATGTTGAGGAATATTGTTGTAAAACGTCATTATTTCAAGTTTGATATTTGAGATGGTAAGTGATGATGGGTGTGAAGGACAATTTAAAAACAATGCCTTGTGAGGGATTCGAACCCGTGTCGTCCTCCTGTAGTGTAATTCGCCAGCGTCACAATAGTATGTGCCACCACGGACGGAATCAGAAATTCAATTAATTTAATTACATTTTAATATGTATATTGCATTCTGTTGATTTTTATGATGATGATTTCTATACTACTACTTTCAATTTTTTTTTATGTATAGTGTATCGTTCCTTATGATAATAGCAAGAAAAGTAAAATTGTTTGATAGGACTCTGCTGTCTTGATCATATCCACAGGACAGACATTTCAATAATTGTTGCCATAATTAGACGTAACGTAATGTACGAATTTCTATTAGGTCTACGTTTCTCGCTGGATGTAGAGATAAAACTTATTTTATTTGATAACACACATCATCAATTCTATCATTGATCTGCTGTAATCTTGTTGATTCTGGCGTCTCACACGGGTCGCGTTTTCCTATCTTTTTTTACCGATCTTTCGTTGGCGCATGTTCATGCGTCAGTGCCGGAGGATTGGCTTGGCCCACTGAAAATCAGTTGTTAGTTGTTACCGGTACTGATAAAGTAGACTGTAAAACGAATACATTATTTTTTGTATTTCCATGGTCGTATGAAAACAATATACCTATTACATCTTAGCAAAAGCATTGATGCCGTGAGCACGTGCCTTTGGACCCCGTTATCTACCACCTAAAATCATTTTCCGCGGTTGAAACGTCTTTATTCTTGTTTCTGACATCAAGACGAGTCTTTTGATACCCATCTCTATGTGTCCTGCAAATAAAATTTACGCAATTCACATCAATAGTCAAGTAGCTATTAGCAAAATAGTTCAGTTGGACACGCGTGACCTTGAACCCGCCGATCGCACCCACTTCGCCACGTCACTAGCCGATGGTTCGAGCAATGTATCTTATAAATTTTATACCACTGAGTATCTAATTTATTTTGATTGCTGCTCATACAGATATATTTATGGATAAGATTGGTCATTGGTCGACTGAATATCCGATTTCTCACTTTCATAAACATTCCACTCACAGTGGAGCTGTAAATGTTTTGTGGGCTCCAGAAGGCGATGACGTCGCTTTATAAAACAAGGGAATAAGAATTACTAGGTGATTGACTTTGGAAATGGCTTCGTGACATGATCAGTGAAAACAGTGATTGTAAAATATGGTTTTTTTTATTAGTTCCAAGTTTTTGAATATAATTTTGCAACGAATATTTTGTCGTTTGTGAAGTATTATAGATAACAATTTATCGTATAAACAAGACTGCAATTTCACACACACTCAACACACAACACAACACACCAAAGTCGAATAGGTGGTGCGGTGTTTCTATATAAATAAAATCCAACTCGTAGATGTTTTACAAGTAGGCTACTTTACCTATCCATATTAACTAGGAAAACGCCAAAGTCGTTGTTGGACGAGTGAGTATCACAATTACTTTTGCAGCTGCAGTATGCATGCATGCATGCATGCAGCTCTGACTCATCAAGTCGAGACTTGTCTAGCTGCTCCACTGCTGAGTTCCCGATATCGCTATGCTCGTGGACGCGGGCGACTCCAAAACAATGAAAACAAATGCCAACGCCAAAGTATTGAAGCTACAAATATTCCAAAATATGTGTTAGAAAGGTCAATACATGAACTCGAGTTCGACTCGATATGTTCTGCATCCATCTTTTATGCTCCTCAAATCAAATCCAATTTAGTAAAGCTCTGCAAAACACAATTTTTGTCAGTAATTAATTTTTTGTAAGTTGGCAGGGCAAGCTATAATTCTGAAATTTTTCACAGTTGTTAACATTCATAGTGGTAACATTGGTGAGAAAGGGTATTTTTTTCCAAAGCAAACTTTAAGTTTAAAAAATAAAGTAGTAGTAATTTTTACAAATATTATTTTTTTGTAGGTTGGATTCCTGTGAGTTTTGCTGTCCATGTTAACAGCACTCTTATCTATTAGTCCTTGACGTTGGTGTGAAATTTGGTCAAAATCGGATGAGTAGTTTAGCCTCTGCGCATCGAACACACATACATACATTACATACACACATAAACACAACGAAGTGCCGAAAACTTGCCATAGAGGACTCCGTTCGCTCCGCTCACTCGTCCAATAACAAACGAGTGTAATAAAAACAAGATCTCATACTTTCAAGAAAACGTATCACGTTCGCGAAGCCACAGTTCCCCGTATATGAAAATTGTTAAATCGTAAATCGGGTAATCGTCATAAACAGTTAAGAGTAATAATGGACATGGACAGTATTAAAAAAACGTTGCTGAGGACCGGGCCGCTTGTGGCTGCACAATAGGTTGTTGACGCCACTTACTTTTATCCCAAACAGTTATTGTGTAATAACTCGTTTAATTGAATTGAAGTGAAGTGAAACAATTCAAACTAGCTTTACCCGACTAGGGTACGAACCGAGAACCTCCGCCTCTGTATGCGATAGAACACTACATCAACAATCTTGCTGTCTTGGTTTATGACGATATAGGGCGAAGGTCAGCATGAAACTAAGGGACATGAGTTTGAATCGCAAACGCGATTAGTTTAGATACCGAATAAAATAATATGCACTATGTATAATTAAAGAGTATAAGCTTGATTACTCGCTTGCTATGCTCAGTATCCTATTGATACAATTAGTGTTTAGAACTAGAGTTATTTTGATAACATTACTTAATTGTTTTACAATGTTATTCATTACCATACACAAGAAAAAAACTTTCGGATAAGGATTTCAACTCGATATTTATATTCGCATTTATCGATGCCAGTGTTGAGTGACTAATATCCCATGCCAGCAATGGAAGTTGACCTTGACAGTGTTATCGTCGCTAGTGAGCCGGGCGCGCAATACATCAGGCGCTGGCTACTTTGTCGGTGCATTACTCGAGCATTACCCCTCTTTGCCTTGCGATACGCCATGTTTTGTTGCGGTGGGGATGACTAAATTTGTTAAGTTGTTCACGCCTATCTCCCTCCCTTCCCGCTCCCCGCAAGAGCGTAAATTTCCAGAATTGGGCGGGAAAAGTTGGAAGTAATCCTGTTAACGATTAGTATACAGAGCCATGTTCTTGGCTTAAGGTTCTAATATGCACAGCTTAGGCAAACGGAAGTGTACGACTTCCTTGCATGGGTTAGAATAAAGTAGACTAGTTTATAAATTATATTGTAAGTCATATTACTTTAAGATTGACATTATTGCACTTTTTCTTGTAGATCATCACCAGCCCAAACAAAGTGTATAATAGTATCCTTGAGAGCCAGCATTATTTACAGAATGACAGAAGCCATGCATAACAAAAAACAAAAAACAAAATAATAAACATTGACTTGGTTCATCTCATAGATACTTCTGATCGCGAACTTTCACAGGCTGTGTTCTATTTTACTAATGGGTATTTTCAGGCGCGTCGGAACGTTTTGAAAGTTGGGGGGGGGCAAATTCATTAGTAGATTTTGTCCCCAGCCGCCAGAAACCCTTTTCGCCGAAGGCGAAAAAAAATCACTACACTACAGTTATTTCGTCATGTTTTAACTGCACTCGGACTCTGTAAACGATGTTTTACATCAACTATCTGCGATCTAAAAACTCAAAACATTAACGTGAAGTGGCCCATTTTAATAAATTACAACATAACATAACTTTTTATTTTATGACTAAGCTTACAGGCAAACATATTTTTGTTTTACCCTCTTCTTAAAAAAAAATACTAACTGAAGGCTGTTTAGTACGTTTCATATTTAAAATTACGATACAAATTTTAATCTTTTAACACCATTAAACACGAAACACTTCACACACACTTACACTTTACTTTACTTTACACTTCACACTACACTACTTACACTCTAAGAGGAATAATCTTCCCACTTGCCACTTCGCTATAATCAAAGTCAATACACCACTCCAAAGATGACAGAACGCATAACGATGCGACACGAGCGAACCAAAGCCCAACTTGCGTCTGCCAATAACTCTAGCAAATCATTCATAGGGATGTTTTGTTTGGATTTGACGTGAGTCTGAGTCACGTGTCCACTCTCATTGAAGTGAGTGACCAACACACAATAGGGTCAATGGGGGTAAGTGTGGCATGAAAAATAAAAGTTTGACTTTGACGGTTAGTTTTCCTTGGTTAATGTTGACCTAATACTTTCAAATGTGAAATCTGAGAACTTTGTAATGTTTTCAACTAAAGTGTTGAATATAACAAAGGCACTTCGTAAAACATAGGGAAAATAAAAAAAAAGTTAGATAAAAAGTGCGCTGCCACACTTGCCCCGCAGTTTGGGGCAAGTGTGGCGGCTTATGAGGCAAGTGTGGCATCACTTTGTTTTATGAACTAAATCATACAGGATTTTGCTGGGGTAAATGTGGCATACAGGTTATACCTAGAGCTACTAAAAATTAAAATTAAACTAGACTTGTATGATAGTTTTACTGGTTATTATAAACAAATAGAGTCTTAATTACAACTACGCACATGTCAATTAAAGGTTTTTACTAACATAAAAAGTGTTATAATATAAGTTACACACATGAGTATGACATAAGCTAACAAGAACAATGCATTTTTAGTTTTTACTTTTTAGTATTGTAACATGAAATTATGCATTGTGTTTCTTTTTCTCTTACATTGGCTCATTTGTATCCACTGGGCCATGGAAAGAGTAGCGTACTCTTGAACCTACACAAGTGATATCTGGTGCGGGTAAAATGCCCAACACCTGGTCAAGATTAATGTATGGTAAATCCTTCTCTACTGGTGCATAAGTTATTTTGGTGTGATCTGTAGCACATAGACCCATTACTTTAAGCTCATCTTCATTATCAAGTCCCGATTGTACAATGCATACATACCGATATTTTGATTCTTTTCGCTTGCCTCCCAGGTATTCGACTAGCACAAATGCCCCATTCACTTACAAATTTGGAACTGGGGATATAAGAACAACCGGATCACCTAGCCCTTTATCTTCATTAGTTCATTACAATCGGAACAACTGTTCTCCGATGAAATACTCATTGGAGTGTCTTCATCTTCACTTTCTGATACCTGGACTAGGCTAAACAAGTCAATGTCTTTCCTACGCTCAGTTTGTTTACCTGCGGGCTTACTTTTTATTCTTGCTTTTGGAAGCCTTAGGCTTATCTTTGCCCTTCTTCATGACAAGTTCTTTTTTTATTTTCAGATTAGCTAAATAGTAATCTTTTGTAATAACTTCCGTTCAGTCAATGCGACATTTACACTTTTTATCAAAAAAAATTTTTTTTTGCTTTTTTTGCTTTTTTTGCTTGCAAGCATGGGATGAGTTGATACCACTCTTCTTCTTCTTTTCTGTGGCCATCAAGTAATGTCAATACAGCCAACTAAAGTGCAGCTTTGTCCACCGCCATCTAAATACAATGTTGCCACACTTGCCCCGGTATGTAAAAATACTGAGGTAAGTGTGGCACCTAAATTTGCACCAAGTAAATTTGAAATTTGTGGATTTTTTTCTCCCCCATTCTTACATAGGCACATTAACCAATAATCACAACATGTGGACATACATTTTTTTTTAAAATTTGCCGAATATAACTAAATATTGCAAGGTCTGCGTAGAATTGCACTTCGTTAATCCAGAGAAGGTGCTTTTTATTTAAAATTTAAAATTTAGAATTAATTCTTGTGGGAAGCCCCCAAATTTTTTTTTAGTATAAAATAGTCTAGTTACTACTTTAATAAAATAAAAACTTACCAAAACTGCAACCCTGAACACATATAAGCAGATGCCACACTTACCCCCAAACCACACTTACCCCCATTGACCCTACAAGACGGGAGGCTGGTTATAAACATAGTCGGATAGACGGTTCAGGCATGGGGTACGTCAGCCAACCGAACATTCCTGCTCTATGTTGGGTTGTTTCTTCCTGGAAATGAATTGTTAGGATCATCCAACGTTGCTTTCCCAAAAAGTAGAGTAGAAATCTTGATTTTTCAACTCTAAAATCTGCCCCCCTATGCCCCCATGGCATGAAAGTTGGGGGGGGGGCAATGCCCCCCTTGCCTCCCCTGTTCCGACGCCACTGGGTATTTTAAACATTTGCAATCTATATTTAAATTTTTCAAATTTTTATTTCTTGTGAGCTTAAATCACAATGGATATTGCTCATTTTGTTAGCAGTTCTCAGTTACCTGGTCACGGATGTGTGTTTAAAATTTCAGCTCAATCTATTTGGCCGTTCGGCCGTATGGGATCGGACAGACATACAGACAAAGCTCACGGCCAAGGCCCGATCGAGTAGTTAGACTTATTTCACCTCAGCCTGAGTCCCAATGTAGGCCTACATCCTTGATAGAAATAAATTATTTTTATTTATAATACAGTAAAATACAAATAAGTGAAATAACAGATTGACAAACCTTGAAAATTTTCATGAAAAATTTCAAGAAATTTTCAAGGTTATTTTTGTTCGTGAAAATTCCTATCACTATTCCTACTACTAGGCTAGGCCGCTTCGCAAACGCTTTTTTTAGTCGCGTTGATGGATGAGCTTTTTTAAGTTTTTAATTTTCAAGAATGGGATCTCTTTACTTCTTCAAGTTCCATTGCAAAATCATTTTTGTTAATGCAATTTGCAATTGTTAATTTTTAAAATGTAGTAGGTCTACTCGGCCGAATTGCTATGGTAATACCAATTAATAGAAGAAAATATCTGGAGGCTTGAACCACTGCCTCCTAGATGTTCGTCGTGGCTCCTCGTTCCCTGCCTGTCCATGCGCACAGTGTTAATTGTTGTCCAAAGCGCCAGTTACCGTCCCCAAGAGTTTTCTTTTGTTTTCGTTGTTTACATACGATCTGCATACGATTAAGATGTCATAATGCCAGAGTTGAGCTGTGTTTTTCCTCATAATACTAGGTAATGGTGCATGCAAGAAGTTGTAAGATACCGGGATGCCATTATCTAAAACAAGTAGGCCTTTCTTTGCATGAACTACAGGGAAATAAGGAAATTGTGCCACCCAGGCCCGGTGGCAATAAGGGGGGCCCCAGACTCCCCCTTATCACGTGCCACTGCTTGATGGAAAGTTTAAAATTGCTTAGCTCGTGGCCTAGTCAAGACTATAGGGCCCGAGTAGGCTACCTAAGCCTATTGATTTTTAATATGAATTAGGAATAGGAGGCATAGGCCCTATAGATAAAATTAACATACCTATTAGCCCTTGCCTTATATTATCAACAACAAAGTTATCAATAATTATCTACTTTTTGTTTAATTACCAGCATAATATAACTAGACCAATTTGTATATTACTATTCTGCAAACCTTGATAAGTGAAAGCGAAAAAGAGTTGTCGAACAAAATACTTCAGATAATATTAACGATGACTCATGGGGTGCCTTAGGCGGCTCTTCAAAAGAGAATGGTTGTTCAGTGTTCTCACTTTTCAGATTTCAGTAGGAACTAGTGACTATCATGTGTAGCTAATTCAATTAATACCAATGGATCAAGAAAGCTTCAAACAAAATGTATTTATAATAGGCTACATAAATATGTGTTCAATAACATTATTATTGGAAAGTTGTGCATGATTCAATCAAAATGTCCAGTAGGCCTATACTTCATGGAGGCTCGCCGCTGACCGCCACCTTGCAAAATCCACTCAAAAGCTCGCATTTTGTGAGAGTCAATTTGGTACTTGCGAGTTACATTATTAGTTGTAAGGCTTCCTCGAATATAATTTTCGCGAGATTTGAATTGCGACCTCGGGTATAGTGTTACTAGTTGGCGCCTGTTAATCGCGTCCTAAAATAGCGTTTTAGGTCATAAAATAAAACGAACCCCTCCAAAAAAATTCGACTCCGGCGGCTGGGGCTTTTCCCCAGACCCCTGCTTTGCTACGCATCCTCGTACGGGCCCTACTACATGCCATGCAGCATCCCGGGCCTTTTCATCCCAGTCCGCGCCTGGCTCACAGGGCAGTCCTATCCAATTTGAGTTGACATGCAGCCCTCATTACTTATGAAATATGATGGTTAATGGTGTTTTATGTGTGCTTTCTCTTACAGGGGGCCGACGTTAATTCAGGGCGTCACGAACACAGCTACACAGCATTACATTTTGCAGCTCTGTCTGGCAATTCAGACTTGTGTCAGTTATTGTTAACGGCTGGAGCAAAAAGCTTGGCGACGAATTCAGTGGGACGGACAGCGTCTCAAATGGCAGCATTTGTTGGGAATCATGCTTGTGTTGCCACTATCAATAACTATATTCCAAAGTCTGAAGTGGATTACTATTCAGTGCCACAAGGGTTGGAAACTGGACCCAAACTGCCACCATTTCTAGCTAATCCATTACATAGATTTGTTATGCAGGTTAGTGATTTAATTGTTTTTCTCTTTTACGTACGGTACAGTAGACCTAGATGCAGAATGACATGTAGGAAGGCCCTATCACTTGGCTTATCATATTGTTATTCTGTGAAAATGTTCAAACACATAGTTTAACTTAGGCCTACCGGCCGGGGCCCACCATAGAGATGTGCACAAATGGTGAGAACAAAATTCGTGATTTTTTTAAAAGTTGCAATAATCCTTTCAAATTCAGTTTGCATTATGGATATCATCTGAATTGTGATTGAATGGTACCAATTTCCAATTCGCGAATTTTTGCGATAGTTTGGTTGATACCGCGAACTAGAGGCGAAAGCAGCAATTATGTCTTTAAACGCGAATAAGGTCACGAAATTACAAAAAAGTTTTTTTTTTAAAGTTTTGGTGGAGGTGCCGGGTAGGTAGTCAAAATTAAATTAATCCTGACTGGTACATATGGTGGAGGTGTCGGGTCCTACAACGCGATTAATAATAATAATAATAATAATAATAATAATAATAATAATAATAATAATAATAATACACCTTTATTGATTTATACATAGTACAAATATAGGCAATGATACATAAAATTAGTGATATAAAATAAACGATGGTATACAAACATAATGATGAAATATGAAGTTAATGGAAAACATTGAAATTAAGGAAGAGACATACTAAATATGAAGCTAAGGAAAAACAATGTTATGATAAGTCATCAAAGAATTCATTAATTGAGTAATAAGATTTTGATAATAAGAATTCTTTGAGCTTGGTTTTGAAAGATATTGGTGATGATAATGTTTTTATATGAGTTGGAATTTTGTTATAAATAGTAAGGCAAAGATAGTGAGGACTTTTGGAATACAGGGACGTATTGTGAGAAGGAACATGGATTTTGGCTGATGAACGAGTTGAGTAGGAGTGAATGGTAAAGTTCTGGGGGAATAAGGATGCATTATTGGTGACGAATATGGCTGCTTGGTGAATAAGAGAGCAAGCAAGGGTAAGGATATTAAGGGCAGGAAATAAACTTCTGCACGACCTCAGTCTAGAGGCCCCAGCAATGATACGAACTGCTCGCTTTTGCAGTATGAAAATTCGTTTTGCCTGGGGCGAG
This sequence comes from Sweltsa coloradensis, assembly GCA_024449915.1. Taxonomy (NCBI): domain Eukaryota; kingdom Metazoa; phylum Arthropoda; class Insecta; order Plecoptera; family Chloroperlidae; genus Sweltsa; species Sweltsa coloradensis. The sequence goes on along the minus strand of JAMZAV010000464.1, from coordinate 695,500 downwards.
GCCCCCCAGAACAAAATACCGTACGAAATATGAGAATGAATCAGGGCATGGTAAGAAAGCTTAAGGGAGAGAGGGCCGACAATCTTCTTTAATCTTCTCAGAACAAAACAACCACTCTTGATTTTAGATGCTACATTGTCTACATGAGGTGACCACTCTAATAAATCGGAAAGCGTAATACCTAAGAGCTTAACTGTAGAAGCACGAGCTATGCTTGATTCATCGATTCGGATAAGGGGGCTTAATTGAAGAGAGGGCAACTTGGTGTGAAAATGTAAGTAAGTTGTTTTGGAAGGTTGGAGAGAAAGGAGATTATCAGAGCAATAATTGGACATAGTAGATGCCTGCTTATTACATTCTTGAGTGAGTTGTAGAAGTTCATTTTTGGGGGCCGTTTTTAAGTGACTAGAGTCATCAACATACTGCGATAAAATTCCAACAATCAAATGCATCTGGCAGGTCATTCACATAAAGAAGAAAGCAAGTGGGAGCCAGCATAGTCCCTTGGAGTACCCCACTGAGAAGGGATTGAGGGGCAGAAAGGTTACTGTGATCTTGTTATGCTTAGCGGAACGTATCTCAACAACTTGGTTGCGATTTGATAAAAATGAAGAGATCCAACTATTAGCGATACCCCTTATTCCTAGACTTTCAAGCTTGTAAAGAAGAATTTGGTGATCAATGGTGTCAAACGCTTTACTGAGGTCATAAAATATCCCAATCGCTTGATCACCCCGGTCAAGGGAGTCATAAAGAGATGAAAGAAAGGAGAAAATAGCTGATATTGTAGATTTGCCCTTTTGATAACCATGTTGGCAAGGTGTTAGTATGTTATTTTTGTTTAAGAAAGTAGTGAGTCGAATAAACATGACTTTTTCAAATATTTTAGAAAACGAAGAGATGATAGAGATCGGTCTGTAGTTATTAGGATCGTCTTTCTTGCCCTTCTTCTTATAAATAGGAATTACTTTGGCACTTTTGAGTTTGGTAGGAAAAGTTTCGTAAGTAAAAGAATTGTTAATTATATATGCAAGAGGGGAAGCAATGTAAACACTACATTTGGAAAGGATTGAACCAGGGACTTTGTCTAAACCTGCCGAGTGTTTATTGCTTAGTGTTTTGATAATTTTAGATACTTCGATATGAGAGGTTGGATATAAAAATATTGAGTTGTCAATGCATTTTGAAATAACAGGAAGTGAAGAAGGGGACTTAGCAGTTGGTCTATTGTTAATTCCACTTTTAATAAAAAAGTCATTGAGATGATTTGAAAGAGGGGTAGGGTCCGAGATTGTGAGATCGTAATAATCATTAGTACGCGAGTAGGCCTAAGCTCAAAATACTTCATATCAAAATAAAAAAATAAAAAAATGATAACAATTACACCTACGAGAGTGTTTCCCGACTAACCAAATCGAGAAAAAAATATTTACATTTTACAAAAAATGCATAGGTCTAATTTAATTTCGTAATTTTGGTGGGGTGCAGGTCGAAATTAATCCTGGTAAAAACTGTCGGAAACTTTGAAAACTGAAGGGTGAAATTGAGCTTAAAATTAAAACTGATTCTCACTCTCGTCACCTCGTGTGCTTGTTTTTCTTTTAAATTAATCATTTATTTATGTTGCTGGAATTTGCAACACTGATAAATTTAAAACTAGGTAGGCCTACCGGTAGGCGTTTTTTTTTTTTTTTTAGTTGGCATTACCCTATCAAATAGTTTTTTGGTAGGCCTAAATAACGAAAATCGCGAATTTTCATTTTTAAGGCGCGAATTTTAAAACTTAAATAAAACATTTTTGTACATTTCTACCTAGGCCTATAGGTAGGGACCCTGAAATTTTGTGAATGACTTTTTTCACTAAATGATGCGAAATGTTACTGTATTATTATTAAGAGGCGAAATAAGGTAATAATCACGTTTTTATGCTAAATTAGAGCAAAATTGGGAACTTTTCTCAATTTCTGTAAGTTTTTGCTCCAAAATATGCAATTAATTTGAACATTGGGCATTGAAATCAACATTTCAAGTTGGCACCATGACAGTTGAAAATATTATCCAACACGTCAAGCCAATTCCAATTAAGTTGAATTGCCTACCTAAATATTCGTTTTAGTGCATTTTGCTGAAGGTTAAATGATTGCAGTGCTATTTTCATGACGAAATGATGCCTTTACCTTGAGTTTATGTTACGGAAATTGAAGGTTTTTTATAACAAAATGTGAACTTTTTATTTGCTATTTCTCAGGGTCCCTACCTATAGGCCATTCATGCGTGCAAATGTAGGCTGGTCCGCAGGTAATATTTTAAAATATCAATTTAAAAACGTGAGGTGTGGTGTGGCCATTATACGAAGACATGTGACCTGACTAGGCCTAGGCCTACGTATTTAAAATTTGAATAAGCCTACTGTAGTGAAAATAGGGATGCGGCCATTACTCAATGGCGGCCTATTTCTGATCGAATAAATATGGTAGGCCTAGGCTAAATTCTATAGTTCTGGTCAGAGCGAGAAGTGAGCTGTGTTTTTTGATTGACCCTGCAAGAATGTTCTCATGTCCATACCAAAGTCCAAACTCGAGGCATGATGCTAAAAGAACTTTTGTGTATTGTCAGATAATAATCTAGGATACTAGCAATGCAAGTGCGAGCAGTCCTATTGTAAGTTGATCATCATTGCTTCCAGGAAAAATATTACGGTAGGTAACCTTACTACAAATTAAGTAGGCCTAGTGTTATTTTTATGACGTTAAATTTAGTGATTTTTGCGAGCGTTTCCATTTGACTCTGCCGGAAAAATTTGTCACTCGTTTGTGTTTTTTTTTTGTTTGTTTGTTTGTTTGTTTGTTGTTTTTTTTGTTTTTTTTTGTTTGTATGTCTCGCCCTAACGTTCGAACGGAGGCTCGGATCGAGTTGAAATTTGACCATCCGCAAGCTTTGTTCTCGATTGAATGCCATTAGTTTTGTGCAAAATCGTTCAAAAAGTTAAAAAGTTACATTAAAGTTAATCAAAAGTTTTTTTTTCAAACTAACCGGAGACAAAATTGAGATAGCCAAATCATTTAGAATGTCCGTCCGGTCACGAATATGTTAATTTTAGTTTGATCCGATAAGTAGTGTAGATGGAAATTACATTATAACAAAAGTAACGTTGCCATGGCAACGAAAAGACGCGCGAAGTTTCTAATGCACTGCCACCTAGAAACTTAATCAAAATACTTTTGAGGAAGCCAGTCTATTATTTGTCACCAAAGAGTTTAAATATTTTTCCCAATGAGTCAAGGTCCTCTAGATGGCGGTGGATTTTATCCACAAAGTAAAGATTTACATACGGGTTTACCCAAATACCTTGGCAATAATAAATAATATCGGAAACATGGCCCTGTGGACAGCGAACGTCGCAAATTTTAAAATTTAAAAAAATGTGCATTGTGGGTCTAGCTATAGCACGTGCTCGCTTATCAACGCGTCCAACTGAGCGTTTCCTAGTTTTAATAAATAGCCTACACTAGTGGTTCTTAACCTTTTAGGTCTGACCCTTGATAACTTCCATATTATTATTATTATTATTATTATTATTATGTGCGACCCAATCACTTGTTTAAAGTCGTACTATTTAAACTAAAGTGTAGGGGCTACATTTAAAAATAATACATAGGCCCTAGTCACTATTAAGTATTAACTTTCTTTGTTTTATAATTGGCTTAAATAGGCAATATTTTGCAAATTTCAATAATTACCACCACCACCACCACCAATAACAAAGGCAGTAGCTGTATAAAATTGGGTGTTGGTTGGGGAAAGATTGATAGAGGCTGGGAGAGCCAACAGGCAACAGCCTACCTTGAAAGAGTTTGGCGGCTGTGCAGAGTTGAAGGTCACATAAATAGGGCCTATATAAACAAATCACATTACGACAAATCGTTTCGGCTAGAACAGCCTTGTTCACCCGTCAGAGTTGAGTGAGTTACTGACTAAATAAATGGCTACTACGTATTTACAAATATGTACCAAGAGGCGCTGTTGGCGGTGGAGAGGGGAACTAGGGAAGGTCAGCCAGGTAAGGTAGTTCTCTGTTTCCCCTCTGGACCCCACAAGGTTAGTGTAGGTTGAGGTTGGGAGGCTCACGGGAGCTGGTGACCATTTGGTGTCACAATTCCAATTTCCTGAGCTCTCCTTCACTGCAGTTAGGTGGTAATGCTTTTATAATGCTGGCATTGAAAAAATCATTAAAGCTTAGGTTGTGAGTGGCTGCTAGTAGTGCCACTGGTTTGTCATTAACCCTCACTGTATCATGCCTGTGCCTATTCATTCTTTGCCTCAGGGTGTTGGTGGTTAGGCCTATGTAGTACTTCGCGGGGTAGTGCAGACATCTCAGTTGGTATAAGGTTTTTGGTGGATGGTGGTGCAGGTGTTGTGATGCTTTATGGGATATCATCTCCGTGGCTCTGGCCAAAAAGTCTAAAAGGTCTTAGCTGGAGGGTTTATCGGGCAGGTGTGGCAGCGATTGCTCTGACAGTGGTAAGATCCTATCAAATTCCAACTCGCAACCTTCTCGTGGTTTGGCCCGTGATTAGGGGAGTTTTACTTCCTGAAACTAATGGCGAGTTCTGGGTTGTCGTCGGGGAACTTTCCCCTTCCCGTTGACTACCTCCCCGACGGCGACGACAATGACAACACGGACGGATGATGACACAGACGGAGACGACCACGACGTGGGGGAACCCCTGCCCTCCCCATACGCTTGTGGCTGGTTCTGACCAGCACAGGCTTTGTCCACCCCTTTGTTCCCCCGCGTCATCCCTTACGTCCCTCCCTTTGTCTCGATTAGCCAAGTTGCATAAATATGAGACGTAAAGCAATATCCAATCAATCAATCTCTGGGTAGGGTGTCCTCTTTTTGTCTCCTCTGCAGGTCATGTTTTACTAACATGTTACTCAGGTTTGGTTGACGTCTGAAGAACACTCTGGGGATGTTGTTGGCCAGGTGTTGTGTGGTGGCAGAGGATGAAGGAGGTGGCTACCTCTTTTGAGGATCCCACTGAGGATGTGTAGGCCAGGGTGCCACTGTGTCACCAAGGGTATTGTGTCTCCTTGGGTAGGCTTGATAGGTTTGTCCGTGGTGGGGCGGTACACTTGTTGTTCGACTTGTTCTTGGGGATAACCTCGAGTAACAAAAGCATTCACAATGCGGTGGCAATAGTGTGCAAGGTCTTCATCGTTAGAACAGGCGTTTGCCTCGAGTAGCCAACGAGTGGGGCAGGGACCCTTTAGTATACTTCGGGTGGCAACTCTTCAAGTGTAGGTACTGCATACTGTTGGTGGGCTTAAAGTGTACGCTGGTGCGGAGCTGGCCCTCTTTGATGGAGATGTCAATGTCTAGGAAGTTGACCCGGTTGCAAGACATTTCCCACGTGAACTTAACTGCATTTGAGGAGTTGAGTTCCTCCAGGTACTGTAGTAGGGGGGTGGGGGGTGCAGATTAAATTAAATAAACCAAAAAACTTACTTCCACCGCGACCCACCGGGTGAGAGCCACTGGCCTACACTAAAAGAATGGAATGGAAGTACACAAAAAATAAGCAAATTTTAGCGTTTTGACTTTTGAATTTAAATTTTAAACTGTTATTTTGTAAGGTGTGTGGGTGTGATGTTTTGTGATGTATTTTGCCTGTTTTCTACCAGACGCAGAGCTTATTTAATTAATTCTTATGACTCACATTGTTGGGCCGACACTTGCTCAACGTTTTCGAAAAGCAACCTGTATTTCCCCACAGCTGGGAAATCAGGAATATCCTTACAAGCTACGGATAACTCTCTAAAACGTTATTATTTTTTGTCGGCATTAGGTGTTCGTTTTTAAAATTTAAACACCATCTGTTACAAACCACACCATGCGATACAAAATGAGTATGCCTAATGTAGGCCTAGTATATTTTATTAATTAAACGAGGGAGCGGAGCGACTGAGTGTCTCCATTCAACTCAAACGGCTCTCATTCTGTGATTCTGTCTGTCTGTACGTCGAAAATCAGCCGAACCGCTGAACAGATTGCGCTGAAATTTTAAACAGACATCCGGCACGAGTTTACTGAGAACTGTTAACAAAATCAGCTAGATCCATTACGATTTAATCCCTGATTTTTTAAAATATCGATACCATTTGTTTAGTAGCAGCTAGCGGGACGAACTCTACGTGTCTGCCATGGCATAGTGGTAAGCATAGAGCTTACCGCACGGAGGTATGGGGTTCGATACTCGTTAGTTTTGAACTTTTTTATATGTTTACACCTACATATCATTTTTGAGGGGTGTGAAATGGGAAATAAAAATTAGGTGATTTTGTTTTATCTTGGAAATTTGTTAATGTTTCACTCTAATACGTTTTGAAAACGATTCGCAAATTGAATGTTCAATTTAACTAGGAAAACGCCAAAGTCGATGTTAAACGAGTGTGTGAGCCAAGTGTTACCTTGAAAATGAAAAAAAAACTAAGAGTACCTGGAACATCGCCGTTTCTCCCATATACCTAAGGCACGATCTAGCCCAGTATGGGAATGATACCGGGTACTAAACACATGGCTCACTCACTCGCTTAACAACGACTTTGGCGTTTCCCTAGTTAGAAATGAATGTTTATTGGTCAATGTAAGCTTGGTGTTTGCCACGTATTATATTTTGAGATTCAAAATATTATGCACGAGTGCCAATACTATACATTGACGTAACAACTTTTTGTTATTCATCATCATCATTATCCATCGCCGTTTCCTGCTTCTGGCAAAGTCAGCTTGGGTAATTAGCAACAAATTTTTCCACTTCTTTCCTCCTCCCACAATCGTATCTCTTCGACATCCTCTTGCCTCCAAGTCTCCTTCTATGATTTCCTTCCATCTCTTTCTCTTTCTCCTTCTTCCATCCTTCTTTTCATCCTATTTTTTCCCATTTGTTTCAAATGTCCATACCATCTCAACCGTGTCCTTCCTATCCTGTCACTTAACTTCTCTACACCTAGCATATCTCTAATGTCCGTGTTTCTTATTCTATCTCTTCTCGTCTTGCCCATTGTGTTCCTCAGGAATCTCATATCTGCCGCCTGTTCTGCTGCATATGTAAGAATCGGTATGAAATAGGTTTTATATAGTGTCATCTTCCACTGAATAGGTACCGGTATTTCCCTATCCCACACCAGGCCTTTCACACACTGGTAAAAGATAGGAGATGCCAAACGGCTAGTTAATGTTAAGTAGGGGTGTGGAAAGGGAACCCAACGGCTTACCTGGTCGGTGACTGCAGGGATCTCGTAGAAGAAAGACACAAATAAATAAACATAATACAAGAAAACGTCGAAACTGTTTCGGCCAAAAACTTTTTTTTTTTTTTTAGTTAACTCTCCGCTCTCGTCGAGTGAGCAAGGCCCTGTTTGGCCAAAACAGTTTCGACGTTTTCTTGTATTATGTTTATTTATTTGTGTCTTTCTTCTACGAGATCCCTGCAGTCACCGACCAGGTAAGCTGTTGGGTTCCCCTTCCACACCCCTACTTTACACACACTGGTAAAAGTTACTGGCCTTTTTTTATTCTGATGTTAATCTCCTTTTTAATCATTCCACTTGCCATGACTTCACTTCCTATATAGCTAAAACTATCCACCACTTTCAGGGTTTCTCCTCCAATATTTATCTGTGCTTGATAATTCCCTGTGTCCCCTTCTCCTGGCATTGTTACAACCTCACTCTTTACCACGCCACGCTTATTTTCATACCGGCTTCTTCTATGTTCCTATTCCACAAGTCCGTATATCTTTGGAGCTCCTCCTCATACTCCGACCGTGCCACCAAGTTTTTGTTTTGTTATAATATTACTATTTTATTATTATAATGTACTATTAAGTAGCCTATGTAATTTAATTACCAGTAAAATTAGTACTGCACACAATAAACTTATTTCAAGTTGATATGTCACATTTCAAAGGATTAGCTCCTTCTCAGAAGGGAGAGGCCAATTATCTAGTCTATTAGACAAGGTGACTATTGAAGAACAGTGCTGAAGAAATTTGAAAAGATTAGTTCTGATTATTGACAATACTCAACCCATTCAAGCTTTTATATTGGTGGATTTGAAAGGAAAAATTAAATTGGCTGTAAATAATTAGGGGTCTACAAATAGCTCTGAAAAGGAAAACGACAAAAACACTGGAAAGAAATCCAGCTCACTTCTCACTCTGACCAGAACTATAGTGATGTGTGAATATTTTAAATTCAAATACCGTAATATTTGCAAATAGTTGTTGACTACTTTTCGATTTGAATTTTGAATAGTTTGTTTTCAATCTCGAATCCGACCCGACAGTTCAGAGTTTGGCAATGTTTGTTTTTTTGCTTGTTACAATCAGATTCTAGCTATGTATGGCTATGAAATTTTAAACATTGTCTTTTGACTTGTACAAGGTCAGTTGGTTAGAACGTTTCCTGAAGTCATGTCACCGAAGATTTGTTCCGCAGGTAGTCAATTCCTCCCCATTTACCGCCAACCTCCTCGGACGGGCAGAGTGCACAAGATTAGGATCTTACCTTCCTCGACCATTCAATGAGGGCTTCAACCTTGAATGAGATAAATTAATTTTTTTCATTAGATAACTGTTGTCACATTTACCTTTTAAATGTTAAATGTAATGATTACTTAATGTTTCCCTGAAATAAAATCAACACGAAAAGTTTTAAACGCAAAAATTATGAGAACTAACAATGTTAAGAAATTCATAGCATTGATGAAGAAGAGTTTGATCTATACTGTTAAGTCTAGAGTTTCAACAATTTAGCATTCAAACATTTCGTTGATTTTACTTCAGTGAAACATTTGGCAAGCACAAATTAAAAGGTGAATAACACCGTTCTAACGTCATGAAAGGACAAGAAGATTAACTCTATTGAGCAAATAAATTTGGAGGTTCGAGACCATCAATAGAAGGGTCGAGCGACTATTCAATGATACATCTACTCTTGTCCACTCTGCTCGGGCCAGGAAGGTGGTGTGGTAAAGAGGTGAGAAATTCTTGGTACCTGCGGACCAATCTTCCCGTGAAGTCCACTTTAGTTATGACATCCTTACCGGTACTTCATTGAAAACCTAAACTTAATTTTTATTTTGTAGGTGAATGTCAATCCCATTCGAGTTGCAATAAATATTCAAAAGGCTCCACTTCTAGGAGAGCATTTAGAAACCATCCAAAAGGTACTTACACTAATGAGTGACAAAGAAATGAAGAGAGGATTCGAGACAAATGAAGTAATGGCATTTAAATTTCATTACCTGGCATTTGTTGCCGCAGAGATATTAAACACCCGTAAAAAGCAGCTTGCAGCTCAGCCTGATAAGAAGAAAGACGAAGAAACTGGCGATGAGAAGAGGTCTGATCCCATGGAATTGTTTGCTAGGAAGCTTTTGAAGTCCCCAGAGTTTCAAGAGAGCTTCATACGAGAATGCGTTCGCGAGTTTCCGTATCGTGAATGCACCGTCTTCCGGCAGATGGTCACAAACTTAGCCCAAAAGGATTCTCCGTCTGCAATCGGCATTGTTGATGCCGTCATCAACGGTCAGCGGGGATTCACAGATTCTGGCAGCCCGACGTGTTCCACGTGTAGCGAAGAGGGAGCGACCAAGAAGTGCTCCAAGTGCAAAGCCGTGCAGTATTGTGACCGGGAATGCCAACGGTTGCACTGGTTTCTGCACAAGAAGGCATGCACTCGATCCTCTCATCCACCAGACAACAAGACACCAGTTCACCAGCTAAGTGCAGATGTAGGAAGTCTTCAAGTCCAGTAATTTTGTTACTACAAAGTAGAGTCTACCTACCTGACAGTCCGAATGACTGTAATCGACCAGTTTATAAATACCTTGGTAAGTTAGATTTTGGATATAGGTGACATTGATTGGTATTTTCTATATTTTGATGTGGTACTGATGTTTATTGGTATTTAGGCTTAACCCACTGGTATCATAGAGCTGACAAAATTATTAGGTACACCATCTATCTATTTGTTACGATACAAAACTATACATGTAGGACCATAAAAATAAAAATAATTTTTTGTTAGAAGCCTGCCAGGTTGCAATTCATGCCCCTCTTCAGATATATAGCTAGGTATGTTGTGGATAGGAAACACCTGTAATTTATACCCTTACCTAATAATTGTGACAAAAAAGTCAGACCTGAGCATCATATTTGAAGGTGGATAAAACCCAATATCCTTCATTAGCACACCGAGTGAGCATCTGCATAACTAATAGCATACCTAGTGTAAAGTAATGCTTTCAGAGCTGCAACTTTTTTGCTTTTGAAAATGAGCTAGTACCGTTTTACGTTTAGTTTCAACTTTCAATGGTGTTGAATGCACCGCTTCAAAATTACACTCCCTAGCTTGTCAGCTGCGTGACTTCTCTTACTTCAGAAAGTACTTTTTCACTCATCAGTCATCACCCATAAAAAATTCAATAAAACATAGAAACCGGCTGAATAACAGGCAGGCAGATCAAGCTTAGAATACATTTAAATGTGTTGTTACTTGTTAGGCATTCAAAAATCACCAACGACCACAAACTTTCCCAATTTAGTTGGTAGTCAATTTATTTTCTAAGCTAAGGCCTAGTTTGCTCATTGTGCTTAGTTTCAAAATTCAAATAAATACTGTAAATTTAATAACTTGTTTACAAAGAAAATACATACGGTAGGGATGTAACATTAAAACTTGAAAGATATCAATTAATCGTCAATTTATGATTGTGATTATTCTATTGCAGATTCTACTACATCACTGTGTCAAAAATATTTTATTATCTCTTCATGATTAACTGGTTTATTTTGGAGAATAATTCAGTAAGACTTAAGTATCCAAGATGACTGGGGATGGATGACAATAAGTTAAACGATAACTGAGATTAGTCCAGGCATTACTCATTGAAGTGAGTGGTGATAAAGCCTCACGCTTTCCAACTCGCCACATCCATATAAGCACGTTATTACATGTGTGCTGTACAACGGATATTTACATATATAAAGGGCCACTATCGATTAGATTACCCATTAAGTAGATGCAATCTTGCTTGACTACTGCACTACATTTCGTGGGCTGACAGCGAAAACTTACTAACTCCAAAATTGACGAAAATAACTAGTATATACAGTTTCTTCAGAAAAAATCGCTCTTTCTGCTGCAACAACTCACTTACTCCTAAATGGACTATATTACGAGCTACAAGAGGTTTTATACTGATTTTATACTGATTTTATACTGAACCTAAAAACTTCAAACTCATTTATCTCAGAACTTGAAAAATGGAGTTAGTGAGTTTTTGCTGTCAGCCCACGATTTATTCCGTATCATTATTTTACCTCTCCTTGAAACCAACCTTACAGTTAATTTTTTTTAAATGAATTAGGGTACAGTACCGTAACTGCACTTATTAGATTACTTACCAATTACCATTGTGTTATAACTGCATGCTATCACCATCACGTATTCTCTGGTCAACCACTAGTCAGGATTATATTTTCTCTTATTTTTTGTTGTGGGAGGTTCATCGTCTCATACGAATGCACCAATGTCATTCTGAGTTTCAATGAAGTATTATTGGGAATCATGGAACCTATAGACTTACTATTTTTAAATATTTAAAAATATACTTTAATAGAACAGGTAAATGTTATTTAAAAATTAATTGAACTTATGGTAACACTGCTCTTGGGTAGGAAATTATTTTTATTTTTATTATAAGATTAAGGCCTAATTAGGAGTTTTTGTAGGCCTTTTGTGGTATAGCATCATACAATGCTCATTGTGCGGCGACTAGTTATGGAGACTTAGCATTCTGAGGAAACTTATGAAATAGTGGCTTATATTTATATGGTTAAGGAATATTGGGTTCGACTCTTCTGTCTTGATCTTTTTATTTTGGAATTTGAAATTACTGTTATAATGTTTTGTTTTTTATGGAGGCATTCTTTATCCTTACAACTTTCAAAGCTCATTAGTAATGGGATGAGTGAAGCAAAGACTTCAATTTCACTGACCCCCCAAAAAATTAGCTCGTTTTTTTTTGTCTGATTTTTGGTCTCTACCGGGCAAACGGCATATGCAATCTTGATGAAAATTAGAGGGGACCTTCAAAATCTCTGAACTTAGAGCTGCCACGTTTTTTGGTACAATCGAAGAATTATTTCTCATGAATATCGTACTTTTTTACGATTTTTTTTTTCAATTTTTAGAACGATATTTTCGTGACATTTGGGCCGATTCTGACCAAACGGGTGGGGTTGCAACTAGGGTTGCCAACCGTCCGGAATTTCTCCGGACAGTCCTGATTTTGATGCCTTTGTCCGGAAAGAGGAATTGCCTCATTCCGGACAGCACTTTGTCCGGAATTTGTGAAAAAGTCATATTTGTACTACATTTTATTGAATTTTAGAGTACCTATTGCAGTGAATTAGTGTTTTCTCTCTCTAAAGTTGGTACATCAGTTGGTTTGGTAATTTGGAATAAAATTTAGTTTCTTTCATGTAGCGCCTTTCCGTAGTCCACCTAGCTAGTCTGCTCTACTGCCCTTACTACTACCTTATGCCCCAACCCCTTTGTATTGTATGCGCACTTGCGAGGCGCAGGCGCTACTTGAACTCCGCCGGCCAAGGCCAACGTACTCAATCAGCACTGGCGTCAATGCAGAAACATGAGATTTCAGCTTAGTATTAGTCCGTTATTTTAGCGACGTGGCCTAGACGTGTCGTGTCGGTGACGTGACGTACGTGTCGTGTCGTCGACGTACAGTGAGCGATTTCCCTGTGTTTTTGTCGGTTTTTTGCATCATGAGATGGAACTGGTAGGCAATTCGCCTCCCAAAAGAGAATTAAAACTTGAATATATCCAAGTCATTGAATCTTTAAATTACGTATCCGGCTGTTTTGAAGGTTAAAAGGTCCAAAAAATTTCGACTCCGGCGGCTGGGGCTTCGCCCAGACCCCTTGTGTACCCACTAAAATTCGAGCTTTGTCCGGAATTCTAGTTGACCCAAGTTGGATACCCTAGTTTCAACGTTAATATTTTACATGGAAATTAAGGTTATGGTGATGTAGAACCTTCTGAAAAAAAAGTTGAAAAAGTTAGCCAGAATCCATAGAATAAAAGTTTTAATATGAATTTTTTTAGGTTTATAATAACAATTAACAAGTAACAATAGAAACTTGACAACAATCACCTACAACTACAATGCATTAAAAAAGAACTTGCAAAGGTTTTGTTTATTTGGATTAAGGACGCGTCAACCGTTAGGTCATAATGCATCACTCTAACCTGGGGAGGAGGGGCCCATGCTGTCGGAACCAGCCACGGGTAAGGGGAGGAAAGGGGTTCTCACGTCGTCATCGTCATCGTCTTTGTCATCGTTCGTGGTGTCATTGTCGTCATCGTTGTCAAGGGGTCGTCGAGGGAAGGGGGCAAGGTCCCCGACGACGATTGCCAGAGCTCGCCTCTAGTTTCTGGGAGTAATATACTCCGCTTTTACTAGCTGATGTTTGCGAGGTGGACTTTTCTCTTGAATCGCCTTTTACGATTAGCAGAGCCATGCTCTAAGCCAATTCTACCCCGGCCCAGACGGGGGTAAAGTGGTCCCACACAAACTAAAAACTTACAAAAAAGCTCATCCATCAACGCGACTAAAAAAAGCGTTCGCGAAGCGGCCTAGTTAAATTACACTATTGGTCCTACTACTATTAACTTGACTGACTTGACTTGAAGATTTATCAGTCACCATCATCATATCAATGTTGCCTATTTGATACTTAACAATTCTCCCAACTATTCTCATTTTCCCAGCTAAGAGATGTCATGTTACAAGGAACAAACTTCATTCTCTATTGCACTAGGGCTTTCATACAGACTAATATGCCCTCCTCGCAACCGGTGGTCCACCCCTCAGAATACAGTAAATCTCCCTGCAATAGTTTGAACAGTTGTTCATCTAATGTGAGTAAAACCCACATTAGATTGATTTATTAAAAGTTAAAACAACGTTGAGCGACCTGAAGAATTCGTAGAAAGAGAGGATAATTTAAACAAGCTCATTCTTCAACAATTAGTTATTCAATGGGAGGATATGAAGATAGTTTTGTGATCGTTAGTTGAAGGTCATTTTAACAAACTACAAGAGACTGAAATTTTACTTTGTTATGCCTAAAGATGCTTTTCTTGTAATGATTGGGTTTTATTTAGAAGCAGCTTGACTTAACCACCTACTTAATCAATTTTTATGATGATGTCTATTCTGATTACTATTGGCTGTATCGTTGAATCCTGTATTATATCTTGTTGATTCAATTATGTCTGTACTTATTCCAAGAGGCTGCATATAGGTCTACATAATGTCTGATCTTTACTCTTTAGTCTTCACTATTAAATTTTAAATGTAAAAATTTAAAAAAAATATGCATCACATGAATTAAATTGGATTGCAAAGATGCAAACAGTTACAGAATATAAGATAGCAATCATCTAGTTTTATTATGTTTAGTGTCTCCGTAGCATGTAGGTAGACAAGACTTTAAGTAAACAAACCGAGAGAAGAACACACACCAGCGGCGTCGAAGCCAGGGGGCAGGTTGGTAGATTGCCCCCCCCCTGAGCTTATGGAGGGGGGAATGTATTTTCTCCCCCCCCCCCTAGATAAATGACAAATTAACCAAACTAAGTGCTTTCACCCCAACTATGTACATCAATAAGTCAAATTATTTGAACTGAAAGAGAAATAAAGCCACAGGTTGTCAAGACTCTAGGCTAGACAAACACTGTAGATTTAAAGAATTAAAGTTGCGGCCGTGGAAACTGCCCAACGGTTCAATGTGAGTCACACATTTCAACTGTAACGTAGCTGTTAACATTACCACAGCTTTTTCATTCATAGAAGTTTGTAGTGTGATTATGTTGTTAATTTTTGTAAAAGTCATACCCAAAGAAAAATAGAAGAATTATCGGATTTGGGTATCCTGAGTGGTCCGGGAACACGATGTCATGTGTGTAGGAGTGGAAAAATGTTTCAAGTGAAATTAATATTAATTTTTACATGATTTGATTACTACGTTCATTAAATAAGATAGGTATCGAATATATATAGGTAATTATGTTAATTTTGAATTAAATAGGGCTAGTCATGACCTGTGTTCATAAAATTATGAGCAAGAAATGTAGCATGCAAAGTTAAAACATCAATTCTACTATGCATTTTGTTATTGTTTTCACTACCGTACAAATGGCTACTCTGATCATGACAAATTTTCATAAAACCATCGAAATCTCCACATTGTTTTGTGCAATTGACGAAAAACATCTCACAATGATCACACCATATATTTTATAGTTCTACCACGATTTGGTTCCTTATTATTAGGACTGGCTCATCCTGAACTGTATCTTATTTTCTGTGGCTGCTTTAATTTTATTTGTGCCATCTTCCAATACAGGGCTGTCTAAGGCAATTGTCTTCAATGACGCTCACCCCTTTCTACTTTGTGCATGAAGAGTTAAGAATGAAATCACTGCAGTCACTTTTGGTCTTTCAGTTTGGTGTTTTCCTCGAGGCATTGGTAGCCGTTTGCGGCGGCACATACAATTAGGGCGCTGGTCCACAGCATATGGACTTGAGTTCGAATCCCGCACAAGGCATTGTTGTTTTGTAATCGTCCTTCATCGTCATCTATCACCACTCATCGTCTCGGAGAGCCTTAGTGCATTAATAGAGATGTTAAGCCACAAAAGTCATCATCTTGACATTGGATAAGGTTCTCTGATAACGTAGACATTAGTGCGTGTGATAATGTGTGTTTCTGTTTGTGTGTTCATTCTTTATTGCAACAAGAGTGATTATAATTGATCAGTTTTATTAGTGAACACTAGTGATTGCATTGATATTGTTAATGTGTTAAAAACATTGCTGTAGGTTATAAACCATTTAATTAATATTAAGCAAAAACTGGAAGGATTTCCCCAGTTAAAAATTGAGTGTGTAGTACACCTAGGCCACTGTAGTACAAGTGGTAACAGAAACTTCAACACAAAATACTACTAGAGCTCTGAATCATGGGGCTTACTTGATATGTTCTCATCAGGTTGAGTTGCTGGTTTTTTGTGTGTTCTTCATGTTTATTTAAACTTTCAAGACAAGTCATTGTATTCCAAGAGTGGTACATTTCAGATTTGTATCATACTTACATTGTGTGTAATAACAGTAGATACTAAAAACATATGATTACCTACATTACTATGAAGAATTATTGTAGGCCTGTAATGCCCGTCTGTTTCCACAATCAAATCAAATACCTGTCACTGTTCAAAAGTAATCAGGATAATTTAGGGCTTAACATTGAAATATTGTCAACTTTTTTTCTAATCCAAATAATATATATATATATTTAGGTTCTAGTTACTAATAGATATTTTTATTGGAATTGACACAACATAAAATCAAGTTCTGTGTACCTTTGCCATAGAAATTGAATTACTATGTTGTGACAAATCCTGTCCATTATGTGCAAGTAAGGCTCAAAGGGATGCATTGTGCCATGTGTTTGTTTTTTATTTACTCAGTTTCTACCAGGCATGGTTCTGCCAAAGTTTTCTAGGATTTTTTTTAGAAAAGGATTTCATGATCCGCAATCTATATATATTGCATGGATGTCTTGTATATAATGATATAATTTTGTTTTGATTGTGTTTCAAATGAAATTATACTTATGAGTTATAAATGTTTATTGTACTAATTATTATAATAATCACTACTGTATGCATTTCTTATAAGATACCATATGTTTCAAGTCAGAATAAACGCTGGTCAAAATGAAGTTGTTACTCAATGTAATATAGTTAACCGTTAATTTTATCCTATTACCGTATTTAAATTTTTATCTTATTTGTGAGGTGTAACCATTGAGTATATAACCATCCTTGTGTAACCGTGTCATGCAAAATTCCACACATTTCTCAAGGTACTAGCAGAGTTGAGTCACAACAAGCAACTAGCACAATAAATCATTAAAAATTTAGAAAAACAGTGTGATTTTTCTTCTCAAAAACCTTCATAAAAGTTTCAGCATTTGAATAGTTTCCAAAAAGTTATTCTTTGTTTGTGTGAAATTTAAATGATCAATCAAACAATGCTTTTAATATTATGCTACTATTACCTAGCTTGTTCCATTTGATATGTTGATTGACTCCCAGAAATCTATTTATTATAACATTGTTATTACTTATAACATTCATCATGCAATAAATATCCAAAGATTTTGCAACGCGATCAGTTATCAAAAACAAATGTATTATTTTATAGCCGATGAATATGATTTTTTGCTTGAACTGTAGTATTAATTTAATGCAACTTTAAGAGCAGGTGATGTGATGTAATTAATTTATTGGACTTGACACTGCACTTAGATAAATAAATAACAAGATTTAAACAATATTTTTTTTGACAACTTACCACCAGTTGTCTTCTACTTCTACTGGATTATTGACAGATAACCTAACAACAGTACAAGAGTTTAGAAACAAAATAAAGGGGGGGGGGGGTAATTATAACTGGTGAACCTCACTGGCTGACCCTGTCACGTGACGGAGTCAACCGTGAGGACGCTCTTGTGAAACCGGGTCAACTACTGTGCACTCCACTTGGTTATTAAAAAACAGGCCAGTTGTTGCACTGTGCGCCCAGTTACTAAAAAAACATACCCACTACCATCTTGCAAAATATTAAATCAGTTAATAGTTGTAGCCAACTATCAAAAAAAACTTTTAAATTTTGGTTAGGAATCAACACTTCAAATAGTAGGAAAATCGATACTGGGAGTATTAATTACGTTGTTTGTTACAGACATAATGGCAATCTCTTTGGTTTCTGTAGCGTGCATACATATGTTATATGCTTGTTTTTTAAACTTGCTCAACAATGGATATCCAATATCTTCTATTCAATTTTCACATCAAGTCAATTTATTATTATTCAATTGTGGTTTTTATAATCTTATTATTACATTTGAACTGTTGTTATTGGATTAGAGCGAGCGTAGCAGCAGACAAGCGAAGACTTATTCATCACTGCACCCCCAAAAAATTTAGCTCGGGTTTTTTTTTTTTTTTTTTTTTTTTGTTTTCGTCTGTTTGTTCGCTCGATTCGGGCAATCGGCATACGCGATCTTGATGAAAATTTGACGGACCTTCGTTTTCTTGAACTTAGAGGTGTATTGTTTTTGGGTACAATTGAAGAAATATTTCTCATAAATATCGTACTTTTAACGCTTTTTTCGATTTTTAGTGCGATATTTTTCGTGACATTTGGGCCGATTCTGACCAAAGGGTGGGGCTAGAACTTCATATTTACATGGAGATTAAGATTATGGTGATGTAGTACCTTTTGAAAGAAAAAGTTGAAAAAGTTAGCTAGAATCCATAGAAATAAAGGTTTTAATATTAGTTTTTCAATTTTTAGTGCGATATTTTCGTCACATTTGGGCCGATTCTGACCAAACGGGTAGGGCTACAACGTTCAGATTTCACATGGACATTAAGGTTATGGTGATGTAGTATCTTTTGAAAGAAAAAGTGAAAAAATTAGTCAGAATCTACAGAAATAAAGTTTTAATATGAGTTTTTGAAGTTTATAATACCAATTAACAAATAACAATAGAAACTTGACAACAATCACCTCCACAATGCATTCAAAAAGCACTTGCAAAGGAAAAGTGCAAACAAACGCACAAAACGCAAAAAAAAACTTACAAAAAAACGCTCATCCATCAACGCGGCGGGGCTTTAGCGTTTTCCTAGTTATTTGATGTTAATTTTGATATTGTTGCCTAACTAGGTATGTACCACTACATTTTATGATTTTTATTCCAGAAAATTGCTGTTGACCTGGCATCCTCATGGAACTGGAACCATTATGGAGAAAAAGTTTGTTGTGTCATCATTAACTGAGTGAACAATGTAATTAATGCTGGCTCGTTAGTTGGGAAATTTCTTTAATTTACAATAACAATAATAGTAAGACTAGTAGGGATGCACACGATAATCGATATTATCGATATTTTGATAATCGATAAAAAACCAAAGTTCATTATCGATTATCGAAATATTAAATAATTGGTCAATAGTGGCACGAATCAAACTGTATTATTTTATTTTATTTATTATTTTTATTATTTATTTAACGTCTATCCTATTCAGTTATAAAAACTGATTAACAAAGGAGGACAACTAAATAAATCTAATTACATAGATGCAGAAACTACAATAAACTACATTTAAGTACATATTTGAAATAGTAGCATTACAACAACAATGCATTTAAAAACACAACAATTTTGTTAACAAATAAAAATGATATTAAATGTATTTAATGAATGAATCAAATATAAAAAAGGTGGGGAATGAAAAGAAAAGGAAAAAAAATAAAAAAAGAAAAACGAAAAGAAAAAAACTGATTTATTAGACGATCCCACTCAAACGAATATGAGGTTTGCCAAAAATCAGGAACAGCAAATCAGGGAGTATAATCAAAAAACTTTCGCGGAAGAAACCACCGAACGCGAATCTTTATTCTTGTGTTCAATCTTCATTTTTGTGTTCAAATCTTGATAACAGTTTAGTCCAAAAAAATCTTGACTCTAATATATAATTATATCAGATATATAATTATTTAAAATTGTTCATGTCAAAAACTGATCACAGCAGACGCATCAAGCAAGACGAAGATTATCTCACATTATGCCATGCACTGGTTGGGCTGCTTTGTTGTCACACTCGAGATTTATGTTTGGAAATGAGCTATAACGGAAGCCAAACACATGACATCAAAGACAGCGAGGCAGCAAACAAAACGCGATTGTATTGTTTTGACTTACATTTGCCACACTTGAGGTTCTACTTATATTTCGGAACAGGCTTTGTTGGTGATATCGATAATATCGATTTGATTATGACATTACAATTTTGATAATCGATAATCAAAAAAGTATCGTTTTGCATCCCTAAAGACTAGTAATCAAAAATCTATTTTTATTAATGGAATAAAATTGTAGTTAACAGTGTACAGTGGTGTAACAATCCAGCTGTGCAGTCAGTCACGTAGGGCAAGTCCAATTTACCCAGAGGTTACGTGACTGGAGCTGTCCGTCGAAACCGCATCAGTTGGCCTGTCCACTTTTTGAGAGAAGGCATTTTTAACGATGCAAGAAGCAAATTGTATAACAAATGCCATGGTCAACAGATGTTTTGAGACTAATTTTATCTTGCTGAATCCGAATATCTGTTGGCACCTCAAAATTTGGAAGTTTTGAATATTTCGTGCAACTTATGGGTTAGGAAAGTGGTAAGTGTTAAGGTTAAGTATTTAATGTGATGAATCGGAAACTTGATCACTTACGATCACAATTAAAAAACATGAAGAGGGTAACTTCCTGGCTAGAATTGAGCACAAAACATTGCTCACGGAAAAAGTCTGATTGCCAAACGAATAGAGCCAGAAGTCGCGAGTAAAATCTGAATTGAAAAGAAAAAGATCTATGCTTCTATCCTGTCCCGTTTTCAGGAACTTCGAAACAGTTCTCATGCGGATTTTAACAAAAGTTGACTTTTGACCATATTAATATTATATTACGCATGTTTGGTGTATTTTTTATAAATACACTGTTTATAAATCATCCTCTAAAGGGCATGCAATCATAGATCTAATCTTAATACAGAACCTCGTACAAAGTATAACGCGTTTTCTTAAATTGTTTGTCAGTAGATCTTTTTTACCGGAGTATGTTTTTAGACAAATAACATGGGCAAGATAGGACGAACGTGCAGAGGGAAGTGCCTAGCTTCTAAACATCATCTACAATAAAACGCTGCACTCTTAACCTTTTGAGAAGTGAGTCCAAAATTGGGGTTTGCCACCCCTAAAGTGAGTTTTTTCCCATGTTTTAGAATCAAAGGGAAAATTTTTTAATGAGATTAATAACCAATATTTTCTTGTGTAGTAAATGTTTATTTGCACACAATATTCATAATAATTTACAAGATTTCGTCTACATTCACATCCACGCGCCTTGCCATAGCTACCGATAACACTTGTTGCTGCCTACTAACACGCACTGGCAACGCACGTATTCACAAAAACATGCTAAAAATAAATCAAATCTCGTCCAAATGTTTCACCAAATAGTTCAAGATGTTGTCAATAGGTAGCACTACTGCATGGCCGAGCTCCAGCTCGATGCACCCATGCCTTGAATTACTGTGCAACACAAAAACATCGAAACGTACATATACGGGAATACTCTGGCAGGGCGCTCGGGCGCGCACGTATATATACGGGCATACTTTTCAAAAGGTTAATTTACTGAGTTTGGTGCAAAATTTAAAATAAGTGTTAGATAAAAGGTTAACATTTATGCTTTCTTAAAAGCCAACAGTCAGACTCGTAGCTTTATTAATTCCGAAAATACAGCAATTTTACTCGAAAGCAAGGCAAACTATGTTGCATCGCGTCAGTTGGCACGAGCAATCTTGTGAAGGTGATCAAAACGACGAGAACATGACCAGCCAGTACATCAAGAGAGCTGCACCCAGCGCCATTGCTGCAAACAACGCGTAACCCGTAGACTCGATTGTCGGCGTCAGTTCTTCCATCCAGGTGAGCTTGTCTCTGGACGGTGGATGCTGAACCCATACTTCGCTCTCCGCAATCTTGCCGGCTGCAAACAGTACCTTGCGCAACAGAAGAGATCAGCGTCAATACCAATATTTGCAGGAACCTGGGTTGATCGTATCATGGAGACGCTACATCCTATCTCAACTACATAACCTCAACAACATAATATTATAAGATTGAACTGCAAGAAACAGCATAGTGCCAGATATGGAACACCCGTAGGTAAGTACGAATTGCTTAAAACTAGGAAAACGCTTAAGTCCGCCGCGTTTTGGATGGCGTAATTGGGTGAATTGAATGGCTGCCATGTGTTTTGCGGATTTTCTGTTGTTCTGTGAAAAAATCAAAACTTTGTTGAATTTTTTTTAAAAGTTAAAGGAATTAAATAAAAAAATTACTTTTTTTTCTGTTTTAATTAATCGTAATTTTAAAAGGAAAATTCGTAATATTGAAATTTTGCATAAGAATAATTATTCGATTAGCACAATTTACACGAATTATTAATTCTTAAAATTAAGGTTCTGTGAAAAAATCATTAAATCGGAAAAGCACGTAGGTTTATAAGCAGAAGAAATTTAAAAAATCGTAAAATTGCGATTTTCATGAGAAATAATTTTTCGATTGCGCTCAAAAAACGAGGCAGTTCTTAGTTCAGAGATTTTGAAGGCCTCCATAAAATTTCATCGCAATCGGAGTATCGGTTTAGCCGCAATCGTGTTAACCGACTGACAAAAATACAGAAAGAAAGAAAGAAAGAAAAAAAAAACATTCCGGATTTTTTCTCCAGTGTAGTGAAATGGAATCTTCGCTTCGCTCGCTACGCTCATCCAATAAGTGCGGGACGGCGAGATCGTATCGACTTTATTAAACATGGTCAAATGGGGCAGGATGGTAGTTTGTCTGGACCATGCATGTGCAGTGGTAGCATTGAAACTCATCATTAACCAAACTTAATATTCTAGGTTCCCAAGGGAATTGTGAATGATCGCCCACACTTACCTCTCTGGCCGCTCGCTCTCCCGCGTCGATGGCGCCTGACATGTATCCTGTCCAGTGAGTGGCCGTCTCGGTTCCCGCCAAGAAGACATGTGGCCCGATCGGCGCGCGCATCGCCGGTCCGAACAAGGTAAGCGCTCCAGGTGGATAGAAGCAGGTGTAACCACCACACACGTAAGGTTCTTCGGGCCACATTTTGTACACATGGTGGACGGGCTGAAATCAATTACAAAGTGCAAATATCTTTATATTGGGTATACTGTTGGCATGGATATTTACATCCCTGAAATTAAGGTGATATGAAGCAGAAATGATTAGTGGTTCATCAAAATTCTAAGGGACTAATAAGAACAAGTTTAACTAAGCAATTTAGCAAAAACAAAAAATAGGTAAGATCTGATTTTTAGATGCAGACCAAAAAGGTGAAAAGTTAAGAGTTTAAGTTGCCTTTGGAACTAGGAAAGGGATCTTTAAGACCGTACAATATTTCCGAGGAAACTGTAAGGAACACAAAGTAGAACGCAATTTGAAAGAGGGGACAATTTGGGTAGTAGTGAGAAGGTAGTGGTAATGACTATAAGTAGTAGATTCAGGAAGACAAACAAAAATTAAAGTGAATTGGCAAGAAGGTGAGCTAGAAACAGAGTGCATAATAGCGAACAAGTCGGTATTAAATTAAACTAGGAAAACGCTTAAGTCCCGCCGCGTTGATGGATGAGCGGAATTTTTTTAAACGAAAAAAGCGTAAAATTGCGATTTTTTTAATAGATAATTTTTCGATTACGCTCAAATTTCACACGAATATATTGATTCATAAAATTAAAGTTCTGTGAAAAAATCATTACAATCGGATAAAGCATGTAGATGTTATAAGTCGAAGAAATTAAAAAAAAAAAAAATAAAAATTGCGATTTTCATGAGAAATAATTTTTCGATCGATTTTTCCCCCCGTGCAGTTCTTCGTTCAGAGATTTCATAGACCTCCATAAAATTTCATCGCAATTGGAGTATTGGTTTAGCCGGAATCGTGTTCACAGACACACAAAAATACAAAAAGAAAAAAAAAACATTCCGGATTTTTTTCTCCAGTGTAGTGAAATGGAATCTTCGCTTCGCTCGCTACGCTCATCCAATTAGTATTGATGCAATGAAAACTTGAGGGTAGAAAAAGTCTGACCATTGCACAAGTTTCAATTCACATATTGCGTTTGACATCATTAAAAACAATTTATATTGTTTCTAATTCACCATCTTATACATCCTCAAGCCATTATCCAATGCAACGTACTGTACTGAATATGCATTGACGCTTACTTTTAAAGCCTTTTCCGATTTGAAGATATTGGCCAGAGTCTTGCAGATCGTCTTCAGCTTGTCGTCGTCGCTCATCTGACTGAGTTTAACCATGTGATCCAGGTAGATGAAGCAGATCAACCCCGACAGTTTGACTCCTGGCTTGTGATCTTCTGCGGTCAGGCCCACAACCTCGACGCCGTCAGTGCAGGCCACGTTCCCACTGAAACCTTGAAGAGAAGCACCGCGATAATATTTTAATACAGAGTTGCCACTTTCAAGGATTTTATCCTTTTCTCAGGATTTTAGAGTGTCTCAAGGATAACAGGATTTTGGGCAAAATCTTGGGATTTTCTACTGTCTTTAAAAAATACATTAAATTAATACATTTTTTAAATTCAGCCAAAAAAAGCAATGTTGACAGTACAAAAACATCAGGTACTAGTAAAAATAAACATAAGTGACTTCATAGGCCTAACATTTACCGCAAGTGGTAGTTATGATGAGTTGGCCTAAAAGTAAAATGTTAAAATATATTGGAAGAAAATTCTGATTCTTATGCGTTTGTCTGCACGTAATTTTGACTAGATTCTCGAAAATCAGGCTGGCATAACATATTATGGTAGGCCTATGAAACCTGAAAATTTGTAACATTCCTTCGCGGTTATAATACGCTAATGCTGAATAACTGTTTTCAAGAATTTTTCAGGATTTTTTAAGTTTCTTTCAAGGATAAAAAAATTGACTTGGTGGCAACCCTGTATTTAATATAATAATGAAATTACAAACTTTCAGCGTAAGATCAAGGAAAAAATCTATTCTAAAAGATTATAAAATACTTTTAAAAAATAACGGTTTTCAAATTGTTTAAGTTTAATGATGATGATGGTGATAATGATGATATCATTTCATGATCAATATCATGATATAATTGAAGGATCTTCCGTGTATCTTTCAAGATTTCTCCATTTTTCTACACCATTTTTTCACTTATATTATCAGGATAAAATTAATTAATTAAAACTATAAATATGTTATTCCAAATTAACTTTCTTAGTGTGCTACTTTCCTGTTGAGAATTTTAATTGCAATGTGCAAAATGTGTATATGGTACATTATTTTAATATGTTATGGTCTTGCTAAGTTGTTACCATTTTCTTCCCAGAATGGATCGTCGTAGAAAATCACACATTTCATGACCAGCCCCATCGGACTTCTTTGAATGAGACAACTGCGCTTCAAGGGCAGAGGAGGATCGAAGTGAATCTTCATCTTGAACAAGAACACAACTGACTCGGTGCCGGCTTGAAAATAATGGGCCCGTGCGAGAACTCGATTCTCATCTCTAGGTAGAGTGGGAAAACCGAGGTATGTCCTATATCTAACAGGTGGAATTTTACCAAATTAATTTTACTAAGACGGTTGAATGATCTGGGGCCAACTTTTTTTACAGTATTAAATTCTTTTAAACAAATTGCTCGCCAAATCCAGCGAATTTCACATTCATTCTGGACTTCCTTTTGACCTCCAATTTCCACCAAAACAATAATTTTGAAACTTTTCCAGGTCGATAACAAAGGATATGTACATGGCCCAATTAGAGATCATTTCAACATTTCAAATAGTTAACACTACAATAAACTTATTTGTTTACTATTTACAATAAGTTACTAAAAAAAGTAGGCAATATTTGAGAAATGTGCTCTGATCGCGCCCAACACACATTCTTACGCGACATATCCTATGCAATCTACAACGTCCCATAGAACATTTGGCTTGCTTCCAACTTCCAAGTGATCATGGCTGAATCCTTGCGTTTTCATTAAAGCCCGGTTTACCAATGTTCATCCAACAGTTCATATTGCAAAAAGGATCAATATTCAATACACTCATGTATGCAATGTTGAAATTAATGATATTTTTTTTCTATATAATCTTAGCTTACTTGAGTAATGGGAGGTGTGGCCAGTATGAGGTACTTGGCCTTGTATTCTGTCCCGTCTAACGTTTGCACAGTGACGCCGTCGGATCTTTGGCCAATCATCACAACTGGTTGGTTCAATATGACAGTCTCTGAAAAGGTTATACAAGAACATTATTGGAATATGTTTTTTTAGTTACAAAATAAAACTTATGTTATATTATATTGTATTTAATTGGATGAGCGAAGCGGACTTCAATTCGACTTTGTGTTTTTTTATTTGTTTTTTACTTACGTTACCCCAAGAAAAATAGCTCGGGTGTTTTGTTTTTGTTAGTTTTTTTGTCTGTTTGTTTGCTCTCTACCGGGCAAGCGGCATATGCGATCTTGATGAAAATTGGAGGGGACCTTCGAAATCTCTGAACTTAGAGCTGTATTGTTTTTGGGTACAATCGAAGAAATATTTCTCATAAATATCGTACTTTTACGATTTTTTTTTATTTTTAGTGCGATATTTTCGTGATATTTGGCAAACGGCTACTCCGATATTGATGAAACTTTATAGGAACGTTTAAAATCACTGAAATCATATATGTTATGATTTTAGAGACATTTGAAAAAATATTTCTTATAGAAATCGTACTTTTACGATTTTTTCTCCGGTTTTTAATACAATATTTTCGTGATATTTGGGCCGATTTTGACCAAATGGGTGGGGCTACAACGTTCATATTTTACATTGACATAAAGATTATGGTGATGGAGTGCCTCTTGAAAGAAAAAGTTGAAAAAGTTGGTCAAAATTCATAGAAATAAAGGTTTTAATATAAGCCTTTTACAGGTGTATAATGAACAAGTAATATCAAGTAACTATAGAAAAAGTAAGGAGATTCCACATAAAAACGTAATCATTGGACATAAATATTCCAAAAAAGCTCATCCATCAACGCGACTGGAAAAAGCGTTCGCGAAGCGGCCTAGTTTATGTAATTTATTTGGTACTCGTCATTGATGTTTTATGAATGCTGTACATATTCTAATCATAATTTTATAGATATTTTTATTATTGATTTCAAGTTGAACAAACAAATTATTGTTTGATTCCTTGCTAAGCAATTGTAATTTAGTATAAGAACAGAAAAAAGAAGACCTTTACGAGGGCATTTAGAACTTTTCAGAAAACAATCTTTTCTAATTTATTTATTTTATTTATTTTATTTGCATTCTTATATTAACATTTGAGCATGTTACATTATTTATAAGACTTTCTTATTGCACTCATAATAATGTCATTAAGACATTAGAGTATTGAAAGTTATCCCATATAGGCTACCTAAAAACTAACTTATAACTAGGTACATAGGTAGGTATACAATATAAGTAGTGCCTGATGGCATGGTAGACAAAATTATCTGATGGTATGTTAAACACTGAACATCTAGATTCCAAACCAAACTTATAGTGTTCCATATATGGATAAGTCACTAGTTAATAATAAAGTAAAAAATAAAGAATAGTATTTTAAACCTTTTTTATACATGATTAAAATATTCTGTTACAGTATAAAATCCATGTTCCAGAAAAAATGATTTTACTTTGAGCTTAAATGTCTCTCTGCTACAAGTGTGCATAACTTGTTTTATGTCATCTGGCAGTTTATTGAATACTTTAACTCCCATATGGACTGGATCGTTATCTAGCAACTTAAGTCTATGTCCCACCTGGTGTAGGTTGAGTCTACCTCTTGTGTTGAATCTGTGAAGCCCATCATTTGCAATAAAATATGTTGGGAAATCATGTACAAACATTATTACCTCCATCATGTACAGGCATGCCACCGTAAGGATTTTTATTTCTTTAAAATATGGTCGGCATGAGACCCTTCTTCCCAGATGCAACATAATCCTCAGGGCCCTTTTTTGTAAGACAAATACTTTTGTAATATGTGTTGTTGCACCCCAAAATAATATTCCATACGAGATCAGAGATTGCACGTTGGCATAGTAAACCATCTTTGTAGTTTTATTGTCACATTGTGAAGATAGGGTCCGCATCATAAAGCATGAGCTACTGAGACGTTTGCACAAACACTCAATATGAGATATCCATTTTAACTTATAGTCAAGTGTAAGGCCAAGGAACTTTGCATGGTCCACTATCTCAATGGATATGTCATTATGTGTGATTGTGTGTTTGTCTTGCTCTCCCTTTATTTGGAAGCTCATGATTTGAGTTTTAGAGCAGTTCATCTTCATTTTATTAGCTGTGAACCATGCTTCTAATACTTTGAGAATACGTTCAAGTTTTAGTAGTAATTCATGAATGTTTTTTGCTGTTATCACCACACTGGTGTCATCAGCGAAAAGAATTGCTTTACATTCACCATCTAGATTAAAAGTAAGGTCATTTATGTACAGACTAAAAAATATTGGGCTTAGATTTGACCCTTGGGGGACACCGGTTATGAGAGGTTCCCAACCCGAAGAACTGCTCTCGGTTCCTACATCCACCCTTTGTTTGCGATTGGAAAGGTACGACTTAACCCAAGATCCTGCCACACCTCGAATTCCATAGTAATTTAATTTTTTCAGGAGTATTTTATGATTTAGAGTATCGAAAGCTTTAGAGAGGTCGCACATGACAGTTCCTACCACCTCCTTCTTTTCCAATGATTGGTTTATCTTATGAATAAGTTGGAACGTTGCAGTCATGGTCGAATGTTTTTCTCGAAACCCATGTTGCTCTTCGCATAAAATGTTGTTTTCTTTAAGGAAGGGCTGGAGTCTGCTTAAGAAAAGCTTTTCTATTACTTTTGATAAGGTTGGCAGTAGAGCCACCGGTCTATAATTTGCTATGTTGTTTTGGTCTCCTTTTTTGAGCAATGGTTTTACTACTGAGTATTTTAGTTTCTCTGGAAATGTACCCGTTTTAAATGAACAATTACAAATATGTGATAGAGGTTCTGCTATAAAATTACTACTGTATTTGAGTATTATGTTAGGAATCCCATCCCAGCCTGAGGATCTTTTAGATTTTAGTTCACCTATGGTATTGTTTACTTCAGCTGGGGTTGTTTGGCTCAATACAAGATCTGGAATATCATCACGCCCTACTTTCCTCAAATTTTCTTCACACTTTTCAGTAGTATCTGAGTTTCCATCAACTAACGTACCGGCTATGGTGGTGAAGTATCTGTTGAAGGCATTTGCTACTTCCTTTTGTGTGGTTATTTCATTATTTTCTATTTTAAGTGTAATATTGGAGTTTGAAGGTTTACTATCTTTGCCCATTAAATGGTTGACCAAGTTCCATGAAGTTTTCACTCGATCGTCCGAGTGTTCTAATAGAGATGCGTTGAAATTTCTTTTTGCCTTCCTAATGGTCGCAGATAGTTCCTTTTTGAAATTTTTGAATTGTATCTTAAAATCTTCGCTAATATCAAATTTGCTTCTTTTAAATAGATTCCGTTTAGTTATGCACGCTGTCCTAATTTCGTCTGTAACCCACCCTCTGTATCTGTTATGTTCTTTTACCCTGACCCGTTTTTCTGGGAAGTGCCTATCAAAGAGAGATAGGTATATCTTCAAAAAATTATTGAATTTAACATCAACACATTCTTCCGGTTCGTTGTATATTACAGACCAATCTGTATTCGCTAGATCATATATGAACTCTTGAATATTGACAGGTTTGAGAAATCTCTTTTTTGTCCATTGAGAGTTATCAGTATTTCTGGGATTTACGTTTGAGTTATTTTTATTTGCGCGAGCTTTTGTATGTGGTACTGGTATGTAAATGAGTTGCCCACTATGATCAGACAATCCAGAATCGAGATTAGTAATTTTGTGTATAATTTGGAAGTTGGTAATCACATTATCAAGAGCAGATTGTGTGTTATGGGTTACCCTAGTTGGCTCATAGTTATGAGCTGTAAGGTTGTAGATACATAGGAGATTTTCTAAGTCTGCTCTTTGGCAATTGTCGACAGAGAAATCTATATTTAAGTCTCCGCAGATCATCATCCGTTTTTTTTCTTTGGATAGGGCCTTAATTACTGCTTCAAATATCTGCATAAATTCTTTTAAATAGCGTATGCCTGGAGGACGATACACTGTGACTAATACTAGTGGATTGTGGGGATTTAACTCTACTGCACAAAGTTCCAACACTTTTTCGGTAGTTTTATCAGTTATGTCGTCCCTGGCTTTATACTTTAAGTTTTTTGAATTCCTTGTATATATAGACACTCCCCCCCCTTTATTTATTTTTCTGGTATAACATGAAGCTAGTTGAAAATCATTAATTAAGATTGAGTTTTCTTGGTAGGGCTGCATCCAATGTTCACTTATACATAGGATGTCAACTACCTCTGGTAATGAGTCTAGAAAGAGCTCTAGTTCTTCGGTTTTATTGCTTATGCTTCTAATGTTTTGGTGAAGAACTAATAGATTTTCTGGATTGGTTGGCCTATTGCAGTTAATATTACCATTTAATA
This sequence comes from Sweltsa coloradensis, assembly GCA_024449915.1. Taxonomy (NCBI): domain Eukaryota; kingdom Metazoa; phylum Arthropoda; class Insecta; order Plecoptera; family Chloroperlidae; genus Sweltsa; species Sweltsa coloradensis. Next base: position 665,065 of record JAMZAV010000464.1, on the reverse strand, counting down.
GTTGTATAGGCCTACTTTGAGTTATTGGTTTATTAGTATTGGTAGTATTATGGTAAATGGCTTTTGTTGGTATAGTTAGCTTTTTGTCAATTTTTTCTGTCCCTACATCCATCTCCTTTATTAGTTTCCCTGATTTATAAGGTTTAAAGTGCTGTAAATTATATCTCGATAGAATTCACCTAGTTTAATAGAACCATGCCAGTTTGGGTGAAGCCCGTCTCTGCTTAAGTCCCTAGATTTGATGTATCTGTTTGGGTCGACAAACTTTACCTTCTGCAGATCACTTATCCATTTTAAATTGCTATTTATTTGATTGATGAAACTTGCCTCGACATCTGCTCTATGTATTATCGCACTGAGCACTACCTGCGTATCTGGATGAATCTTCTTCACGGTGGATAGTAAGTCGTACATCTCACCCATCAAGTGATCTGAAGATGGTGTGTTCTTCAGATCGTTAGTCCCAATCTGGAGTAGGATCACCTTTGGGGTAGGCCCTGACTTGGTATCTTCTTCGATGCGCCTCTTGAGTTCTTCGGTACGTATTCCCGAGTAGCTTAGTACGTTCCCACTTGCTGATTTGACGACCTCTCCTGCTCTTCGTACCATAGAGTCTCCAATCACAAGTGTTCCCTCTAATTTTCTTGAGATGATTACCGGTACCGGTACCTCTGTTACTGGTTGATTTCCTCTACGTGATATAGGGCAAGTTGTCTCCCTCAGATTGTGATTGTTCTTTTGATATTGTGGAGGCCTGGGATTATTGTGGTTATTGTGTGTTTCATCTGGCCTAGGCCAATCCATGTTAGGCCTAGATCTATAAACTGGGTCGGCTTCTTGTTGGGGACAATCTCTAACGTTTCTTCCCCAATTCTTCATTTCGTTTCGGTTTTCATTTAGCTGTTCCTGTTGTAGGCCAGAGATTTTACTTAGCGTTTTAGGATTAAGTACTGGGTCGTTGGTTTTCCATGTGATATGTTTAGGTTGAGTTATCACTTTTTCACTTTCCTTTTGCTTGATTGTCCTATATGCACATTTAATTCGTTAGCTAAAACATGTATGGAACTTGTCTCATTTGATTGAACCATCCAAGCTACATATTCTACAATGGTGTTATGTTATTTTGTTAACCTATAAATTTATGTAATAGTGTGCGTAGTTATATTATTAAGCGAGCGAAGCGAGCGTTTCCATTTGACTCTGCCGGAAAAATTTGTCACTCGTTTTTTTTTTGTTTTTTTTTTTTTTTTTTTTGTTTGTATGTCTCGCCATAACGTTCGAACGGAGGCTCGGATCGATTTAAAATTTTGACCATCCGCAAGCTTTGTTCTCGATTGAATGCCATTAGTTTTGTGGCAAAATCGTTCAAAAAGTTAAAAAGTTACATTAAAGTTAATCGAAAGTTTTTTTTTCAAACTCAACGGCGACAAAATCTGAGATAGCCAAATCATTTAGAATGTCCGTCCGGTCACGAATATGTTAATTTTATTTTGATCCGATAAGTGGTGTAGATGGAAATTACATTATAACAAAAGTAACGTTGCCATGGCAACGAAAAGACGCGCAAAGTTTCTAATGCACTGCCACATAGAAGTAATCAAAATACTTTCGAGGAAGCAGTATATTATTTGTCAACAAAGAGTTTAAATAGTTTTCCCAAGGAGTCAAGGTCCTCTAGATGGCGGTGGATTTTAAAGTAAAGTTTAAACACGGGTTTACGCAAATGCCTTGGCAATAATAAATAATACTGGAAACGCGAACGTCGTAAATTTTTAAAATTTAAAAAAATGTGCAATGTGGGTCTAGCTATAGCACGTGCTCGCTTATCAACGCGTCCAACTGAGCGTTTCCTAGTATTATTAAGCGAGCGAAGCGAGCGTTTCCATTTGACTCTGCCGGAAAAATTTGTCACTCGTTTTGTTTTTTGTTTTTTTTGTTTGTTTTTTTTTGTTTGTATGTCTCGCCATAAAGTTCGAACGGAGGCTCGGATTGATTTAAAATTTTGACCATCCGCAAGCTTTGTTCTCGATTGAATGCCATTAGTTTTGTGGCAAAATCGTTCAAAAAGCTAAAAAGTTACATTAAAGTTAATCGAAAGTTTTTTTTTTCAAACTAAACGGCGACCAAATCTGAGGTGGCCAAATCAATTAGAATGTCCGTCCGGTCACGAATATGCTAATTTTATTTTGATCCGATTAAGTAGTGTTAATGGAAATTACATTAGAACAAAAGTAACGTTGCCATGGCAACGAAAAGACGTGCGAAGTTTTTAATGCACTGCCACCTAGAAGTAATCAAAATACTTTCGAGGAAGAGTGTATTATTTGTCACCAAAGAGTTTAAATAGTTTTCCCAAGGAGTCAAGGTCCTCTAGATGGCGGTGGATTTTATCCTCAAAGTAAAGGTTTACACACGGGTTTACCCTAATACCTTGGCAATAATAAATAATATTGGAAACATGGCCCTGTGGACAGCGAACGTCGCAAATTTTAAAATTTAAAAAAAATGTGCAATGTGGGTCTAGCTATAGCACGTGCTCGCTTATCAACGCGTCCAACTGAGCGTTTCCTAGTTTATGTATCAATAATATTGCAGTAGCATGAAATAACTGTGGTAACCATGTGTAGGCTCACAGTCTTGTGTTGTTTGTCATGCATAATCATTATATAAGTTTATAATTAGTCTACTATGGTTATTTTGCTAGCGCTCTGTATGGTTATAATTATGGTTGGTAAACTTTGGCTAAAACTTTGATCGCCATTTACTGCTTAATTAGTGATACGTCACCACCCGACCTGACTTATGCTGGAACCGGGTGTTTGATTATTATTAATGAAGTAAGGTCCCCTAGTATGAGACAAACATAATATCTATACTAGAACTAGATATTAAATACTCATCTTTAATGACAAATGAAAATGTGCAAATGTTAATAATTGACTAAACTTAATAATTTGTATTTTCTATAATTTAAATGATGAATTGTACCAATATTGGGGTACCACAATTGGGTTTATAAACAAATGGAAGGTAACACACACGAACGACAGATCACGTTATTTTTCAACCCAACACGCACTCTGTAGCTGATTGGCAATCTTCTCCGTCAGCTGGTTCGATCCTCCCACTAGCTTTCTCTCCTGGGCCCCTCCAGTCGACGCCCACAGCCTCCGTGGTCCATTCCCTTGCCTCATGTACCACAGGTAGAAGAGTAATGACATCTCGTGCTGCGCTGCCGTGTTATCAATTGTGCTCTCCGAAGTGAGGAACTCTCGACACCCTCTGTAATGGGAGCATGCGTTCAGAGCTGAGAGCATATTTCATCTAGATCGCTGCAGGCATGCACTGACACGCGATGTTCCTAAGTACACTGCCACAAGAGAATGTGCCTCTGTTCAAATGGCTATCTGGGAATGGAAATGTCGTATATCATATCCCAGAATTTGTCAGCTTTATGAGGATAACAGTTTGGGATAGGTAGTTGGGAGAATCACTGAATATTATCTGGATACAAAAGTACGTACAAGTAATGACATCAGGTAGGCCGTAGAAACACAACAACCTGCTCGCTTGGAAGGTGCAAGTCTATTACATGATTACTTCACCCGTAACATGTTTTGATGGTTTTGTCCAGTTTATAAGATCTTTGTGTGTGTATGAATTTACGTAGGTGCAATCCTGCCTCAATAGCGCTGAAGAGCCTGTTACATAGTCAAAAACACTAATAATAATACATAGGTAACGTTTTAACAGAAGCATTGAATATGGAAAACGTTGAATCTTGACACAAAATGGTCGCCATGATCTAAATCAAGTCCAACCAATAGAGAGTTTCACACAGTTTATGAATCAATGTTTCCAAAAGACACAAATCAGATTCAGAGATATAGTATAACTGACTTTGTCCAACAGTGTTTGTCGTAGAACTCTTTGACAGTCATCTGGTCCCACTCCTTGGCATGTGGCGCCTCCCACGGCTTGTCTGGTGGAACCTCCCAGCACATCTTCTCCAGCCGTCTCACCATCACTACCAGATCCCATACTGCAAGCGGATTGGGCCACCAAAGGTTAGGAAGAGTACCGTTAAGACATACTATTTTACCCTGCAAAAAACAACATGATTCACAAAAGAGCACTTCTGCGAGGGAAGAATTTTTAGAAAGGAACCGGTACAACATTCATTGAGGTCTTACAAAATAAATTAATCTACGCAACTTGGTTACAGAACTGATTTTCAATGGTGGACTTATTTTTTTAAACACCAGAATTTGGTAAATACGTTGATTTATAAAAATGATTTGGCGGTCCACATCCCCCCTTTTGTTATTGAATGAGCGAAGCGAAGAATTCAATTTCACTTACTCCGAGAAAAAAGCCCGTGTTTTTTTTTTGTGTTTGTTCGTTCTCTACCGGGAAAACGGCATAAGATATCTTGATGAAAATTGGAGTAGCTCTTCAAAATCTCTGAACTTACCGTATTTAACTCGATTGTAGGTCGCACATAGAATTGAAAATTGAAAGGTCTAAAAGTGGGGTGCGACTTACAATCGCATGCAAACTTTTTTGTAAAACAATATCAGCGGTTTTCAATAGATAATGATGTTCCCAAACGAAAACTTCATGTACACCAAGACGTGCGGGGTCAGCTAATCACGGAACAGTTAACATTCAACGCAAATACTCTCGTAACTGAAGACGAAGGCCTACTACCTACTGCGCGATGCAATCCGGAAGTCAACTCGTCGGCTGTTGGAGACAGGCTGGGCCGGCCGGCCGGCCAGCCCAGTCACGTGGTGCGCGCGCATCTCCTTTGTCGGACGCTGCAGCCAGCCGGCAAGTTGTTTTCGTTCGTACTACAGACCGTTCAAAACACATTTTCCGAATTCAAACGTCGGGCGGAATAATTTGCGTAAAAGTTCTTCGAAGTAACCACACTATTTCCCGTGTAAATTGACCGTTAAGGCCTAGATATTCTTTCGAATTACAAAATAAAGCGAATTTCAAATCAACCGAATCTAATACAAGGTAATACCCTATAGCCTATACTGATCGTCGGGACCGATGTTTTTGTTCGAAAATACAACATTTTTTTAAGTATCTGAGCTTGAATTAGCGAGGGTTTACTGTACTACTGAACAAGACTTACCAACTGCATAATATTTTGGCAGCATCCTAGGACTTCTTTGGACCCAAGGCTGATGTGATGTTGATGTTGAGGGGTTACTTACTTTGTTACTTTTTTATTTTACATGTAATTAAGAATTTCAGGGCATGTCTACCTGCATATTATAATAGTGCGACCTTCATTCGCATGAAAACCAGCTTTTCGATTTTAGACATCTCAAAACTGGGGTGCGACCTTCATTTGCGTGCGACCTACATTTGAGTAAAAAATACGGTATATCTGCCAAGTTAATGGGTACAATCGAAAAAATATTGTTTCATGAACATCGTACTTTTACGATTTTTTATGCAATACTCTCGTGATATTCATGGCGTGCAACCAGGCAAACGGCTCCTCCGATCTTGATGAAACTTTATGGTAACGTTTGAAATCACTGAACTTGGATATGTTATGATATGTTCTTAAAGTAAACAAGACACACGTCTATATTATCCTCACAATTGTAATAAACAAGGCCCACAAAGTAGGCATATATCCTCGGAATTGTAAACAAGACATATTAAGTTAAGTAACTGTCACTTGAACAACGAACAAAAATTTAATTGAGAAAACTGGTTTTAAACGGGCAAACTGGTTCGATGTCTGAGCGACCGCTTCTTTAGGCCTATTTCCACGCAATTGTATTAAAGGCACAATTGGGTGGAGACAGCATCCACGCAATTGTACATTTATTTATAAAGAAAAAACAAGTTTGTGAACAGCTCTTGATCATGTACAAGTTTAAAGTTCAAAATTCTAAGCGGGTCATCATTTTTATGGTGTAATTATTAAAAATGGAAATGGAGTATATTTGGATGAGCGTAGCGAGCGAAGCGAAGATTCCATTTCACTACACTGGAGAAAAAAATCCGGAATGTTTTTTTTTCCTTTCTTTTTTTCTTTTTTCTGTATTATTGTGTGTTTGTCAGCACGATTCCGGCTAAACCGATACTCCAATTGCAATGAAATTTTCTGGAGACCTTTGAAATCTCTGAACTTAGAACTGCCACGTTTTTTAGCGCAATCGAAAAATTATTTCTCATGAAAATCGCAATTTTACGATTTTTTTTTATTTTTTTTTAAATTTCGGCTTATAACACCTACATGCTTTATCCGATTGTAATAATTTTTTCACAGAACCTTAATTTTATGAATTTATATATTCGTGTGAAATTTGAGCGCAATGGAATAATTATTTCTTATGAAAATCGCAATTTTACGATTTTTTTCTTTTTTAAAATTACGATTAATTAAAAAAATTAAAAATTAATGTTTATTTTTTATTTAATTTAAATTAATTTTAAAAAATCTTCAACTTAGTAATGTTTTTTTCACAGAACAACACAAAATCCGCATAACACAATTGGCAGCTCAATGCACCAATTACGCTCATCCAACAACGCGGCGGGACTTAAGCGTTTTCCTAGTAATTAAATTGAGGGGCAGACTACGCACAAGGTTCCAATCCAGGAGATTGTTGGCTCGAAACACATCGCTAACAATCCTGACTGAGGGTTGAGCTCTTTTATCTGCGTGAACTACTTCTTTGTTTCTTTGTGTTCCTGTAATTATTAGTTCTTCCCATCATCTTATTTTGACCTTCTGATAACTCAATGTTAAGGACAATGTATCACCTGCACATGATAATGCCCGGGCTAACTTTTAGCGTGCATAAATTCCAAGGATCAATGCAATAATTTTATCAATGATATACAATGTGTGCATTCCTTATCTCGTATAGAATTGTACTCAAGGAATTAATGTAAACAACAGGATTTAAACATTCTTATCTATTGAATGTTTTGGGAGATAGAAGATGCCAAGAACATAACAGCCTTATGATTGGGTTCAGGCATTGCATGCAATAAAAAAATACAATAGTACTAATAGTCCAAGGGAAAAAAGTTCAAATTGTAAAATGATATTTTATTCACTTCAGTGAAGGTCAAAATAGGTCAAATTGTGTTTTCCATCTAAAATCGACCAAAATGGACATTATTTAATTTAAAAAAAAAGAACAAACAACAACAACAACAAAAACAAAAAACAACAAAAAACAAAACAATAATTGTGGTAAGTACCCTTTTGGGGTCAAAATGTTATTAAAGGTACATTTTTTGAGAATATTGCCGTTTTAGACCCCTATAAATGCATTTGGGGATACAAGCATGAAATTAATGAAAAAGTACTTTTTGACTGACTTAAAAACTGATATGGATCCACCGATAAATCGACCCCATTTTCTCATAGGAGGTCAAAATGTAAAATCATTGAAAAAAACCTTTTTTCACGACTTTTTTACTACAAAGGATACCACAATCAGTATTATGTATTAGATTTTTTTTTAATTGGTCGATTTTAGATAACTAGGAAAACGCTAAAGTCCCGCCGCGTTGATGGATGAGCTTTTTAAATTTTTTAGTTTGCGTGAGATGTCTTTACTTTTGTAAGTGCTTTGTTTTGCTGCCTACGCATTGTAGGTGATTGTTGTCAACTTTCTATTGTTATCTGTCAATTGGTATTATTTACCCTAAAAAACTTATATTAAAAGCTTTATTTCTATGGATTCTGGATAACTTTTTCAACTTTTTCTTTCAAAAGGTACTACATCACCATAACCTTAATGTCCATGTATAATATGAACGTTGTAGCCCCACCCGTTTGGTCAGAATTGGCCCAAATGGCACGGAAATATCGCACAAAAAATCAAAAAAATTATATTAAAAGCTTTATTTCTATGGATTCTGGCTAACTTTTTTAACTTATTCTTTCAAAAGGTACTACATCACCATAACCTTAATGTCCACGTATAATATGAACGTTGTAGCCCCACCCGTTTGGTCAGAATTGGCCCAAATGTCACGAAAATATTGCACTAAAAATCGAAAAAAATCGTAAAAGTACGATATTCATGAGAAATATTTCTTCGATTGTACCCAAAAACAATACACCTCTAAGTTCAGAGATTTCGAGGGTCCTGTCAAATTTTCATCAAGATCGGCTACGCCGTTTGCCTGGTAGAGAGTTAACAAACAGACAAAAAAACAAAAAAAAACAAAAAACAAACAAAAAAAAAACACCCGAGCTAAATTTTTTGGGGGTCAGTGAAATTGAAGTCTTCGCTTCGCTCATCCAAAAACCACAATTTGACCTATAAAACCTGACTAAACCTGAATAAAATTTATGTTTTGCAATTCTGTTTGTTGTATGTTGTTCTGCATAAAAATATCTGTGTCTTATACATTTTAGAATTTTTACTTATGTAGTTTAAATTTTTCTCCAGGGCTTTGTACATTTGAATTTGTACATTACGGGCGTTCCAAGGTCTTATTATCTGTCTCGTGAAGACAGTGAAGGGACAATCCGATGACATATAGTGCATTTGCATTGTGTCTGCCGTTTTATTTTTCGGTAATGAACTTGTATTGAACATGTTCAGCTTTGTAACGTATGTGCTCAATTGAGTCAATAGGCCTAAGCACTTGGCTGAAACTCACCTTGCTGTACAGAACACTATTGAGCTCGTCGGAGCACAGGTAGTTCTCCACACCCAGTTCCTCGCACATGCGCAGAACGTGGTACTGGGTGGGTCCAACGTACGAGGCGCCGACATCCGCCCAGCCAAACGGGGGATCCCCCTCGCCAGGTAGTACAGTGTGCGTGCGCCCGCCCACTCTCTCGGTAGCCTCGAGAACTACCACCTTGAGGCCTCGCTGGCTCAGTGTCCTGGCCGCACTTAAACCTGGATGGCAATGTTTTTATTATTTTTTAATATTGTACGTAATGGGAATAATTGGGGCTTAATACAAATCTATGTGGAAATTAAGATTGCCATGTGTACAAAACGGATTGCAGTGTGGGTTGTTGTCCTTCTAGCACAAATGAATAGATTAGCCTCAATCCATTTATAAAGATTACCATGGATTTGTAATTAACCTTATATCTTTTGTTTCAGTTCCAACAAAATGGAGACATTTTAAGATCCAGATGTTGGAAAAGGAATGCGTTTCTACTATAAGAGTTCTCTAAAAAGGCCGACTGACATCAAACATGTCTTCAACTTTGCAAGGATAATTCATAATGTTATGGAAAAGATTGATACAGGATATTACACATTTTAAAATCATCATCATCATTATCTGTTGCCACGTCCAACTCTGCGTTGGAATACGCTGGGACTGATACAAAATGTAATTATGGTTCATGATTCTGGATTTGGTTAAAACGGCCAAAATTAAGAGACAATTTTTATTTATTTTTCTTATTTTTTATGACTTTTGATATTATATGAGAAAAATTAACGATGGCCAATTTAACTATATTGTAGCTTGACAATTATGTTAAATGGGTATTTAACCGCTAAACTCAAAAAATATATTTCATTCAGGCTAACTAGTAATGAATTTAGCAATTAACAGAAAAATTATTGGGGCCACCATGACCTCCCAAAAAATTGTCAAACATGACATTTTTCGAGCTAGGTCCCATCGGCAAAAATCTCCCATAAGAAATAACATTGGGACGATCTTTATGCCCCGTGACCTTGGAGGATTTTGATCCAAAAAAATAATGGCCATTATTGACGTACTCGACAGCCTTTTCTGTAAATTCTCTATATTTTGTTTTGTAATTTGGGCAAGTAGTTCGGTCATTACCAAGATGGGGTGTGATTTTGGAATGCATATTTTTGCGTGTTTGAGGGTATATTTGGGCACAGTTTCAAGACACGATGTTATAAAGGGACATTTTAGATTGGTACTATGCTCTAGTATCTATGTGGACCAAAAAAGAAGCAGGTTAAAGCCGATTTAGGAAATTTTCCAAAACACCAATTTTCGCCAATTTCTGGATCAAAAAAACTAAAAAATTCGTGTTAAATCACAGTTAAAAGATATAATTTTTTAAACGGTCATTTAAGTGTAGTATTGTGCTATAGATCACGTGGTAAAAAATAATTTTTGGGGTTTTTAGCCCCTTTAAGTAGCATAGCACGAAGCAAGTGGCAAACTGCACGAAATACACCCATAATAAAATGTTGATGTTTCTGATGAAGACGGCAGTTGAAACGATACTTGAAGCCACTTCATCCTCACGTGACTTCCTCTATTTACATATGCATAATAAGGTACCGGTATGTGACGTTTTATTTTAAATCAAACAATTATTTGTCATTTGGCAGCATCATATTGTGTTATGTAACTTATGAGTAAACATGCCTTACAGAAGATAGAACCTGCAACGTGTGTTGAATTGTATTCTACGTATTTCTATAACATAACAACAGCCCACGTAGGGCCCACTTGGTGATCTCTTAATCACATTTGAAATAAAAAATTCCAATTGTACCAACCATTATGAAAAATGTTTATACTATTGTCATTGTCACCTTTATTATTGGATGAGCGAAGCGAAGACTTCAATTTCACCGACCCCCCAAAAAATTTAGCTCGGGTGTTTTTTTGTTGTTTTTTTTTTTTTTGTTTGTTTGTTTTTCCGTCTGTTTGTTCGCTCTCTACCGGGCAAACGGCATATGCGATCTATAAAATTTAACGACTTCGTTTTCCAACTTATTGCTACATTTTGGTAAATCGATAGTAAATATTTTAAAACGTACTTTTAGATGTTTTATTGATTTTAGATCACGTGTAATTTTGTTTGGGTATTACCCTTTAATCATGCACAAGCAGGTGGCAAACTGCACGATACACCATAATAAAATGGTGATGTTTGCTTTCTGAAGAAGAAGTTGAAAGATACTTAAGCCACTTCAATCTCTTGAATTCTTTTTACATTTTTGGCGATATTGTTCGTGACGTTTGCAATTTGAAAAGTCACAACATTCATTTATACATGGAGCATATATTATGGTTATGTAACCTTTTGAAGAAAAAGTGACTTACAGAAGCATAGAACTAAAGTTTTGAATACTAGTTTTCTAAAAAACAAACAGAACCCAAGTACTGGACACCACTTTGATCGTAGAGCAGAAAAAAAATTGCAAATAGTAGTACCACCAAAAAAATTTTAAACTATCTCATGCGGCACTTTATTTTTTATAATATAAAAATGCAATGTTTTGTTATAATCATTATGTTTACTGATGTTACGTGTGCATATTGTTGTACGCTCACATTCATCGGGGGGAGTAGGGGGGTTAAGAAATATAGTAAAATACAACTTAATTAATTATGATAAAATATAAAGTTTTGTTACAAATAATATAAAATTATAATGTTAGTTTTCCTCACCACTCAAGCCAGCTCCAACAATGATAGCGTCTGTCATTTTATTTTTGTATCCGTATAAATCGTGTTGCCAACAAGAACTTGCTATTAATATTATATATAATCACCAGGTTACTTGACAATAGCTGAAAGATTGTTAATGAGTCGGATGTCACCAATTCTAGTATTTAGTAAGACTTTATCTCCTTACATAATTTCCAAGGTTATGAAGGCTCGGTTCATTCATTATCTGTATAAAAGTAAGATTAGAGCGATAACAGTCTATATAATTTGTTGGCAATATGTGAATACTCTGATGTAAGGTGCATGAGACTTCTAACTAACTCAAAACTATAATAAATAATAATTCATTTCAATTTTATTATTGTCATTGACCTTCAAGTAAATTTTTCATAAATGTATTGCAAAAATGTTCACTCGATATAATATGTTATGAAATAACTTAAATTTGTTGTCAATACCATTTAGTATAGTGTATCGTTGCATATACCTGCTGTACGTATTAAACGATTTTTAAATAGTACTTGCATCAATTTCTACTAAAAGTGTATGTTCAGAAAATAATTGCTAAAAATGGCACTTGCAATCGCAATCACAAGATATTTGTTTTAAAATAGATAACTACACAACAATGAGCAATCTTTAAAAATAATATTGTTTTACCCTTGGGTTGAAACGAACCAGTGTAACACTAAAATTTGTGTTCGTGATGGTATACAGTTTATCTGTTTCGAAGACACTAAACCTCTATACCTCTACTTCTATATCGTGTTTACCTTATATCAATCAACTTATAAAAATCGCAAATGTTCCTGGGTACTCAACACATGACTCGCTCACTCGTCTAACAATGACTTTGGCGTTTACCTTATCTGTTGTTGGCTATAAGCGCCTGTATACCCAGAATATAGTACAATTTCACAATATCAATATTATGATATCGATATTGTGAAATCGTACTATAACAAAGTTGCAGCTTAAACCACCTAGATATCAGTCAAGTAGTTTGACTGTTTGAGACATAATTATTATAGCCATTACAACCGGCCTTCGTGTCAGTGGCGGCTCTGAGGCAATGAGACTGGTGAAGCCAGGTAACTTGTACTTTCGTGGGACAAGCACGGAGGGTTTTGGGGGGCGGAGCTCCCCAACAATAGTGTGTGTTTTAGAAAGAAGTTGTGAGCTGAATGCAATACCAAAATAATGTCTTTTTTGTGCAGTCTATACTCGAAACTAGAAAACCACGAAAAGGAATTAGAAGATGAGATCCCCTCGATAATTTTTTTCAAATCAAAATATCCATCACTGTTCGACACATTTTTTGTTTGAAATTAAAACGCAAGGCCAACAGTAGAGACGACATGTTTGGACAGATCCGGCAAGCCACTTGTTACTCTCATACCAACTTTTTTTTAACGACCGAAAACACCGTTGTCCGTTTCTCTGGTCACTTTTCAGAGTCTTAATTTGTGCCGTAGGCCTACCTGTAATTAATTTATTATGTTTGTCGATTTGAGCACTATGCCTAAAAGGTGTTTCTATTAATGAAATAATAATATTGGAACCACTTGCTTCACTTCCACTCGCTTCCAGTTCCATTCACCGCACCTCACCCTGAGAGAACTAACACACAATTGAATGGAGAAATAACTTCGAGGAGTCTCCTTTCTGTCCTCTAGGGTGGCCGTTTTTTTTCATATGGTTAGGCATCCCATTCCCAATTCTAAGGACGTGTCTGAACTAAATTCTCATTCTTATTCTCAGTCTCAGTCTCATTCTCATTCCCAGTGTCGGTCTCATTACTAGAAGTGTAACCTTCGGTCGTTTCTTGATGGGAGTATCAACAATGCTATCAACATCAAAACAAACAGACGAACAGCCGTGGAGTTGACACTGCAGGTGGCCGGCTGATTGCGATCTTAACAGTGCTTTCAAGTGTTTACATAACGTTTCCATATCAAATTTGACTCTGTACTATTAATTACTATATTATTTATTACATTTAATAACTTATTTGGTTACTCAACGTGATTTGGAAGTGTTTTAGTTTGATCGTCTCCCGAGGCCGCCATTTTTTAGTAATAAGAATGAAAACGAGTGTGGTTATTTCGTTACTTGGTTTCATTCCCGTTCTCAGTCTCGATCTGGACCCTTCGTACATTGCTTCTGACGTCACCGATTATTGATGACGTAAAACTTAAAATGAGAATGAAACTGAGCCACGTTTTTCAAGCAATCAGACACGTCCATAGTACAGAGTCAAATTTGATATGGAAACATTATGTAAACACTTTAAAGTACTGTTAAGATCGCAATCAGTTGGCCACCTGCATGTGTCAACTCCACGGCTGTTCGTCTGTTTGTTTTGATGTTGATAGCATTGTTGATACTCCCACCAAGAAACGACCGAAAGTTACACTTCTAGTAATGAGACCGAGGTTGAGAATGAGAATGAGAATGAGACTGAGAATGAGACTGAGCTGAGACTGAGAACATAGTTCAGACACGTCCTATGTCTCGGTTGCCGTAGAAACGATGTAAACTCATACACTACTACAGAGAGGAATAGCTAAATTAATGCCACCTCTCTTCAGACCTGTTTGAATGGATGAGAATGGTGCGGACTTTCACCCCCACCCCCAAGCTAAAAGCAGGCACCAGCCACGTGCTGACCGTGCAGCGCACACCCCATTCCAAAAACATCTACCTCTCGGAGTAATGCACTTGCACATGATGGATTTCTCACTAAGCAACTAGGTGAGGCCCGGCCTCAGTTGCCTCACCTGGCCAGCCGCACCTGCTTTGCGTGAGATGCAAAAATAGACGCCAGGCTCGTTCATTGTCGAGACACCCAAATTCAAAAAGGAATTTTAAAGATCATGTCTAAATTTTCTGAAGATTTTTGTTTCTTAAAATAATAAAACTGTAAAACTTTTATTGTATTACTTTCATTTTATGGTTTTTTATTATTCGTCGTTTTGGGTAGCTTAGATAAACATCTAAGTTTAGAAACTGTGTCACACGTAGACCTATTTCTATCGACCCTCAAAATTGGCACATGTTTTTGGATGCATATCTATGCATATAATACACAATTACTTTTTAATTTTTACAGAATTAAGTAACAATTTTCAAGTACGTACCTTACTCATCTTATTAATTGCGTCATGTTAAAATACAAGTGAAACATTTGGAATAACTTAAGAATTAGAGGTAAAAAAATATGGTTGTATTCAGAAACAGTTTTCATGGTATAACAAATTAGCACATTTCCAATAAATAATGAAAGTACTTGTTGAAGTGTTTGGCAAAAATAGGATGAAATCACTTTATAAACGAAGCACAATATGCTCTACGAATCCACGTTCCATCTTGTATCCAAATCAGTTAGGCTTAAACGACTACACACACACACCTCACACTTCCCACAATTATTAGGCGTGAAATTACCGTATCGCAATTTACCGCTTATTATGTATGGAAAGTGAGATTGAACAACAAACACACATTGACCTAAAAGCTTAGCCCGATCCGAAAATAAGCCAAATAAAACGTAAATTAGTTTAAACTTATTTGATATTCCTGGTTCTAAACTACACTAGAGACACAATAGCACACACGTCCAGTCTGTTAATGCATTCTAACACGGCCAGCCATGCCCCTGCAGACATTTACTACCCGCACCGGCATGTCTATGTCTTTTGGTGATAACATTCTTATCCGCCTGATAGTGGAGTAAAGAAGGCTCACTATAGTACAAAATGTGATACCAGCATAAAAATTTGGAATTATATAGATTTTGTAATGATAATTTCAAAAATAACTGGCTCCACGATGAGTTCTTAGTAATTTAACTATCAATTGATTTATTAAAATAAATTGGTTAATTGTCCACAAATTTCAAAGTGAGGATAAATTTGTCAAGTTTGGTATCAACTGAAAGCATTTTTCACCGACATTAAGAAAAATATATATTGGAAAAATATATTGAAATGTATATAATTTAATATATATTATTAGCTAAATAAGTGGATTTGGGGAATGTTTTGTTTGTGAACCAAAATATTGATTTCATTCTAGAATTTCTTGAAAACAATGATTATACAGTGTTCACGAAAAAGCTGGTAACTAATTAATGTATCATTGTTATTTTTAAAATAAAAGTAGTTGATATATTCAACATAAAATTACAAATGTCATAAAGATGTCTATGCTACACAGTGATACCAACTTGTCAAGTTAGCAATCTTAAAGATTTTGTAATGAGAATTTAGAAAATCACTGGCTCCTAGTCCTATTTGAGTTCTTAGTATTTATTATTTAACTATTATAATTGATTAATTAACATTAAGTATTTAATAGCGTCCAAACACTTGGTTGTGAGGATAAATTTGTCATGTTTGGTTCATTAATTAATTGCATTTAACTCTCTCCCTTGTATAGCGTACTAAAGCGTAGTGAAGTAATGTGTCTCAACGGAGTGGGCTTTATACAAGGGAGAGGGTTAATATCCCTTTTGAATTTGTTACCAAAATTATTGTTTTATAATGCATTGTTGTAATATTAGTATTTCAAATATTTACTTAACTGTAGTTCATTGTTGTGCCTGTGTCATGAGGTGGAAGGGAGAGGTATCACTGCCACCACCTAGTTTAGAGCGGTAACTCGGAACTGTAAAAATAGCTCTAGTTCCCATATGTTCCGAATATGATTATCAGTATACGAGGGGAGCGGAGTTGAAGGCGGAGCGCGTACTTATAGGGTTGTTGCATTGTGGCCCGAGGAGGATTAAAATTGGACCCAGTAATTATATAATATTAAATATCTGTTTTATTGAAGTATGTGACAAAACATGTTAAAATACTACAATCACACTGTGCTTACCTTAACAGGTAGGAGAGCGCACACACAGCAGACACAATGCTCAGAACTAATTCAGTCCCCTGTCTCTCTGTCTTCTGAATGTCTCGAATTAGGACCTTCCCTGGCCTTTTATACCCTTGTTGCCTTTGACGTATCTCCCTTCCTGTCACCTATCACGTGTTATCAAAGATTTGGTGTTATGTCCTAACACCTAGCTGTAGCCGGAGCCTCCTGTCTGTACTTTGAATCCTAAATGTTCCACTGTTGCTGAGGTCAGATGAACCCACAGAGCGGGGGTCATCCGCACGTGATCCTACTGTGTACCCTAAGTAAAGTGTGCTTTTTTAACTACTGAGATTCTTAGAACAGTTAGGTTTAAAAAGTAACAATAATTGGACTCATCATGTTCTTTTAGTAAATTAATACATTAAATTAAAGATAAAGCAATATTTCGGGTACTTTCAGTACCCTTCAAAAGGAAAAAACCAAACAAAACATAAAACTCCCGTCTCCCAGCCAAGGTCGACACATCTAACAATAATATATTAATTATATTTATTTATATATTATATTATTATTATATTAATAGGCCTATATTAATTTACTAAAAGAACATGATGAGTCCAATTATTGTTTATACTAATTAAAGTGTGCTTAGTGTGAAAATAGAATATTCTCTCATTTTTATTCATATGTTATACTTTCTATAGTATAATTTATATGCTTTATTATAGTATATTCCCGAGATAAGCGCTTCGCGACACCTGCATCTATGTAATTGGATTTTTTTAGTTGTCCTCCTTTGTAAATCAGTTTTTTAACTGAATACGATACACGTTATTTTATTTTTAATGAAAACATTTTTCACCAATATTAGGAAAAAAAAAATTGAAAAAATATATTGAAATATAGCCTATAATGTTATAGTTAAGTTGATTTGTCGATTTTTTAGTTTTTGAACCAAAAGATCAAATTTAATGAAAAATATATTTTAACCAATGATAACATAGTGTTCACAAAAGAGCTGAGGTGTAAAGATGTCTAACAATGATATGATACAAAGTGGTGATTGTGTGGTGATTGTTGTCAAGTTTCTATAGTTAGGCCCTACTTGTTATATACATTGTATAAAATGCTATTAAAACCTTTCTACGAATTCTCGCTAACTTTTTCAACTTTTTCTTTCAAATGGCAATACATAACCATAACCTGAATGTCCATGTGAAATATGAACGTTGTAGCCCCAACCGTTTGGTCAGAATCGGCCCAAATACCACGAAAATTAAAATATCGCATTAAAAATCGTAAAAGTACGATATCCATGAGAAATATTTCTTCGGTTGTACACAAAAACGTGGAAGGTCTAAGTTCAGAGATTTTGAAGCTCCCCTTCAATTTTCATCAAGATCGCATTCTGTTTGCCCGGTAGAGTGCGAACAAACAGACAAAAAAAACGCATGAGCTAATTTTTTTGGGGGGTCAGTGAAATTGAAGTCTGCTTTGCTTATCCAAATATATTTATTTGGTGACTTTTTAGTTTTTGAACTAAAAGGTCTACATAAATTAAAAAAATATTCTAACCAATGATAACACTGTGTTCACAAAAGAGCTGGTAACTGTAATTAATACAATTTTTAATTTTTAATAATAGAAGTATGTAACAATAGGTATTCAACACAAATTAACAATTAATTTACTAAAATGAAAAAGTTACAGAAACTTAAACTTGTCGTAGGCTTTCGCGCCGTAGTCAATATAAAACACTTGGCTGTCGGGTGTCGCCGCGTCCATGATAGATGAAAACTGACGTTTCGGACCGGTTACACGGTCCATCTTCAGAGTTTTAAAAAAGTTACAGAAACTTGTTGTGTGATGTATCAAAATGCATAATTATACCTTGTTTATAGGGGTATAGCTCTTGAAGATAGAAGTTAAAAAATTAATAAACTGTAAAATAACATTTTATACAAATAACTTAGTCTGAATGACAAAAAAATTGAAATTATAAAATGTACACTTCGTGTAATGAATGGTTTTTATTGGAGAAAACAGTGTTAAAAAGTAAAAAAAAAAAAAGTACCATAATATTTACATAAACAACACGAAAGAAATCTGTAATATATCTGTCAATTAGGCACCCAGCTTTTGTACAGTTATTAAAAGTATACATACACATAAATATACTGATTTTGAAATGAATGGATGAAGTAAGATTTACTCTTCTTTAAAAAATTTAGTTGAAAATAAGTTTGTTTGTAATAAACCACCCATTTGAATAATTTAGTCTTTTTGAAATTGAGAAATTGAGGTTTAAATTAGGACGGGAACGGATGGTTTGGGCATGTGAAGAGGATGGAAATGGATAGGATCTTAAGACGAAACTTTGAAGCAGAGGATGAAGTTAAAAGAAAAGTAGGAAGATCGAGAGAAAGATGGGGAAAATTGATCGAAGGAGAGGAGACGACGTTGTAGAGAGAGGTGGGGAAAATTGGTGAGAACAGATGCAGGATGAAGATGACGATGAAGATGTGATGATGAAGAAACGCTGAGCCAGGCAATCTCGGCAAATAATTGTTTCGCGCCCTAGATATCGGTGTGAAGAACACCACTCAACCAGACGTTGTTAGAATTGAGTTTTGATTATTATATTATTGGATGAGCGAAGCGAAGGTTCCATTTCACTACACTGGAGAAAATAATCCGGAATGTTTTTCTTTCTTTTTTCTGTTTGTATTTTTGTGTGTTTGCTAACACGATTCCGGTTAAACTGATACTGCAGTTGCGATGAAATTTTCTGGAGGCCTTCGAAATCTCTGAACTTAGAACGGCCACGTTTTTGCGCGCAATCGAAAAATTATTTGTCATGAAAATCGTAATTTTACGTTTTTTTTCGATTTTTTACATTTCTTCGACTTATAACACCTACATGCTTTATCTGATTGTAATGATTTTTTTCACGGAACCTTTATTTTATGAATTAATATATTCGTGTGAAATTTTTGAGTGCAATCGAAAAATTATTTCTCATGACAATCGCAATTTTACGCTTTTTTTGTTTTTAGATTTTTTCGAATAACACCTACATGCTTTATTCGATTGTAATGATTTTTTTAAAGAACCTTAATTTTATCAAGAAATATATTCGTGTGAAATTTGAGCGCAATTGAAAAATTATTTCCCATGAAAATCGCAATTTTACGTTTTTTTTCGTTTAAAAAAATACGCTCATCCAACAACGCGCTTGAGAAAGCGTTTGCGAAGCTTCCTAGTAAAGCACATTGAAGTGTAAAGCACAGTGTTTTGAATAGAACCTTGACTGTAGGCCTCCGTGCCGTAGTAAGGGAGGGTTACTCGATAAGCCGTGATAAGCAACTAGATAACTAAAAACTACATTGGCACCATATTTTAAAATCTGTAGTATTCGTGGGCTCACTGGATAGGTGGGCTGAGTATCCTACTGGCCGTGGAGCAAGCGTGGGATTGGTAGAAAAGTAGCCAATGGAAAATGTACAGAACAGCAACAAGCAGAAAGTAGAAACAATCAGCTGGCTACGTTGATGATTTGACAGCGAGTATCTGACAAGTAGTTTCTTCATAATAACTTTTGTGTTTACAAACATCATTCTTCAAGACGTTGCAGTTGCATTGTAATTATCGTAAGCTAACATCATCTACTTTGCGATGAGTGATGAAAATGATGGAATGGATCCATGCGAATGTATGTGGAGCCATGAAATGGCAATGCGACGTCTTCTTTCATTGGTAAGTGGACCTAGGCCTAGTTTATGTTAAATCTGCAGCTGTGTGTCGGTACCCTTTTCATTTAGTTTTGTTTTCTGATATAATATTTTGTTTCCTTGCAGTTGCGGCAATCGCAGGCGTATTGTACCGACAATGAGTGCTCAGAGGAATGTAAGTAGGTTAGGCCCTCTATGGTTAGGCCTGCAGCTAGGGCTAGGCCTAGGCTGGGTACTGGGTAGGCCTCTAGGCTAGGCCTAGGGCCTAGGCCTATGACGTTTGTTGTGTGCGTTGGTAGAGGCCTAGGCCTAGGACTGAGGCCTATGTTCAAGGTTAGGGGCTGCCTGCTTAACCCAGGTCTAATCTTTGACTAGCTAGGCTAGGGTATCATTGACTAGCCCTACGTATATCACAGAGCTCTGAAACGGTTCAGACAAATCGATTCGGGCTGAAACGGTTTATAGAATAAGGTGTATATCACCATAAAGCAGAAACGTTTTGGCCAAAACGGTTCAACATACAACGTGTTAGGCTAGCTTCCGACAGGTTGTAATTGTATTTGTTGTGACTTGTTGTAGTGGTTGATCGCAATTCGAAAGTCGAATTAATGTTGAAAGTCGAATTAAAGTCGAAAGTCGAACTCATGAATCGATATATCACATTCTCATGTTCCCTGAAACGGTTTGACGTGTATATCAACCACTTATCTATCGATTCGAGTTTTCCAAATCACTTCCCGAAGTGGTTTGGAACTAAAGTGTTTTTGGCCAAAACCGACAGGTATATCAACAACTTCAAACCGATTCCGCCAGAATCGATTTGCCTGAACCGATTCCGGGCTCTGTGATATACGTAGTCATAGGCCTAGGCGGCTAGCCTAGGCCTATTTATTATTTTATTTTGTGGGTACCTATAGCCCTAGGCGGAACTTTTTCGGTTGGTGTGCTCTCTTATTATAACACAGTAAAAACACTGAAAACTACAAATGAACTACAAATGAGAAATGAATAACTAATAAGTCAATAATAACAATGTGGTATCACTAAACACGCAGAAAATACACAATTCTATAAGTTAATTACACTTACAAAACACTCGCATATTTCACCGTTTTCTGTCAGCCATCTTGTAAGACTGTTGTAGGCCTACACTGTTGTTCACTCACTGCCAGTAACCTTACAATTTTCTAACTTTCAGAATCTAAAATTTAAGGCCTAATCACATTTTTGCTGTTATATAGTAAAAAAAAAAAACTTTTACGTCGCTGTTTCAAACGAAAATACTTTCCGTTGAAAGTCCTTTTTTTAAAATAGTGACGTTAAAGGTTTTGTAGGTGGAGTATTTTTGTGAATAAAGTTGGTATGGAGTGAGTAGCCTACAATGAAAGAGGAGTGAACTGCGCATGCCCTACACGACGACCTGTGCGACAGTGACATCGCCGAATATTTGTGTAAAATATGTATAAATTAACTAGGAAAACGCTTAAGAGGTTTGGGTGCGATGTAAATACCACTCCGATCGTGCCATGTGCAGTACTTTCGTACTTTTAAACTACGGACAGGGAAATCATTATATTTTCATTCTGTTTTTTTTCCTCTGATACATAACTAAATTCTTATTTCTCGTACATAGCCCTTTTGTTCATTTAAGTCATAACATTTCCCCCACGAGTCCTCAAAGTCCATAGAAAATGTTCATTTCCGGTCAAAGTTTACTGCCCTCGTGTGACTAAAGAGGAGTAAATTTGCAAAATCAGGCTATGTACGTACAATAACAGTTCAATTCTGAGTAAAATAAAAAAAACATTTTTGAAATCGGACTAAAAATGTAGACGTAGTTTAAAAAGTACGAACGTCTTGCAAAGCACACTTTTGGCTCCATTTGGTGGCGCTCTCTTGTGAAATTCGATCGTGTCTGCTTCGAGCAAGTAGGGGAGGTAATGTGGGCGGGATCTGGTCACCGGATGTGCTTGTCATCAGATTGCATAAACACAATCTTGAGGTTTGCTTGCAGCTTTTTACATCGTTGTAAGAATTATAATATTCGCTATCAGAAATTAATGATGATTATTGTTGTTCAACGTCAATTTTATTGCCATCATGCTATTCGGACTTTGAGTGGTGATAGACGAGAGTGAAGAACAATTACAGATAACCTATGCCTTGTGCGGGATTCGAATCCGCGTCCTGCTAGTGTAATTCGCCAGCGTCTCTATGTGCGAGACTGCGACCGCGGACGACATCAGAATTTGAGACTGCCTAAATAACATGTGTATCGCGTTCTTTAATTAGTAGGCCTATAGACTATAATTTTGATTCTTCGCAATGCAAGGTTTGTAGTGCTCCCATTCAACCAATCTTCATAATTACCCGCGTTGTAAGAACTAAGCAATTATTGTTTACGATTAGTCTATGTAATTATATTATAATATAGTACCAAACCGAACCTTTATTCTATTTTTTAGATATCGTGTAGCGTTCTTTCAGCACGATAAAGAAAATAACATTGTTTGTTAATGCACGGTAGTGGGGGCCTTTCGACCTGTCATATCCATAAATAAATACATTTTTGTAGGATGCTCGCTGTAGGTTATATACACATCAGATTTAAGTGTGACCCTCTTCAGAACTAGATATATTGCGAATAGGACAACTGTGAAGTGATGTCCGAGGGAATTAAGAGGACTCAATCCCTTGCATTCGCATTAGCGACTGAGGAAAAGCTCGGAAAAAACCTTCATTCAGGATTGCTGGTCTCGACAGGATTCGAACCCGGGGTCATATCCATAGGACAGACATCACCCATGCACTACGTAACGATTGAATTATTATTACAGAATATTTCATTCCATTACTCTGGGGGCAAGCAAGTCTGCCAAATATAATGCTTGTGGCTTGTTGGTCCAAAGGATAGCGTTCCTGCTTCTATAGCAGAAGGTCGCTGGTTCGATTCCCGGCTTGAATCAACCCATAATCTATGGGAAGGGTATCGCATTACATCCACTGAGAGTGTGGCTTTGAAACCGTCCTAGCAACGAAGCACACAACAAGCTGTAAATGGTTGTTCCGAAGTAGTTATGCCTATGCTGACTCATCCGCGGATGAATCATGGTAATCTGTGAACTACAATTTCAAATGTCCGATTATTTCGCCAATCGATGGCTTCGTCGGTTCGGATCTCTTTAATTGAAGTCCGTCACTGAAATGACATCTTTTACATGGGTGGGAAGACTCTCGTTTTGTGCAATTATGATTTTTTTTTAATCCTGCATTGTAACAATTGTTTTGATTACCAGAACGATAATTATATCATGCATAGAGGCTTGGGCACGATTTAAACACCACGCTGAGCGTCTCAATTGCAGTTCTAACGTACTTTACGAACTAGGGGAAGAAACATCCTCATGCATATAATTCATTCTGTTGTTTTCTCTGATATAATAACATTCTCGTACATAGCCCATTTTTCCCTGCGAGTGGGACGTGGGAGGTATATTATAAAATTACATGATCGCTTATGCACCTTGATGTTTCCAAGAATTGTTCAGATCATTAATTTTTTATTTAAACATTTACGTTTTAATATTGTTCCGGGTAGTATCCAAATCATTGCTATTTGCTTGGGTAAGATATACTGTATTGAGTTATTATGATTACGAAAAATATGCATTATATTGAATAATAATTTTAATTCCCCACACCTGTTGGATTGTTATTCTGTCAATGCAACTGCAATCGTCTCGATTAACCTTGCATACATGCAATGTCAAATGTATGTAAAATGATTGTATTGAAAATGAAACCTACTGCTACTACTACATCACATTACTTACGTATGTCGTCGCGAGTGTACGTGAATGTACATAGTTCAACCAATGTACCTCATTCTATATGTGCATATTGTGTAAATAAGAATTCTCCAAGTCTATGTAAATAATGTGTAATAATCCTAACTCACGAGTGTAACACATGCCTGTGTGTGACGCATTATAATATAAACTACGATATTTTTGGGATTTTTTTCCGTGTAGGCCTATTTGTTTGCGATATTTGCAATGTATTTTATATGTATCCGGAGTCTCAAATGACCACAAACTTTTTTTTATTGGTTGTTATCTTGTTTTTCCGGTATAATTTATATTTACTATTAATATTTCTGTCGAATGTGTCAATCCTTAAGTGGAAATACGTTTTAAATATCTTTGTTATGACGTATAAAAAAATAACTTTGTTTACAAGGAATATCGTTCTGAGGTAGTGCTATATTTGCATGGAAGTGAGCGCGTAGCGTAGCATATAATAAAACGAATAAATTAATTCATATTTTGTCAACCCATTCAGTCATATAACTAATTTTCAGTGGGGGACAGTAAACCAAAGCGACCAATCCAACCGTGTAGGCCCCGACGCAATCGACGAGTGAGCGATAACCAACCAAAGATCAATATTTTTTTAATAAGAAATATAGCAATCAGTGGTATGGACAGTGCGAACACCCGTGGGTCAACGACGGCTCCAAAGTCACCGTTTACAAATTCCAAAGACAAGAACTGATGCTAAATCAGCGAACCATGGACCTTCGGCATTGGAAGCAGAGACGCTAACCACAACACCAACGAGCCACACAATACACATTTGAGTGTAAGTGCCTTGCTCTAAAGAAATTAAATTTACTTCATATCTGAAAACGATACACATTTATTAAATATATAAATACACGATCAAAAAAAAGATGTTTAGACCGCAAGATATATTAAATAAAAACACTTACCGAAAAAGTGTGCACATTTTCAAAAGTCTCTCTTCATCAGACGCGAGGAAGTTTGTTGAAATGTGTTTTAATGTATGGCTGTGGTTATTGTTCGTGCGGTGTTTCTATATAAATAAAATCCATTTCGTAGATGTTTTACAAGTAGGCTACTTTACCTATCCATATTAATAACGAACGAGTGTAATAAAAACATCTCATACTTTCAAGAAAACGTATCACGTTCGCGAAGTCACAGTTCCCAGTATATGGAAATTGTTAAATCGTAAATCGGGTAATCGTCATAAACAGTCAAGAGTAATAATGGATATGGACAGTATTAAAAAAACGTCTCTGAGGACCGGGCCGCTTGTGGCTGCACAATCGGTTGTTGACGCCACTGACTTTTATCCCAAACAGTGATTGTGTAATAACTCGTTTCATTGAATTGAAGTGTTAAGTGAAACAATTCAAAGTAGCTTTACCCAACTAGGGTACAAACCGACTACCTCCGCCTCTGTAGGCTATGCGATAGAACACTACACATCAACAATCTTGCTGTCTTGGTTTATGACGATAAAGGGCGAAGGTCAGCATGAAACTAAGAGACATGAGTTTGAATCGCAAACGCGATTAGTTTAGATACCGAAAAAATAATATGCACTATGTATAATTAATAAAGAGTTTAAGCTTGATTACTCGCTTGCTATGCTCAGTATTGTATTGAGACGATTAGTGTTTAGGACTAGAATTTATATTTTGAAAACATTACTTATAATTGTTTTGTTCAATCCTAATGAAATTGGGTTTTTCATTATCACGGGAGAAACACCAATTTTGGTAGCATATGCCGACTGTGTAAAATATAAAATTATAAATTGTTTAACAATGTTATTCATTACCATACACCAGAAAAAAACTTTCGGATAAGGATTACAACTCGATATTTATATTCGCATTACTCGATGCCAGCGTTGAGTGACTAATATCCCATGCCAGCAATGGAAGTTGACCTTGATAGCTAGTGTTATCGTCGCTAGTGAGTCGGGCGCGCAATAAATCAGGCGCTGGCTACTTTGTCGGTGCATTACCCGAGCATTACCCCTCTTTGCTTGCGATACGCCATGTTTTGTTGCGGTGGGGATGACTAAATTTGTTAAGTTGTTCACGCCTATCTCCTTCCCTTCCCGCTCCCCGCAAGAGCGTAACTATCCAGAAAAGGGCGGGAAAAGTTAGCACTATACCTCTTAAGTCCCACCGCGTTGTTGGATGAGCGTAATTGGTGCATTGAGCTGCCATGTGTTACGCGGATTTTCTGTTGTTCTGTGAAAAAATCATTACTTAGTCGAAGATTTTTTAAAATTAAATTAAATTAAATAAAAAAATAACTTAATTTTTTTAATTAATCGTAATTTTTAACAAAGAAAAAAATCGTAAAATTGCAATTTTCATAAGAAATAAATACTCGATTGCGCTCAAATTTAAGACGAATATATTAATTCATGAAATTAAGGTTCTGTGAAAAAATAATTACAATAGGATAAAGCATGTAGGCCTAGGTGTAATAAGTCAAAGAATTGTTTTAAAAAAGAAAAAAACCCGTAAAATTTCGATTTTCATGAGAAATAATTTTTCGATTACGCTCAAATTTCGCACGAATATCTTAATTCATGAAATTAAGGTTCTGTGAAAAAATCATTACAATCGGTTAAAGCATGTAGGTGTTATAAGTCGAAGAAAGTTTTTAAAAATCGAAAAAAATCGTAAAATTGCGTTTTTTATGAGAAAAAATTTCCCGATTGCGCTCAAAAACGTGGCAGTTCTAAGTTCAAAGATTTCGAAGGCCTCCATGAAATTTCATCGCAATCGGAGTATCGGTTTTGCCGGAATCGTGCTAACAAACAGACAAAAATACAGAAAGAAAGAAAGAAAAAAAAAACATTCCGGATTTTTTTCTCCAGTGTAGTGAAATGGAATCTTCGCTTCGCTCGCTACGCTCATCCAATGAATAACATTGTATATTTTCATACCGTTTTCTATAAATTACATCATTAGCCCTAATCATTAATAATGTGTTGATTTACATTTATTTTTAGTTTATAGTTGTTTTTCAGTGTTTTTCAGTGTTTTTACTGTGTTATAATAGGGGAGCACACCAACCGAAAAAGTTCCCCCTAGGCTAGGCTAGGCTTGATAATTATGAATAATTCTGTATCATGGGAAAACAGATCAAATAACTAAATAAGGCCTTACGTAACATCTCTGGTAGGCCTCTTGGCATAGGCACATCAACGTGCTCCACAATGGCGCTTAGCCTAGCCTAGGCTACGCAGGAAAACTGCAAAAAAAATGCTCAAGTGTCATCTTATGAAGTACGTTAGGTATAGTAGAAATCTTTAATTTATCGCCATTGCCTGTTTCGCCGTTCTTCATTCAAGCGGAATAAGTAGTCTTGTCAACCTGTCAACCCTTATTCCCTGATGACTCGCGCCACAGACTTCGGACAGCGTTGCCGATACGGAGGCTCCACTCCGTTCAATATAATAGAAAAGCAATTAAAATGTGTTGTGTTTGAAGCGAGTTCTATTTGGTAACATCGAGACACGCGCCGTCTTAGCGGAGGTCCAGCATTTTGACGAAGGTATAATTGGTAGGCCTACCGGTACATGAGTCGGCCTCTTTGTAAATTTAGTTTCTTTGAGGGAAAAGCAGTGGCAATAAATTCAAGAGTTGAGCTCCCTACCGGTACAGGTTTCGTACTTTAGTACTACGGTATAGTTTTAGTTTATTCTGCAAGTTGAGTTTTCACTTCGTGGCAGAATTTCTGTAGGCCTAACATTCCCATTCCGTACATTATCGGAACCAATCGGAACCAATTGTCGATGACCTGTTAAAAGTGTTAAAGTTATTTTATCAGCTGATTAATGGTTTAACCATAAATGACTCAATCAGTCGTATGTTAATATGATGTAGGCCTATGATGTACATCAGGCACGTAAGAACGTTTTGTAAGTTGGGGGGGGAGGGGGGCAAATCCATTAGATTAGAAGATTTTGTGGGCGGTGGCTGGCGCCCCAGCCGCCGAAGGCGAAACAAATTTGTCCATACTACACTAGTTTATTTCGTCATGTTTTAACTGCACTCGGACTCTGTACACGATGTTTTACTGCAACTATCTGCAATCCAAAAAACTAAAAAAATAAACGTGAAGTGGCCAATGTAAATAAATTTCAACCTAATTTTTTATGTAATGACGAAGTATACAAGCAAACATACCGGTATTCGTTTTACCAAGGTGACTGTCGAATTGTAGGCCTACAAGTGTAAAGTGCATATATTTACTACAGAAATTCTGGGATTAATATTCAAATCTTGTTAATTTGCTCCCCCATTCCCCCCCCCCCCCGGTTCCTACACCATCCATGTACATCATGATGTACATGATAAATTAAATAAAATTAAATATTCTCTTCTATGGAACCATCGAAACACAAAATCGTGGAAATGACATGTTTGTCGTTAGTAAATTAAAAAACAAATCACATTCTCATAACAATTGCACTTTTCTTAATCGTTATGATGATATGTGTTTTGCGCTTTCAACTATAGTTAGAAAATGTTGTCGTGCCCCATTTTCAAGCTTTGTCAGCTACCGGTATTCATTATTTGTTCAAATTGAAGTGGAATTTGAGATGCTGGTGCCTAAACCACGCCATCAGGATGAATTTATGGTATGTCAAATAAAAGGTTGAAAAGATTTCTGGGGTGCAGGGCCTGCCTTAAGCAGGAGTTTGTAAGCCTAAGCCTATCCCGTGCCTGCTGGATATAAAATGCTGTGATCTGCGACTGCATGCGCCGTCAATGTGTATGTGGCTAAGGTTTGGTCTTAACCACTTCAATGGTGAGTTCCTTTACGCTGGCCACCCCTATTGTAGCTAGGCCTACTTTATTTCATGGACACAGAGCAAGGGAGGGTTTGAAAGCTGAGCGGGCGTGCAAGGTCGCGCGGAGTGCTTTGACATATCTAATTCATAAACATTTCTCCTGTTGATTTATATGACGAACATTATTAATTAGGAACTGCAAGATGGCGGCCATGAGTGGGTTGCTGTTCATGTGCTCCGTGTTTTTCTTCTGTTTGTCGCATCAAAACAAAACTGTGAAAAATGTGTTCATAATGAGTGTGATAACTTAAAGTCGGTATATCAACTTGAAAAAACTTTTAATATGTTGAAGGTGTTGATGTTTTAGAACGTTGGTTAAAAGGGGAAAAATCCCAAAAAATTCTGCTGCGCTCGGCAGCGATTTTAGTGGTTTTCCGGCCGAACGTGGACTGACGTCATTGTACGCCCTGCTCGCTGGCTGACTTGAGCTTCCTATGCGCGCTCGGTCCCCGCCCCGCATACAGCGATAGCATTGCAGTATAGTTTCATCATTCAGTAGTGCGGTGAAAGAGTGTGCATCAGCTGAAGTAATAGTGTAATAATATCGATGCTATATTATAATGGTGTATGTTAGTCTAAATATAAAATGGTGATTAAGTGCATGTGAATATGAATGTAATAATAGAAAAATAATTACATAAACAGCTATCATTTCATCGGTTTCCAAACTGTGATAAGTTACCATAAGCATACCGGCAACTATTGTCATACCGGTACATGTCTTTGTTTTTCATAAAAAAATATTTATTTTATATTTTTCCGTGCACATTTTGTCCTAATATTGTGAGCAAATGCATGTTTATGCAATAACCATCATATGTAGAATGATTCAAAATCAATGATAATAAACAGTCATTCTTTATAGAAGAGGCGTTGTGCGCGAGGTTCAACCCAACTTATGCCCCAAACCATCTAGCAGACAATAACATTAGAAATAGAACCTTCCTAACACAACTGTACATGACACAAGCATGCACTCACATTTATCTGAGCGGTCGTAAACACCCAGCGCGCAATCTGTGTTGTATACGTGATAAGTTATGCGATACTTGAGGATACTTCTCCGCACTTACCAACGCACTCGTACTCAAACAAATACAGATCATTTATTTTCAAGAAAACACAGATGACGATAGATTGAGTGAGATGCCAGCCCCCCCCCCCCCCCAACACGCACGCACACACACACACACACACATCACACATTTACAACAGGAATTTTATATTGCTGCATAAACGTACTGCTAAAACGTATTTTGCAATAATTGTTTCATATTTGGTGGTACCTAAATGATAATGTAATGTGAATTTGGCATACAAAATAACATGTTTTACACAGGTGCCCTAGAATCTTACCACAATGAAAGACCTTCCAAAGCGAGTTCACTATCCATACGAAGGAATGGAAGCACGTGGTATACTCGCTATACTTGATCATAATCAATAATCATCATAATTGATAATAATTCATCATCATCATCATAATATCATCATCTTCATCATAATTGGTGCTCTACAAACGAAACGCACAGCTGCGAGTAATCGACTGATTGGGTCTTGAAAGCCGAGCACTTCGTAACGCGAGCCGGCTACACGCTCGGGTCGACTCGATGAGTGGCCGCACAGTGACGTCATTTTTAGGCCACTAGTTTTCGTGCAGTGATGTTTTAAAACTCTATTTACTTTGCAACCAGATGTCCGATCAAGCTGCATCTAAGATCTTTTTCCGTGAAATTGAATGGTTAAAGATATGCTATGGAGTGCAACCAAGATGAGATAATTCCTTTAAGTAACCTGTGGACAAGTGCTGTGTTCAAAGAAAGTTTACTTGTGTGCGATAAATGCGATATTTCGTGCTGGTTGCTTGTCGCGCGGGCGAGTCCGCGAGCTAGCTTGGGAGCATTTCTACCGAATTGTCGTAAGTCATGGCTTGTGTTATTGCTCCTAGCTCTCAGTGGGGATATTCACCTAAATCCAGGTCCGTGCAACAACAATGCCAACGGTGCTGACAATATTTCTCTTTATTGCATGAATGTAAGGAGCATTGCTGGATCGGAAAAACTTGAGAGTTTCAACTTGTGTTTTGCTGACAATGGCGAATTTGATGTCTTGTGTTTGACGGAAACATGGCTGAATGAAAGTGTTTTTGAAGGTGAGTTACTGGATTCGAACCAGTACTCGGTGTATAGAAGGGATAGGCACTCGGTGGAGCAGCAGGGGCAGGTTGGGGGAGGTGTCCTCATAGCAGTGTCTAGTACATTGGTGTCAAGACGGCGGGAAGAATTCGAAGTTGCACAATGTGAGCTTGTGTGGTCGGAGGTCAAGGTCACTTCTCGGCGCAGTATATTTATAGGGTGTGCGTATTTACCCCCCAAACCATCATTGGACCTTGTTGATAAGTTGTATGAATCAACGTCACGTGTGCAGCGTGCTATTCGCCCAAGTGACTGTGTCCTACTCTGTGGGGATTTTAATTTCCCTGACATCACATGGACTCCCAGCCCTAAACACCCCGAGTTGTTGCTGTCAACTCTTACTGGGGACACGAATGTTCGAGTTGCTTCCGAGTTTATTGACACATTGAATGAGCTGGACTTACACCAAAAGACTAACTTTGCGACCCGGGGAAACAACTTTCTTGATTTGTTGTTTATCAGTAATCTGGATATTACCACAGAGGTCAAAGTCGCCGAGCCGGCTGTTCGTTCAGATCACTCGGCGTTTCAGTGTAACCTTGCATTCCCCAGTGCAAAGATTCTGAACAATAACAGAACGAAACAGCAACAAGTAAAATATAATTGGGCTAAGGCTGACCTCAACCAACTAAATCATGCGCTCTCTGCAGGTCGGTGGGAACTCTTGTACAACACATCTGATGTCAACAACAAGTGTGACGTGTTCTATGACATCATAAACAATGCAATTGACGAGACTGTACCAACCTGTAAAGTAAATGCAAGCAAGTATCCGGCTTGGTTTAACAGTGACGTCATCAAATCATTGAAAAATAAAAACCGAGCTTTTAAGCGGTGGAAGAGAACTCTTTTATTATGTCATAAAATTGAGTTTCAAGTCAAGAGGGCTGAGTTTAAATCCCTCATTCGAATCGCGCATAAACAGTATTTAAAAAAGATGAACAATGACATTGTTAAGAATCCGCGAATGTTGTGGGGTTATATAAGGCGTAAGACCAAGGTCAGACGAGTCCCTGTCGAGGTGGAGTACCAGAGAGCAACGGCGGGTACTTTGGCAGATTGCTGTCGGTTGTTCTCAGAGTACTTCCAGTCGACGTTCCTACCAGCCTCTACGGGGCGGGGTGTATTGCCAGCGGCACCGCAATACGGGAATGATTGTCTATCAACTTTTGTAATTTCAAGAGGTGAAATTGAGGAATGTTTCAAATCGTTGGTAGATGGCAAGTCACCTGGGCCAGATCAGATCCCAATCAATGTCCTCAAACATTGTCGACGAGCTTTATCGCAACCATTAGCTGACATTTTTAACAGCTCTTTACAGTCAGGAGTTTTCCCAAATCGTTGGAAACATGCCTCAGTTACACCGGTCTTGAAAAAAGGTAGTCGGTATAAGGTCTGCAACTATCGACCTATTTCGTTGTTGTCTGTGATGTCTAAAATATACGAGAAGCTCATACATCAGGCCTTGTATAGTCACGTTTCAAAACATATAGCATTGGAGCAGCATGGTTTTGTCAAGCGACGATCCACAGTGACGAACTTAATAGAATACACTAATGATTTAGCGTTTAACATCACTAGCACAATGCCAGTTGACTCTATTTATACGGATTTTAAAAAAGCATTCGATAGTGTTGACCACGCTCTCCTGCTTCATAAGATCAAGGGGTATGGTGTGTGTGGTCCTCTTTTTGACGTTTTGGCAAGTTATTTGTGCGGGCGCACACAATCAGTTGTTATTGATGGTGGGTCATCTAGGGCAGAAACTATCTCTTCTGGAGTTCCCCAGGGCTCGATCCTGGGTCCACTCCTTTTCACTCTGTATGTTAACGATATCACGACATGCTTTAAGTCGTCTAAATGTCTCATGTACGCAGACGACTTAAAGATATACCGTCCGATTGGCAGCGTGCGAGACTGTGTGGAACTGCAGAAGGTTGTATTGTATTTGTATTTATTAATTAATTCATGTTTTGAGCTCTTCTGCTCGGATACAGAATATTGACATTTTATATTTCACAGTGCATATTCCTTATAATTACTGTTACAGAGCAAATTACTAGGATTAGTTATAAACATATAAGTATAGTATAGGAAATATACTATACCCATAACAGTATTTGTATAAATTAGATTATTTAATTTATAGCCTATTTCAATTAATACATAACCTAATACAATCCTTTCATAACCTATTAAGATTTATTCTCTCCTTGAAATTGACAACACTTGAGGGTTTAGGGTTAAATATGTTTTTGTCTAGGTCATTCCAACTTCTAATTGTCGAACCGACAAATGAGTGTTTCCCAACCTCCGTATTATACCTATGTAAGAACAGTTTTTGATCATGATCTTGCCTTCCTTTATGTGTAGCAGCTTTCAATCGATCTTTGATGTCTGCCCAGGCCAGTTCTCCTGCTAATGATTTATACATTGCACATAGTTTAGATGTTTCCCTCCGTTTTTTAAGTGGTGCCCAACCCAATTCTAAAATCATTTCAGAAGGGCTGTGTCTTGGACCAAATTTTCCTAGCACCTTCCTTGCTGCCCTTCTTTGGACCATTTCTAAGCTATGTACATGGGACTTTGTATGTGGGTCCCAAACCAAACTTGCATATTCCAATGCCGGTCTCACTATTTCTAAATATGCTTTTTCTTTTATCACCGAACTACTTCCTCTAAGGTTTCTCATCACGAAATTGAGGCTTTTGTTTCCATTGGCAATTACACTGTTTATGTGATTGCTCCAGTTGAGTTTTGCATTTAGAATAATCCCCAGATATTTACAAGATTCCATATACTGAAGGGTAATGCCGTCAATAATATATTGGTACTTGACAGGTTTTAGCTTTGTTGTGAACTTAATCAGTTGGCTTTTCTCTCCATTAAGGCTCATTTTATTTATCTGCACCCATTCAACTATTCTATCAATTGCTGCTTGGAATTTAAGGCAGTCATTTTCATTTCTGATTTCCATATATATTATGCAATCGTCTGAAAAAAGTCTGATTTTGATATTGACATCCAATCCCTCTCCTATGTCATTAATAAAAATAAGGAATAGTAATGGGCCTAGAATACTTCCCTGAGGTACCCCTGAAGTAACCTCTAGCTGTTGACAGGTTGACAGGCTCTCTGCCTGGTGCACTGATTGGAGATTCGACTTGAATGTTGCTAAATGTAATGTAATAACATTCACTAACAAAAGAAAACATGTTATATTTTTTAATTATATGATTGATGGCAAGGCCTTGGAAAGAGTACAATCAATTCGTGATCTTGGGGTTATTGTAAATTCTGACTTGTCTTTCAATACTCACGTAGACTCCATTACACCTAAAGCTTATAAAATGCTTGGTCTATTAAGACGCAACTGTCTTAAACATTTTAAAGCGTCAACCACAAGGGCATTGTATGTGGCTCTTGTACGCCCACACGTGGAGTACGCAAGCGTTGTGTTGGAGTCCATACCATATAACAAAGGTTGAGAGTATTGAGAAGGTGCAAAAAGGTTTATCAAGATGTTTGTGTTTTAGCCCATTTTAACGTTGTGTACCACAGAATTAATTATTTAACTCTTTGTAAGGATAGCTCCTTGACGACATTGTGCAATAGACGAAAACTTTTAGACATGGTGTTTTTATACAAGCTAGTAAATAATGTGTTTGATTCTCCTTTACTAAGCCTTTTAAACTTTAATGTGCCTGCCAGACAAACGAGGAATCATCCAACTTTTTACATACCTAACAATAGGATTAACATTTTAAAACACTCGGGGCTTCATAGGATTCAAACTAATTTTAATTTAATCAATATAACGTCAGCTAGGCAAATAGACATTTTTTCGGACAATCTAAGCCTTTTTAAGGCGAGGATGTGGAGGGCTTTTAATATAGGATAAGTTTGACGTAGTAGTTACTACTACTTATGGGTTGTTTCTTAATTTTGTATGATTGTATTAATGTATCTTTATGTCACATGTGTAATAATTAACTTCTTGTTTCCAGGTATTATTGTATTGGCACTTTGTGGAATTTTGAATTCTGTTGTCAATAAAGACATTATTATTATTATTATTATTATTATTATTATTATTATTATACTATTCAAGTTCTGTGTAGTGTGTACTATAATCTTATTTCTCGAAACTACTATAATCTTACCTTACAATTCTTACAAAATTGCTTGCTAATCCGTTAGAGTGAGACAGTTGATCAGAAGTCAGCTACTGTGTGGTACCGCACAAAGCATGACGCCACCCACAATAGCACCGTGCACTGTTCACACTCATATTGTGATTCACGTCGTTGGACCATTTTATAACGACAACACATCGACATGTCCGATCGGCGATACTGCACGTTTTGTCTGTAGCTGGCAGGCAGGTAAAATGGGTAATGAGTTGCTCCCAAGCGCAGTGGTGTGAGGGTTTTAGACGGTCTACCAAATTTTTTCTTCTTATCATGTTTTGTGTGTTTTGAGTTTAGTTTTTCTATCAATGTCATTTGGAAACCTAAACGCAAACCTACTAGAAGCTTATATAGGAACAGTTTTTTTAAAAGTGAAAGTTATGCTATAAGGCCTCCCTACAGTACTATTATTATTAGTTAAACGGCGCTTTAACAGCAAAGATTAGAAAAATGTGAATGTGTTATGGATCTTTTTCAGTGCCTGGTGGCCAGCTGGCTTCACAGAATTCAAACAGCTTCATGATGATGACTTTATGCTGGATTGCCCTGGCCTTGGCACTATACTTCCTGAGACCAAATGTTCTGCGTGGCCAGAATGATGAGAAACCTCGCGATAACGGAAATGTATGTACACTTAATTTTAATAATTCAGTTTTGCTTGGTTGGTAGACATATCCTACAATAGGGAACTTACTAGCCTTGGTTTCAAATTTCAAATTTACCCATTAATTATTTTTAGTAGTGATGTGAGTTGGTAAATTTACCTTACCGGTCAGAGAATTTACCGTAAATTTACCAAGCATGTCGGTAAAATGGTAAAAACTTAAAATTTTCCATCATTATATTCTAAAGACTAATAAGAATCTACACAACAAGAATGCAGTGGAAATAAGTCAATTAATACTTTAAAAAATTCAATCAATAAATCTGAAAAGAGCTTTTTTGTAGCTAGACATAGGCTACTCCAGTCTTATCATAATTAGCCTAAATCATTCATTCGAATCTAATTAATCCCACATATAGCAAAAAACTTGTAAAAAAACAGCCAAACCTTACACAATCAAAAGCAATGAGATCTAAAAGAAATGCCAAGCTTATGTAGGCCTACCCTTCTACATTTTTGTAATCATAAATAATACATAAATTCACTTTGCCCTGTGACTGCATCCTTGCAAAGCGTGGCAAAATTTTATTTGCAACTATTGTTTTAAATGTAAAATTAAATTAATTTTGCCAAGCTTCGCAATGATGCTGTCACAGGGCAAAGTGGGTTTATGTTTTAAGATTGCAAAAATGTAGGAGGGTACATAAGCTTGGCATTTCTTTTAGATGAATAAATAAATAAATAAAATAAATTGTAAATTGTATTTAGGGTCTACCCACTCAGTTATATAACTGATTTTCAGTGGGGGACAGGACAGTAAATTAAAGCGACTAAGCGTAGGCCTACCCTGTAGGTCCCGACGCCATCTCATTGTTTTTGATTGTGTAAGGTTTGGCTTTTTTTTTTACAAGTTTTTTGTTATATGTGGGATCTCATTACTTTTTCAAGTTCCATTACAAAATTATTTGTTAAAATACAATAATTTTATCAAAGTCGATTTAATTTATATGGTACGTATTACCAACTAACAATAGAATTTAAAATATCTAGTGGTCCATAAGACTTGTTTTTTGTACGAGTGAGCGTAGCGAACGAAGTGATTTCCATTCGACTTAAACGGCCATAATTGTTTTCTGCGTGCGTGTGTGTGTGTGTACGTTGAAAATCAGCCGAATCGCTGAACAGATTGCGCTAAAATTTTAAACAGACATCCGGTACGAGTTTATTGAGAACTGCTAACAAAATCAGCAAGATTCATTGCGATTTAAACCTACAAGAAATGATAAACTGAAAAATAGACTTCCAATGTTTAACGGCAACGTTTTAGATTTTGAAAAGATATGTTTTGTTTGTTTTTCGCCGGCCGTGAAATGCCGTGCCCATGCAAGGTCTGTCGAATGTTGGACGTCAAGGTACCCCCAAATTCCGCTCGTAGATTGAGTAAACCTTGCAATATTTTCACGTATTTCGGACTGGCTATGTTTTCCATAGTATTGTCACAGATGATAGACTACACTGCGTTATATGCATTTCAAAACATGTTTAATAATTTTTTAAATTCAATTTAGGAATTACAAAATTTTTCCCGACCAGGGGATTTCTTTTTCTCTTCCTACTCGTTCTTTTCACTTTTTACTTTTTACTTTTTCAACTTCTCCGTGTAAAGCGGCCTTAAGGGCGCTTTAGCCAACTAGACTTGGGAAACGCCAAAGTCGTTGTTAGACGAGTGAGCGAGTCATGTGGTGAGTACCCGGGAACATTTGCATTTATGTTTGATATTTATATTCGTATAAATAATTTTTTTTTTTAAGTTTAGTAGGTATACGGGCGCGTCAACTGTAAGACCAATGCGCCTCTCTAGGCTATGGTAGGTTAGGTAGGCCTAATGTAGGGGGAAGAAAAGTAATGTAACCGGGTACTCAACACATGGCTCACTCACTCGTTTAACAACGACTTTGGCGTTTTCCTAGTTGTAAACAATGTAGGTGATCATTGTCAAGACTGTAACTATAGTTACTTGTTGATTAGGCCTAGGCCTATATTCTTGTAAAAGGCTTATATTAAAACCTTTATTTGGAAGCCTTCCAGCAAACTTTTTAAACTTTTTCTTTCAAAAGGCACTATATCACTTCTATAACCTTAATGTAGCCTACATTTAAAATATGAATGAATGTTGTAGCCCACCCGTTTGGTCAGAATCGCGGGCCGATTGAAACTGACCAATTAGGCGGTAGCAGTAGCAGTAGGCCTGGCTACCATCTTTAAAGGGATTTTGAGCATGTTTCAATTCATTTTTTCACCAAGAAGGAATGTTCGTCTTACACCAACCAAATTTGGCATGTGTTGTCAGGTACCTAAATCCCCTCGACTTTGATAGTTTTCAAGTTCACATCACGTTTCATGACGGCTGGGTATAACACCTCGAAATCACCCCAACTCTGCTTGCTGTATAAGGTGCCTGAGTGTGTAGCGCGCCACAGCTTGGCTGCGGCGCCCTAACGGGTAGGCCTACCTAGATATTTTAATTTTATATAATTATTTAACCATACAATACAAACAAAGATAATTAAATTAATACCTTTTCTTTGAGAATTGAGTGGTCAATTGTGTCGAAAGCCTTGGTCATGTCATAGAACATTCCGCAGCATGGTCGCCTTTGGAGAGAGAAAACTGCACTAGTAGTGGATTTATTTTTTAAGAAGCCAGCTCACATTGTGACAATGGGTCAGATATTTCCTGCCCGTTTACAGTAATCGACAAGTTACGCTTGGGTTGAGTAGCTGTGGTCTGAGATTTAATCATAGACCAAGTTGCCTTAGAGGTGTTCCTAGCTGAGGAAATTGAGGTGTCATTATAGTGGAGCTTTGCTTGTTGAATGTTTTTGGCGTGGGATTTCTTCAGGTCAAGATAATGTTGTTTAAGTATTGGGTTATTGGAGGATTTTAATTCAGCAATGAAGAGAACACAAGGTCTGGGCTTTGGATCGTATGTCCTGTGAGATCCAGGGATTCACTTTAGTTTTAGTTAGAGGGTAGCTTTCAAGAGGAAATGCCGTATTGAAGTGGTGAAGGAAAGTAGAGAGGAATCTAGAGAAGAGCTGGTCCGCATCACCTTGAAGACACAGTGACTGCCATGATTCTCTACTTAGAAGTGTAATAAAGTAGGCCGTGTTGTCAGGACTAATTAATGAACGTTTCAAAACATTAATTTTAGGGGGAGGGGGGAGACTGGAGAGAGAAAGATTAAGAGTGAGGAGGTGGTGGTGGGGTCAGTTGAGGTAGAGGAGAACAGTGCTGGGTTAACGCTAGTGAAAATGTTGTCAATTAGGGAGCTACTCGAGCCGGTGACGCGTGTTGGAGTAGCTATAGTTGCATGAATGTTAAAGGAGTGTACTAGATCAAGAAGTTTGGCTCTAGATGGAGATTGGGTAAGAAGGTCGACATTACGATCGCCACATAATACAATGTCTGCTTTAGAGAATTTCTTGGTGACAAAAATAAGTACCTCATTCATCAAGCTTGATCAGCAAGGTGTTTAGGTCGCCTAGGGGTGATCGATACACAGAGAGAATTATGATTGTTATAATTAATTAATCTATTTTATGTATTTATTTATGATGAATTATTTATTTTATGCCTGAAAGCGCCAGGAGCCCGCGACACATTCAAAATCTTTTTCACTGCAGTAGGCTTTGATTTCAGAGATGGGAATTAGGTTTAGGTGGGGTTTAGCAAGTATGGCCACCCCTCCTTGAATAAACGTGGAGCGACAGAAAATATCGACATTGACGTAGGCCTAGTTAGAGATGGTGAAGGAATTCAATTTTATTACGGATGGAGCATATGTTGATGAAGGCTATTGTGGAATTAAAACTATTAGAGCTTTGGGGGCTGAGGCATTTGGGGGAAAGAGAGGAGGGGGGAGGGATTACTGTTATGGGAGCGATGTAAAAGAGAGTAAACAAGAATCTTGTTCTCATTGCTACACGTGAGTATGTGCGAGGTGATTATTGTAGCCTAAGGGAATGCAATGCTCACGTGCCCAACACTTCCCTGTGCGCGTATGTATGTGTGTGAGTGAGTGAGCAAGATATGTGCCCTGCATAAGTAAATAGAACCAACAGAAATAGGATACAGTACCGGTACTGGTACCGAAAAAAACACTTGATGAATAAGGAACTAGCCTTCATTCCAGAAATCAAATATGTTAAAAATAACAACTAAAAAATAATTTAAAAATATTTTTTTGGTTTCGGGTTCGTATAATGGTCAATATTAATTAACAAATAAAATTTCCAGACCGCTCCCCATGCTCCTGTCAGTTGTGTTATCCAGTTATCGTTTAGATTTCTAGGTTAAAAGAAATGCTGTCTTATAAAAGCTACCGGTACCATATAAGGGCATTTACATTTACGGTTCACTGTCAGCCCAATTGTCTAATTGCTGTGATGTTTTATTTGTAGGGATCCAATGGAACACCACCAACACCACCACCAGCTGTTAATTGAAGACAACCATAGAATGACATTAATTGTGCTATTTGACCTAATGTTTTTCTGCTTTAAATTAATAATTCCACAACAGGAGAGGTAGGTAGGTGCTGATGATTGAAAACATTTCTCTTTGTTTTTAATCAGTAACAAACCAATCTTCTACGGTTTTGATACAATTTGTAATATTATAGGTATGTACTGATACCCAAAATAACTACCAAATTGTTTTGTTTTGTTTTGCTGCACAGTGCACATCATTAAGTATGTATATTGTATAATATATATTTTATTTATATAAAGTATATTTATTAATTCTATTAAATTTGTATTCATTTTTGAGAGGCACTTACAAGATTCCAATATTGCAAAAACACATTTGAGTAGCAAATTGTATACAAAATATACTTAGGAAATAATTGATTTGTATATTATTTTGATCTCTACAACTTCATGATTTTGGTCCCACAGGAATAATTAAACGGCTATAGACTATACTTGCTCCAACGAAAGAATGCAGATGCTTGATAGTGGTGGGGGTAGAATTAATGCGCGGTAAATGGAATGTCGCCTTTGTGTATGAAAGAGAAATATCTTTTACCAACACAAGCAAAAATTATCTGAGGTAGATCACAGAGCTCCTCCGTGTGCAAGATCCATGCTGAGCTAGCGTGAATAGAATTGGCAAAGTTGTTATGTTAGGAAAACAATTTCCAGCCACCTGCATTCTTTCGTTGGGACCACTATACCAGTTTTTGTTTATCGGCAAATATTTACATTAAACATTACCGGGATGAGTCTACTGTACTTGAAAGAATAGAGTCATTAGAATCTAAATGTCAAAACACCAAACCTCAGACTGTTAAATTAATATTTAATAGCTCGAGTTTGTTACCAGTACGGCACTACCTATGAATATGAGTAAGGGCCGATGTCAATGGGTACCCGGATGCCCATTACCCAGGTGCCCAGTGAGTTTGGGTCCAGTTTCAACATTTCAATACCCGTTCTGTTCCTTGTCCAAGACAAAATAAATCACATCTAGTTGTACAATAATGTGTGGTTCGTTGGTCTTGTGGTTAGAGGTTCTGCTTTCAATGCAAAAAGTCCAGGGTGCAGAAGTTTTCTAACTTCTGATGTGGACTTAAGTCCATCAGTTCACGGCTTCGGAATGTGTAAACGACGACTTTGGAGCAGTTCTAGCAATGAGACACATAATAAATTCTAAGGTTGTTCCGAATTAGCCTTGTTGATTCTGGCGCTGTCTGTGGGTGTAATCGTGTCCAGCTTCATTGATTGGTGTTTCCTACTTAAATATGCCGATCTCTAGTTGGG
This sequence comes from Sweltsa coloradensis, assembly GCA_024449915.1. Taxonomy (NCBI): domain Eukaryota; kingdom Metazoa; phylum Arthropoda; class Insecta; order Plecoptera; family Chloroperlidae; genus Sweltsa; species Sweltsa coloradensis. Next base: position 623,552 of record JAMZAV010000464.1, on the reverse strand, counting down.
CATTGTTCGCTCGTTGATTAATCCATGAAGGCATTAAATTGGATGAGCCTCTTACTTTTTTTCTTGGCCGCATTTAGTGGCATTCACTGTTGTATTATGACAATCAGGCCTGTGGCTCCTCTTCTGTTTATCCTTCAAGTCCGATAGCGATACTGTGGTTTAACTACCTCGGCAAGCTGTAAAGTCGAGTCCATTTACGCATTCCGTCATCACAAGAACAAGAACATGTGCTATATGCGGGCAGGTTCCCGTATACAAACATTTTCGGGTATTGACCATCACTACTTTGATTGCATGAAGTTTTTTTGTTTTGATTCCATAGCATAACATTATACATACTATAGTACCATATATAATTTAGTCATTTATTAATTATATTATAACTATTCTTGGAAACTTTTCAGAAGACAAGGCAGTAAGTACGTGGGCCAATTATAGTACCTGGTAGCAGTGTATTATTTGATTCTTAACATTCAAACTTTTACATGTAAGATTCCATGGTGGCAACTGTACATAGACTACAGAATGTAAATAAATACTACTTAATAGTAACATGTAAAAAAAAAGATTTTGATCTTGATACTCTCAATATTATACTTTGATAGATATAGTAAGTGACATTACAATATTTTTGTTGCTCATAAGTAAGTTGAAGATGATCTGAAAGCGTCAACGCTTACAATTACAATCCTTGTATCCAACACACGATATGTAAGCCAAAAGTTGCATTCTTATGACACGTGGCACATTACTGCAACTTTGCAAGCTAGCTTTCACACTTATCTGTGAAGTTTCAGCCTATTGTAGGGCCTAGAGGTAGTCGAGTGATTGCTCGGTATCAGTAGGTACTACATTTTTTCACTCAACAGTGTAAAATATGATTAGCTGTTAGCTGTTTTTACTATCCTACAGAATATAGGCTGCTTTAATGGCAATCATTGGTACAAAAATAAATATCATAAATGCCTATTTTATAAGAAGCATTTATTAGTAGATATGAGAATAGAATCCCAGCTCAAGCAGGCCTATGAATGTTGCAATGTACAGTTGACCTGTTTTGTACTTCTACCAAATTTGAAATTACGTAACAAAGTGATGTAACGTAATATATTCTCTTTTGTATTTGTAATCATATAATTATAAAATATTGTATATTAAGTGGGCTATTAATTTTTCACAGTGTCTTAAAAACTCTGTATACATTTTAACATAATTGTGTACACATCTGTTGAATGTATATTTGAATTTGAAGTAAAAAATTATTGTTTTCCAACAAAATCATGCTGCGAGTGATGATTGATTTAGTTGATAAGAATTAAGAATAATATTATATATTATATTTTTATGTATTCGTATTGTTGTTCATGAACAACAAGCTCATGCCTTTCCTATGCCCTCAAGTCAGGTTGGTGCATGAGTAGGCCTATATTTTAGAGGCTGAATTTAAATGTTATATTCTCTACTGAATATTGTATTAGTATTTAAATTTTATTGAATAATGGCAGAATGTCTCTCCTATAGAATATTAATTTTGAGGGTTCAAGACTTTGAAAACTAAAAAGCGGAGTATTATTTCAAACAATGGTGTAGCTTCAAATCCGGTTCCCTGGGCAAAACATTATGAAACCCCCTTACCCTTTCCACTGCCTGTTTTAATAAAAAGTAAAAGATATTTTTTAACTTGCCTAAAATTTTTGTTTCTGAAAACCGGTTTGACTGTCGAGTAGCCTAGACTTTTTGTGAGGCGTCCTCAAGGGGCCACAGGTGTTGACAGGAACGTATCTACACTGTTATACAACTGTAATTTGACCTGACCTACATTTGTTGTTTTGTAATAAAAATATTTTTTGCTGCTTAATAGCCTAAAATAACACAAAAACATGCATCCATATTTCAGCAATTTAACAATAAGCCTACACACAAGGTTTTATTATTTTTTTGTAAATAATTTAGGGCTGGGCTATAAGCCTATGATGATTGATGAGTGACACATCAATAGCATACAAAAATGTCAATATCGATATATCAAAATATTAGGTATAAATATTCCGAAATATATGAATTAACAAATTGTATCAAAAGAGTAGGCCTGCTATTTTTATGTCTGGCATAAAGGTTTGTAAAATTACCAAAAATTCCCATCAAATTTTACTTTCTCAAACTTGCATCAAGTGTCCTGGAACCTCCACCATGTGTAAAAGCAGTAAAACTAAAAGTCGAGACGAGTTTACCACCCTATTTAAGCACGGGAACAGACATTTGAAGAAGTAAACCATTTTTCTTGGGAAACCCTCCAAATTTCTACTCGCTCGCTCGCAACTTGATGGGTTGCAACCTTGCAAGTGAACTTTATTTTGCTAACAAAAAAAAAATTCCCCTACCATTTAGTCCATTAATAATAGGTCCAGTGAAAATGAAATAGAGAAGTTTTAAAGTTGTATGTCGTTATAAAACCACTTTTTGTTGCCTCAGAATTCGTTTTAGGCCCTCAAACATATTAGTGCAGATATTTTTTCCACTCGTGGAAAAATTACCTCCGGCGGCCGGGGCTTTGCCCCAGAGGCCAGCTACACCACACACCCTCATTGAGAGTACAAATTACACTGTGTGAGTGGATGATTGATGGATTTGTGGAGTGTTGTTCTTAGGTATTTTCAGGGTGCGTTGCGCAAATAAGGTCACCAAACAACCAGTCTGCGACCAATAAAATTAAAGCAAACAAATTTGCACCAATTACAGACAAGATTTGAAAGGAACATAATGCAATTCGTTGCCGTTTTGGTCGAGGCCAAGAAGCCCAGAGTTTTAGACTGGTCATTGAGGAAAGTGTGGTTACCAAATTCTTCATTGAAAAATGAAAATCATGGATTAATGTCTACCACGAAAAATATTCCTTTAACTACACATGGGTAGACAATAAATCAATACCTATGGACTACATTACTCATTAATTTAGCAATTGTTCACATAATTATATCATATTTAAATGAGACGAGATATCACAATTTTTCATTAAAACACGGCCTCGTAGAAACACACATCATTCCGTAGCCAAGGCAGCCCCCAACAATCAGGCGTCGAGTGAAACAAAATGAAAATAACAATGCCCAGTCGAGCTCAGTGTGGTCGACCGATCGCCTTTGCTGAATGCACCCACAGTAGCCTTTCTATAGAGTATGTTGTCGCTGGAACTACAAAACTTATCAGTGTTCAGGAGACACAAAAAACAATATTTATTGAAACCACCTATCTGCAAATATCTGCAAAAACATTACAAAATTTCAGACATTGTAAAAACAGGAACATCCTATAAGAATACCAAGATAAACATAGATTTTGCTTTAAAATTTTGTTGTTTATTTGATAACTGTGTAATTTTAGCTTTCTATAATTGCTATGGGAATACGATTAACAATCAGTAATAATTGTAAACATCCTAGAAACACTCTGCCTAGAGAAACAGCATCCTTCATTCCTTATACTCATAGGAGGTTTTGCAGACACTTTTCAAGCCCACTCTGATAGCAGGTTTAACAAACCGCTATTTAAATTTTAATTAAATTTAATTGGTCAGAATGGATCATGTGTTTGCAGATGATCACACACAGATGCCAACGAGGTAAAAATACATGTTTACAGAAAAAATGCTGATGAGAGGTTTTGCAGTTCCAACGACGATATATAAAGTATAATCCTTACTCCCCAAAAATTCTTATCCTCGTTCTAGCTTTTCACGTTTGCAACAACAAAATGTATTTCAATGTGAAAAACACTACCTACTCTACCAGACATTGTTGGAAGTGAGCAGGCCTATGGATTTTTTGGGTGATACAATTATATCCTATTCATTCATCCTATAATAATTTGATACAGAGTCCAAATATCGACAACAAAAATATTCCCACATATTGCTTGTGTGATGTAGATAGTAGATTCATATTAGGCCTGCATACATTGCCTAAAATTCTAGGAGTGGATCATAGGGGCGGTCAAGTAACTGGGCCGCTTTGCGAACGCTTTTTCCAGTGGCGTTGATGGATGAGCTTTTTTGGTTGAATATTTCTGTCCAATGGTTACTAAGTTTTTTTGTATGTGTGGGATCTCATTACTTTTAAAGTTCCATTGCAAAATAATTTTTGTTAAATTAGGATAATTTTTATAAAGTATTAATTAACGAGGGAGCGAAATGACCGAGTGTCTCCATTATTCTGTGTGTGTGCGTGTGTACATCGAAAATCAGCCGAATTTCTGAACAGATTGCGCTGAAATTTTAAACAGACATCCCGTACGAGTTTACGAGAACTGCTAACAAAATCAGCTAGATCCATTGCGATTTAAACCTACAAGAAATAATAAATTTAAAAATAGGCTGCTAATGTCTAGGAATTATTTTAACGACAATGGTTTTGATTTTGAAAAAAAAAAAAATTTTGTTTGTTACTATTTGCCTAGCCGTGAAATGCCGTGCCCAAGGTTTATCAAATTTTGCACGCTCAAGGTATCCCCAAATTCCGCTCGTAGATTGAGTAAACCTTGCAATATTTACATGTATTTCATACTGGCTATGTTTTCCATAGTATTGATACAGATGATAGACTACACTGCGTTAAATGCATTCCAAAACATGTTTAATAATTTTTTAAATACAATCTAGAAATAAAAAAATCTTTCCTGACCAGGGGATTGAACCCAGGTCTCCCACATTTTGGGTACAAGGGTGCCTTAGCCAACTATAGACTAGGAAAACGCCAAAGTCGTTGTAAGACAAGTGAGCGAGTCATGTGTTGAAGTGTGTTAAGTACCCGGGAACATTTGCATTTAAAATTGATCATTATATTGGTATAAATAAAAGGGTTTTTAAGTTTAGTCGGTATAAGGGCGCGTCAACTGTAATGCCATAATGCTCCACTCTAGCCTATGATAGGCTAGGTAGGCCTACGGTAGGGGGAAGAAAAGGAATGTTACCGGGTACTCAACACATGGCTCACTCACTTGTTTAACAACGATTTTGGCGTTTTCTTTAGTTGCTATATAAATACCAATTAACAATAGAATGTAACATATCTCGAGGCCCAAAGACTTACTTTTTGTGCGCATTGTAGGTGTAGGTAAAAGGCTTATATTAAAACCTTTTTTTCTATGAATTATGGATAAGTTTTTCAAAATTTTCTTTCAAAAGGCACATCACCATACCTTAATGTCCATGTAAAAATGAACGTTGTAGCCCCACCTGTTTGGTCAGAATCGACCCAAATGTCACGAAAATATCGCATTAAAAATCAAAAAAAATAAATCGCAAAAGTACGATATTCATGAGAAATATTTCTTCGATTATACCCAAAACCATGGCAGGTCTAAGTTAAGAGATTTCCAAGGTCCCCTCCAATCTTCATCAAGATCGCATATGCCGTTTGCCCTGTAGAGCGCAAACAGACAAAAAAATAAAAATAAAAAAACACCCGAGCTTATTTTTTGGGGGGAGGTTAGGGAAATTGAAGTCTTTGCTTCGCTCATCCAATTATTTTGTTGTGCAAATAAATAAGGCTGTGAGACGGCTTAATCACAACACCATGCGCAAGGCGGAGCGCTAGACTGCCTACTGTCATCAGACATTCTTTTCTTTTTTTGTAAATTTTGACGATTGTTTATATTATTAACACACAACACTGATGCATCTGTTATTTTACTAAAAAAACATGACGTATTAAATAACAAGAGTTATCTTACAATATTGACAACAATACGGACGGACACAAGCGTGGCTGTTCTAAGTAAATGTGTGGCAAGTGAATGTGATCGCTTGCAGCTCCCTCTTTCTGTCATACGGTCTGCCGTAGTGCTAGTGTACACCCTTGAGTGCACATGTATGTTTTTATTGATTTCCTTTTTACTGACTTTTTGAATATCGAAGGCTTATTTATATTTTATAGAATCTGGTTTACTGATTTAAATAAAATAAATTTGTATTTAGAGTCTACCCACTGAGTCACATAGGTAACTGATTTTAAGTGGTGGACATTGAATTTAAAGCTAACCAAGCCAACCTTGTAGGCGCCGACACCATCTACGAACATACAATGACAAACTACCGATGTTGTGCTACTACTACTACTACTAGACCGGCATATTTAAGTAGGAATGGTGTATAGTACTTGGTTAATACCGGTAGCTATATATTTATTGGATGAGCGAAGCGAAGATTCCATTTCACTACATTGGAGAAAAAAATGCGGAATGTTTTTTTTTTCTGTATTTTTGTCTGTCGGTTAACACTATTCCGGCTAAACCAATACTCCAATTGCGATGAAATTTTCTGGAGACCTTCGAAATCTCTGAACTTAGAACTGCCACGTTCTTGAGCGCAATCGAAAAATTATTTCTCAAGAAAATCGCAATTTTACGACTTTTTTTGATTTTGTAAATTTCTCTTTCTTAGGTATAACACCTACATGCTTTATCCGATTGTAATGATTTCTTCACAAAACCTTAATTTTATGAATTTATATATTCGTATGAAATTTGAGCAAAATCGAAAAATTATTTCTTATGATAATCGCAATTTTAGGATTTTTTTCGATTTTTTAAATTTCTTCGACTTATAACACCTACATCCTTTATCCGATTGTAATGATTTTTTCACAGAACATTAATTTTATAAATGTATATATTCTCGTTAAATTTGAGTGTAATCAAAAATTATTTCTCATAAAAATCGCAATTTTACGCTTTTTTCGTAAAAAAAAAATTGCGCTCATCCTACAACGCGCCAGAAAAAGCGTTTGCGAAGCTTCCTAGTAGTTTATACTATTTGCGCATTATAAATTATAATTAAACCGTTAAACAAAATAGGGTGCTCGGGAGTGCACACTAGCGGTAGAACAATAAAAACTTGTTACATGGACAGGCAGGGAAAGAGGTGGCTATCTGAATATCTAGGAGGAAGTGATTTTACCAGTGGCGTAAGTTCCAAGCCCCCGCCCCCAACCTCACTTCTTTATCTGCTCATCACCAATCTCGTTCCCGAGAACGAGTTCCTTTTTAAGATATTTATGTGGGAACGTGTTCGTTTTGCAACATCAGGAACTTGCAGGGGTGTTGGCAGGACTTTTTGCTGGAGGGGGATTGATCCCCCATCCATGCCTCTACAATGCTCGAAGTGGTGGCGGGATTGTAGTAGGAGCAAAGTCGTTTTGCGAATGGGGGTTGGGGAGGCAAAGCCCTCAAGCAACAGCACTGCAGGCAAAAATGTAGAAAATAAGGTTTTTAAAGTGTGTTAAGTGCATTTAAAAAGTAGACTACTGCATACTGAAATAATGTAGTTCTTGTAGGCCTACAGTAGAATCTAGAAAACCATAAAAAAAACTATTCAAACGCTGGCTATATTGATAATTCAGGGGGGGGGGGGGATAAGTTCCCAACTTTAGTACTCAACTTTGGTGTGTTTTGTTCTAGACCAATTATTATTTTTGTTGCATATAATTTTTGGCCCCCCTGCGACCCCTTGTTACGCCACTGGATTTTACCACTTCTGGTACCCATAGAAAACTATAAAATTGAAAATAATATTGTAGCCTAGTTGTAGTTATGTTTTTTAATATAAATCAAAATGTAATAGTAGGCCCTACTTAATAATAATATGTAGGCTAGGCCTACTATGATAGCCAACAGGCAACATTAACATCCTAATGACATTGTAGATGTGTTCATTTCATGCAGGCAAAAAATTTTCATGCCAACAACGTGTTTTTAAATAGTAGTAAATTTTGTACAATTTTCAGGTTACGTCATTACGTCTTTGTACGAGCACTTGGGCACTAATTTAATATTTGTGCCTCACATCATTGTTCATAAACTTGAACAATGGTTTTATATTAAATGAATAGGCCTAGATTAATTTCTAGTTATATAAACATTACGAACACTGAGGTGACCTGAGTTTACCACATCCACATTGGCTAATAGTAATAGGCCTTTGGTTGGAGTTATTTGAATGTTCTGAAACATTCTATTACAAAATTATTTTCTTTTTCAGTAATTTTACTGACGTTTGAGGCGATCTCGCACACTGTGAATCACCTGGTTCATGCGCACATAGTGTCCAAGAGAATCGGGCAGGTTATCAAAGTTTATAACATCAGAAATGTTTTTGGAAAACTTGTCTGGGGAGGGCAAGAGACTATAAGGTGAAGCACTTTTCAATATAGGGGTCCCTTGATCAATTTGCTTAACTGTGCCTATTTTCGTAACCGGAGTGGCACAGATACGGCTGTACGGGGTTGATCTATCGGATGGCGGAGTTTCAAGTGCAGCTCGCTTGACCGTAGTAGGAGTGGACGATTGGTCACCAGTGGCACTTGACGATATTGTTCTCGGATCATTGTCATCATTGGAGGGCAGTTGAGCTGCATCTGATTTTCTCTTTAGCTCCGCCATAAGGTTCTGCTTCTGAGCTTCCAGGTCCTCTAGCGTAGGGGAGCTAGAAGGGGCTGGCTCGTCTTCCAAAGAGCTGCCAGTTGGCTCTTGGGTAGAGTTTGAATCATCATCAATATTGAATTTTGTTATCTTGCCAGTTTGTTTTTTGTAAGAAGAAGCTGTAACTTTTTTATTTTCAAGATTCTTCAACATCATTTCCTTGCTTTGTTCTTCAAGTAGAGGTGGACACCGATAGTATCTAGACTCCTAATAAAAATAAAAATAAAGTTAGGGACCTACTAGGTAATCTACAATATGCCTATGTACTATATAAACCTGTACTTCGAATAAATATTGAATGCTATGGTACATACATCTATTGTATCAGGATCAGGTGGAACATTGAATCCAGGAAATTCGTGTATTTTACTAACATCATACGTGTCCTTGGACCCATCAGTGATGATTTCTCCCTCTTCATCGTCTGGGCTAGGTATCTCTAAAAGAAAACAAACATTTAAAAAATTTAAACACTAGGCCTACATGGTAGGCTACCGTACATGAAAGGTAGTGTTAGGACTTGGGCCTATAGGCCTGTAGATCAAATTGAAATATCAAATCTAGTGATGTGCAACGGCATTTTTATTTTTTGACATTGATGTAGGCACCGTTTTACCGACATTGTATTGTGGAATGTAGATATAAATAAATAAATTGGACACCCTATCAGTATTGCAATATCACATTTGGTTGTCTACAAAAATGACCGAGGCCTACTTGTCCACAGTTAACAAAGGATTAACCTCTTGCAAAAACTTGAAGTATAAGTCAGAGGAAGTAAGTCTGATAACATACAATAAAATAAAGGCCTTGGCCCTGTAATCTGTAACAGAAAACAGATGAGGTCACAAGCTTCCAATAGGGAATATTCCACTTCCGCCAAATACTGTACGAATAGATTTTTTAGAAGAAGTATTTCGTCCCGATTACAAATATGTACTTTGTTTTTCCGTGAAATAATAATCCAGTGATTTATAGCCGTTTTAAAAGCAGCAGTTTTTTAAAGCGGCAAAAACGACTGTGACGTCAGAACTGTGTTGATCCAACGCCGTCTGGATAAACATACATCCAGACCAAAGATGTTGGAATAGTATTATAGTAGGATCGAGATATACATCAAGACGGCAGTGTTTTAAACAAAGCAGCGCCTAGCGTAGCCTACAGTAATGTAAACAGATGGCGGACATTTTACATTTAACGCCTAGCCGGAAAACGAGAAAAGTTGACTTTGCAATCAAAAAACAAAACTGAAACAGTCCTAGGTCTAGGACTAGACGTAGACAATTATTTATAATACAACAGTCTAGGCCAATCGTTCCTGTAGGATATAGGCATTGGTATGTGAATACTAAAATTACTCACTTGACAAGCCCTAGGCTTAACTTGCCAACCCTAGGCCTGCATGTTCATGTTCTGACACACATCCCGCACAAAAACCTTACTTTGATGACTAATTAAAGCCTATTGTAGATAAAGAATACCATGATAGTCCTAGGCTATGCAAAAATTCAAGACAAAATGCTCGTTATTCTTTATCTCAATGATCTCGCGAAATCTCCTGTCACATACGAAAAAAGAAAAACAAAAGACAGTGAAAATGTACATCCCTGTGGAGTTGTTTGTGTTGAGCGGATGGGCGAGCACCGCCGTCTGTATGTAAATATGTACAAACATACGTACATTTAGTTTCCAATTGGCCATGACTCAACACAGTTATGACGTAGTACCGTCCAAAGATGGCGCACGCTCGTTTTTGGCACGCAAACTGGGGGTCCAATTTACTTCTTGTTTAAATTACACAAAAAACATTTTTTTTAAATAAAAAAAAAGTGCAGTGACTATTAAGACATGAATAAGAATTAAAATAAAATATAAAATATCAAGTGGAATATTCCCTATTCTCCAAGATAATTTGTTGCTAGCTGTCAATGTCTGCTATTGCGCCTGCAAATCCGCTGGCGGACGGTAATATAAGTAGTTTCGTTTTTACTTTTTAACGACCGTCCCGTATCATCATATCATCTCACATTATTAATCAAATCATATTTTGATAATAAAACTTAAAAGGCAAGGCCTAGACTTAATTTAAAATTTTAAATTTTAAATATTTGTTTATTTGTTGGTCACTATAAAAGAGCCAGCCTTGCTGATGGACGACAGAAAGTTTCAGTTTCAGAGTTTCATTTTGTCTATGTCCTTTATTGATTACCCGTAGTCAAAATGTAAGATGAAGGTAGGCCTGTAGTCGACATACCACGCAAAATCATATTTGTATTACGGATATGCTACTCTCAAGCTCAACACAGCTTTTTTGACTTCCAACCTGACTTTTCCCACAAGGCACATCTCGGATTTCTATTTCTATGTTATATCCAACTTGACTATGCATTTTTTCATTAATGAATACTGAATAGGCCTGCCAATGAACAGCAGAGTGCCGATATCGATATCGAACCGACATTATCAATTACATTGATATTACCAATAAAAAATCAAGCCCGTTCCGACATAGATGGAATCTCAATTGTGGTAAATGAAATTCAAAACAATACAATTTTATGCCACTTACTGCCTCATCCTGTCTGTGTTGTCTTTCTATTCGCCTCCCGCTATGGCTAGGCGGCTAAGTTCGCTCCCAAACATAAATCTTGAGTAGGTACCTAGTGACCTATCTCTGTCTGCCCAAGTGGGAAATACGAATTACGTGTTCGGGCCGTTTTCAACTAGGCCTATTATTGATATTCCTGTTATCGATAGACTAATGAATGACTTTTGATTATCGATTACCTTGTCAAGATTTTATCCAATATTGATTATCGATCAATAATATTGATTATCATGTGTATCCCTAATATAATAGGCCCTATTGTTTATATTTTTTACCGTGTGTGAAGTGTGATTGTAGACAAGGGCCACTCTATGGTCTATGGTATTCTACACTGGTTGGCCCACAACTTAAGCTAACACAAGCATTACTCAAGTGCTATAGGCCTACTCATGTAGGAGGCCTACCGATACGTAATTTGATGAATGATGCCTGGCACGTACCATTTCCTCGAGAATCCACGTAGAGAGCAATTCCCGATCGAGAAACTCTGGCATCTTCTAACCATCCGGGGGGATAGCCAAATAAACGCATTCGATATACATGTTGAGGCAGTTGATTTCTTGATAAACCTAGTGCATACCTCAATGAGGTGCTTACTTGCCCAGGTACCATGTGGGCATACATTTGGTCCTCTCCTAAATGATAACGGCTAGCTTGACGAAAAAATCCACTAGATTTATTCATAAATTCACGCCTATTCTTCATAATAGCTTTCTGATCACGAGGGTTGGGACATTCGCTAATTAGATGATTTCCCATGCAAATTAAAACAACTATTTCTTGGTGGTGCATTATTAAGTTTAGCTCCAGGAACTTCTTTCTCAGGATCTTGCATCACTGTATTAAAATTATTGCTATAGGTTGGTGCATCTATATTGCCCATTTCATTAGGGTTAGTGTCACACTCCCACATGGCATTCACATCAGAACTTGATTCACAGATTTCCACTTCATCAGATGAATTAAAATCTGCCGCAGTTGGATCACTCATCTTAATAAGATTGCTGAAAGATGACTTTTCTTTCTTTCTAGGCATTCTGCAAAGAAAATAATACTGGTTAGTAGGGATTCACATTAATACTTTTTCATTATTGATTATATCGATATTAGTAGGCCTAGGCACTACCAATAAAAATTTCAAGCCCGCTCCGACACAGATGGAATCTAAAATGTGGTAAATGAAATTCAAAACAATACAATCTCATGCCATTCGCTGCCTCATCCTGTCTTGAGAACTATCCCTATCGCCCGAGTTCGCTCCCAAACATAAATCTCGAGTAAGATACTTTGTGCCCTATTTCGTGTTTCGGGCCGTTTTCAACCAATTAGTGATACAGGTATTTGGATTAGGCCCTATCGACAATGAATTTTGATTGTCGATTATCCAATATTGATAATTGATCGATAATACATATAAAAGTCCTTAGTATTTGCTTCTGTTTAGCAGCTTTAGTCTCTGCTATTTTTTTCTGGTTGTAGCCTAGGCCTACATATCTTGGTATATTTTCTTTAAACAAGTGGAAACTTAGTTTGAACCCATTTTTGTAAATCACTTTCAAAGTTTGATTTATTAACCATCAACAGTTTTTGGATGAGCGTAGCGAGCGAAGCGAAGATTCCATTTCACTACACTGGAGAAAAAAATCCGGAATGTTTTTTTTTTTTTTTTTTTTTTTCTGTATTTTTGTGTGTTTGTTAACACGATTCCGGCTAAACCGATACTCCGATTGCGATGAAATTTTATGGAGACCTTCGAAATCTCTGAACTTAGAACTGCCACGTTTTTGAGCGCAATCGGGAAATTTTTTCTCATAAAAAACGCAATTTTACGATTTTTTCGATTTTTTAAAATTTCTTCGACTTATAACACCTAGGCCTACATGCTTTATCCGATTGTAATGATTTTTTCACAGAACCTTAATTTTATGAATTTATATATTTGTGTGAAATTGAGCGTAATCGAAAAATTATTTCTCATGAAAATCAAAATTTACGGGTTTTTTCTTTTCTAAAACAATTCTTTGACTTATAACACCTACATGCTTTATCTTATTGTAATGATTTTTTCACAGAACCTTAATTTCGTGAATTAATATATTCGTGTTAAATTTGAGCGCAATCGAATAATTATTTCTTATACAAATTGCAATTTTACGATTTTTTTCTTTTTAAAAAATTACGATTAATTAAAAAAATTAAGTTAATTTTTTATTTTATTTTATTTAATTATAAAAATTAAGTTAATTTTTAATTTAATTTAATTTAATTTAAAAAAATCTTCGATTAAGTAATGATTTTTTCACAGAACAACAGAAAATCCGCGTAACACATGGCATCTCAATGCATCATATACGCTCATCCAACAACGCGGCGGGACTTAAGCGTTTTCCTAGTATATCTTTAGGTAGGTAGGCCTAATTAACCATCAACAGTTTTAGATCTTTAGGTAGGCCTAACTAACTTGTTGATTTTTTAAAATCCATTCACAAATAGGGATTTTTCACTTTGCCCACAGCACTTATTTTGACTAGGCATGTAGAAATCTTGAGCATTGAATATCTAGTAAGATGATCGTGCACATCATTATGTGTTTGTAGAACTCTGATGACAAGTATGAGTAGGCCTACTCTTGATTGTATAGAACTTCACAAATGAAACTTAAAACTTTGTAGTTGATTAGTTGCTCAATACTAAGCCACTGAAGTTGCTCGAGCATGTCAACTCTGTGTGTTAGTTTGTGACATTGTATAGAGTTGCCCTCATAGGCCTACCTTGGTTTTGAAGTTTTTGGAGAACATCAAGGTCACTTTTATTTATGTCCATAAGAATGGTAGGACCATGGAGTTGGATAAGAAGGAGGTCTAGCTCAAATGGAACAGCACGTCCACGATCGTGTTTGTTTGTTTGAGCCTATTCGCCATTTTGATTGTTAACCACTACTAGCAGGTTAATCTTTGCTACCATGAACTGTGGTAGGCCCTAGGTTACCTTTGTTTCTACAAAAGTAAACAAGCAACATGTCTGCCGATTTGAAGTTCTAACTTGTACACCGCCGACTACACACCTGCGCCTCCAGTACGACAGTACTATTTATAACTCCATGGTAGGACAATAGTGGAAGTATGGCAAGACTGAAGGCTGAAGACTGAGTGAGCCATATCAAATACAAAATCTTACATTGCAGCAGGTCAAGGCCTAGCTCATTCATTCATCAACAATTTGGTGCATTTCCCATTAGTAGAAATGTGTTTAAATGTTTTTTACCGCCAAATTTTGTTTTTTAAATAGCAAAAAGTGGTGTTTTGCCCTATATGTTTTTATTTTATTTTTGCCTTCCTCGCATTGCAAGCTTCGTACTGGATTGAATGCCATTAGTTTTGTGGCAAAATCGTTAAAAAAGTTACAAAGTAAGGCTAGGCCTACCTACATTAAAGTTAAGTTTCGCAAGTTTTTTTTTCAAACTAAACGGCAACAAAATCTGAGGTGGCCAAATCATTTAGAATGTCCGTCCGGTCACGAATATGCTAATTTTATGTTGATCCGATAAGTAGGCCTAGTGTAGATGGAAATTACATTTTAACAAAAGCGTTACCATGGCAACGAAAAGTCGCACGAGGTTTCTGTCCACTATGCACTGCCACCTAGAAGTAATCAAAACACTATCAAGGAAGCAGTGTAGGGCTATTATTAGTTTGGTATTGAAAATGACAATGACATGTCAAACGCTCACCTCAGAATCCAATCCAATACCATCAATACAGCATTGAATCCTCCATTTAAACATAGAGCCTAGGCCTGTCTGAATAGATATTCAACTAAAGCCTAGGCCCTAGGCCTAGGCTAGGGCTAGGCCTAGCACTAGTAGGCCTAGGCCTACCAAATTTTAACGTTAGGGCCTAAATGGCCTAAAGGTTAACCTAGGCGTTTGTGTACGAAATGAGCCTAGGGCTAGGCCTAGGCTAGCCTACGCTAGGGCACTAGAGCCTTATTTATTAAATATCCCTTTGGGGGGAAATTTAAACCCAGGCTAGCCCTAGGCTTTCCTAGGCCTAGGCTTTGGCTTTGGGGCGAGGAGGCTTGCCAAGAGTTTTCACCAACGCTTGGCTTTGCCCAGGACCCAGCCTAGGCTAGGGCCCCCGGCCCATTTTGTACAGTTTTAATTTACTGTACATGAAGGATTTCAATACATTTCCGTCAAATTAAAGAAGATGGCCCCGCTAGGGTTAGGTACCTTTAAAAAAATACAAAAAATTTTTTTGCGTCGAATTTCCCTACTCAATCCAAACTGGGCCCAATTTACAAATCCACGAATTTTTCCCAAATGCACAGCAAGGGCATTCCACAGCCCTCAAAAAGTATAAAAACGGGGAAGAAAATGATTGACGATTTCCGAGTTTCGCCTCTAAAAAATAAAAAGAATCGCGCCCCCCACCGTGGGGCGGGTTCTTTCAATATGGCTGAATAGTGGGGTACGTGGAGTAAAGGTTTCTAATGTAGTGCAAAATGTGATACCATAGGTTTGTTTTGGTTTTCCCATTTTGGGTAAACTTGTTTTGGGGAGGTTTTAAGGTTTTAAACCTTGAAAAAAAAATTTCCTACACTTTTTCCCAGGATAACCAAAAGTTTTTTAAAACTCCCTCTACATAAATTTGCTCACATCGAAAATGTCAAACTAAAAAAAAAATAATTTAAAAAAACAAAACCCGTAATGTTGAAGGGACTAAATGAGTCAAAAAGAAGAAAATTTACTATTTTTAAAGGGTTTAAAAAACTTATTTTGGGGGATTTAAAATTTAATTTGTGCTTATCCTAAATTTAGGGTTTAATACCCTACGATTTTTTCCCCCGTCACAAAAAAATTTGGCCACAAATAAAATACTTCGAATCAGTTTTAAAAACGTAATTATAGACTATTAATTTATTTTTGGATTTTTTCGGATTTTCATGAAAGAATGGTCATTATCCGTTTTAAACTGTTTTTTCTTCAAAGTTTTCCGCCTAAATTTTACACCTACACCCTACACGACCTCCTAGACCTCGTGCAGAAATGCTACACTTTACTCTACATAAACTTAAACCAAACGACAGACGACTACACTTTACACTACACTTAATAATACGAAAACGTGTTTTAGACTTTTTGAGCCTACACTAGTGTAAAGTATAGGTTCGTGTAGTAAACCAAACAAACATAATACCAGCATAAAAATTTGCAATTATGTAGATTTTGTAATGTGAAATTTGAAAATAACTGGCTCCACGATGGGGTCTTACTATTTAACTAATAATTAATTAATTAATATTAATTGGTCAATTATGTGACACGAATTTCAAATTGGCAAAAAATTAGTCATGTTTGGTATTAATTAAGAGCATTTTTTACCTTCATAAAGAAAAAAAATACATTGAACAAATATATTGAAATAAACATAAGTTATAGCTTAATAATATGTTGATTTTTCTGATTTTTTAGTTTTTGAACCTCAAGATCAACGTAAAAGTAAAATTTCTCCTTACCAATGATATCACAGTGTTCACAAAAGAGCTGGTAACTATAATTAATTCATCATTTTTCAATTTTCAATAATAGTAATTACAATATATCTAACACAAATAACAATATGGCGTAAATATGTCTAACTATGGTACAAAATATGATACCAACTTAAAAATTTAGCAATCTTAAAGCTTTTGTAATGAGAAATCTGAAAATAACTGGCTCCAAGCTGAGTGTTTAGTATTAAACTATTAATTGATTAATTAACATTAATTAGTTAATTTAGTCCTCAATTTTCAAAGTGAAGACAAATTTGTAGTGTTTGGTATCAATTGAAAGCATTTTTTACCAACATTAAGAAAAAAAATACATTGAAAAAATATATTGAAATATATACATGTTATAGTTAAAATATGTTGATTTTGTGATTTTTTAGTTTTTGAACCAAAAGATCAACTTTAAAGTAAAATTTCTTCTAACCAATGATATCACAGTGTTCACAAAAGAACTGGTTACTATAATTATTGTATCATTTTTCAATTTTCAATAATAGTAATTACAATATATTTTACACAAATTAACAAATTTTCTTAAATTGAAAAGTTACAGAAACATGTTGTGTGACGTAGCAAAATGCATCATTTGACTTGTTTATATCAATCTTAAAGATTTTGTAATAAGAATTTCGAAAATCACTGGCTCCAGGTTGAGTTTTGAGTATTAAGCGTCAACATTCGCTATTATAGTGGTATCTAGCACTATCATCACGCGGGGGATAGTTGCATGTGCTAAACGAATACTTCAATTTCGCTTCACCCAGAGAAAAATAGCTCTGGTGCTTGTTGGTTGTTGGTGCTTGTTGGTGACAAATACTTTCATTTGATACCAAAAAAGACAAATTTATCTTCACTTTAATAGTTTTGGACACAATTAAGTAATTAATTTAATTAATTCATTCATAGTTAAAACACTCAAAACTCAGTCTGGAGCCAGTGATTTTTGAAATTCTTAATACAAAATCTTTAAGATTGATATCAACAAGTCAAATGATGCATTTTGCTACGTCACACAACAATAACGTGTTTCTGTAACTTTTCAATTAAGAAAATTTATTAATTTGTGTAAAATCTATTGTAATTACCATTAATGAAAATGGATCTCTTATTAATTATAGTAACCAGCTCTTTGGTTAACACTGTGTTATCATTGGTTAGAAGAAAGTTTGCTTTAAAGTTGATCTTTTGGTTCAAAAACTAAAAATCACAAAATCAACATATTTAACTATAACATAAATATATATTTCAATATATTTTTTTATTGTATTTTTTTCTTAATGTTGGTGACAAATGCTTTCATTTGATACCAAACATGACAAATTTACCTTCACTTTAATATTTTTGGACACAATCAAGTAATTAATTTGATTAATCAATGCATAGTTAAATACTCAAAACTCAGACTGGAGCCAGTGATTTTCGAAATTCTTATTACAAAATCTTAAGGGTTGATATAAGCAAGTCAAATGATGCATTTAGCCACGTCACACAACATGTTTCTGTAACTTTTCAATTTAAGAAAATTTGTTAATTTGTGTAAAATATATTGTAATTACTTTTATTGGAAATTGAAAAATGATACAATAATAGTAACCAGTTCTTTTGTAAACACTGTGATATCATTGGTTAGGAGAAATTTTACTTTAAAGTTGATCTTTTGGTTCAAAAACTAAAAAATCACAAAATCAACATATTTAACTATAACATGTATATATTTCAATATATTTTTTCAATGTATTTTTTTTCTTAATGTTGGTAAAAAATGCTTTCAATTGATACCAAACATTACAAATTTGTCTTCACTTTGAAAATTTAGGACTAAATTAACTAATTAATGTTAATTAATCAATTAATAGTTTAATACTAAACACTCAACTTGAAGCCAGTTATTTTCGAATTTCTTATTACAAAAGCTTTAAGATTGCTTAATTTTCAAGATGGTATCATATATTGTGCCATAGTTAGACATATTTACGCCATATTGTTATTTGTGTTAAATATTGTAATTACTATTATTGAAAATTGAAAAATGGTATATTAGTTATAGTTACCAGCTCTTTTGTGAACACTGTGATATCATTGGTTAGAAGAAATTTTACTTTACGTTGATATTTTGATTGAAAAACTAAAAATCAGAAAAATCAACATTTTTAACTATAACTTATGTATATTTCAATATATTTTTTTAATGTATTTTTTTTTCTTTATAAAGGTGAAAAATGCTTATAATTAATACCAAACATGACTTATTTATTGCCACTTTGAAACTCGTGTCACATAATTAACTAATTATTATTAATTAATTAATTAATAGTTAAATAATAAGACCCCATCGTGGAGTTAGTTATTTTCAAATTTCTCATTACAAAATCTACATAATTGCAAATTTTTATGCTGGTATCACATTTTGCACTATAGTTGTGTTTTAGAAGACACCTTGATCCCACTAGAAGGTTTGGGGCACGGTCCAATATTGATATTGGACCGTGGTTTGGGGGTTCGCCTCTGTTTACTACGCGCTGGCTTATGGAAATCAACAGTCTTTTAAAGCAACAACGACACATGTTTATGTCTGACTCTGACAAATTGACCCGTTGTATGAGTCGTAATAGTAATAGGTTAAATTGGCGATTCTCGTTATATAATGGGTTTGGTGTGTCATGCAGATGATATAGTTTTTCGTTGATTTTTGTGCCTGCATTTTGCACTCGTAACATAGCATTCTATGTTTTTCCAACTGACAACATATAAAGCTACACGTGAGTGGTCAACGGCAAAACAAATGTGGTAGTATAATAATTATACCCTTGCCCCCTCACACACACAGAAAGACGTTAATTGCCAATAATCACATCAAAATCTCGTATCATTGTTTCATTTGGTGGCCTACTGAACGATTTGTAATAATTGATTATATACATTGAATTCAATATATTATATTCGAGCACTGACCTGCAGTGAGTGTATATCTTAC
The DNA here is from genome assembly GCA_024449915.1 of Sweltsa coloradensis. NCBI lineage: Eukaryota > Metazoa > Arthropoda > Insecta > Plecoptera > Chloroperlidae > Sweltsa > Sweltsa coloradensis. The sequence continues at coordinate 603,945 of JAMZAV010000464.1, read as the reverse complement.
CCACAAATTGGGGTCTTTGACATACAGTGTTATATTGATGAAGACTAGAAATAAGAGAAAGTAGGAACTAAACTAAGTATAGTAAAATGTAACATAGTGTGGTAAAATAATTAGTAATAATATAGGCCTAATGTCATGCAATATCATGTGTAATACAATAATGAATAATAATAATATGTAACTGACAGTAACATAATTATGTATTATGTATGAAAATTTGAAAATGTTAAGCCAACACATTGCGTGGAAATAAGAAGATAATGAAATCATACAATGGTTTAGGTAGACTCATGTCTTAATAGTGTTTTTTGAATAATATTTTAAAAATTACGGTATGGCTACACTTAATTTCTACGGCATTGATCCATCAACCATACTTGGATCAATTGTTTATATTTACTTATGGAGTTTGATTGCTTAATTTCTAACGAAAATGTTACATAGTTGATATCCTTTGAATCCCAACATATTCTAAATTAAAAACATGTGGAGAGTGGTAGGGCTATGGTTGCCTAAGTACCCTACATACATGCATGGTCGTAAATTATATTCAGTTTTAAATATTATCATGGTGTCACAATGGCGATATTATTACGCAAAGGTCACCAAATAAGGACTTGAATTCTTCATGGATCCCCGGGGCCTTTGTATATGTTGTACTTTTATACCAGGAGGTAAAGGTTGACGTAAAATATCATGAACAATATCGCCATTGTAAATCATTTTTAAATGAACAGGATAAACGTTAAATAAATAAATAAAATAAATACATATTATTATGAGTATGACATGTCGTCAATTTCGTCAATAAAATCAAATGATGAAAGCCCAATCCTCAACATTTTGTCACTTCATTGACTTGCAAAATTTAACGTTTTCAAGATCAAAAGATATATTGAGACGTAATTTTTTACTCTATTACAGTATTCTTGATTATAGCAAACATCAATATTGTGGACTATTGCATGTATTTATATCGCCAACAGTCCCATTTCTATAACGTTTATAGTACGCGCGCTACCATTGGCCGGATTTATGAGAGCTCGCTTTTCATTGGCTGGGTTTAGTGTTTAGTGTTTAAGAGCTAAGAAGTTGAAATATTTTCATCTTGTTAAACCTTAGACCCTAAACCTTAAACCTTGAGGAAAGAATGTGAACGCGATAACGCATTGGGCATGTTTCAACTTCGTTAAACCATAAACCTTAAACCTTAGGAACCGACCTTAGGTCGGTGCACATAACTTCCTAAAGGTTACGGTTTATGGTTTAACGAAGTTGAAACATGCCCAAGGCGTTATCGCGTTCACATTCTTCCCAAGGTTTAAGGTTTAGGGTCTAAGGTTTTACAAGATGAAAATATTATAACTTCTTAGCTCTTAAACACTATACACTAAACCCAGCCAATGAGAAGCGAGCTCTCATAAATCCGGCTAATGGTAGCGCGCGTACTAGAAACGTACTAGAAAAACATTTCTTAGACCATAAACCCATAAAACTTAAACCTAAAACCTTCGGAAAGTATGTGCACCGAGCTCGTAATACAAATCTGTGTGAAAAAGCATACGCGCAGTAGAAGTTACCCCCAAACCTCCAGTTGAGCGCTTCTCCGTCAGAGCGCTTATCTGCAACTTTTAGAGGCGAGGTGTAGGTTGGTGTAACCATGGGTGTAACCAAGTGTAACTTCCGTGTAGACTACAGCAGTATTTGTAGTGAATCTCTCGTTACTTTCGAGAATAATTATGAAGTTTAAAAAAATTAATTATTCATATTTATTCCTTGGGACAACACATCCAAGAAGATCTTAATTTGTTTTAACCATAGTTTTTATCATATTCCGATAGAAGTTTATTTCTATATGTATGGCGGGAATATGCCAGATTTGAATTTACAAATTAACAGAAAAAATATTGGGTTCACCATTACCCGAATATGGGTTTCCAAACTTGGTAATTGTCGATCTAGACGTCCCATCGGTAAAATCTCCCATAAGAAATAACATGGGGACGATCTTTGAGCCCCGTGACCTTAGAGGATTTTGGTAAAATAAATTGTCGGAGTAAATCCTCTACGTAATTTAAGTCGAGTGGTTTGATCTAAATATGCTCATTACCAAGAGAAGGTGTAATTTTGGAACGCATATTTTTGTTAGGAGTGTATATTCGTGCAATTTTATAAATGCCCATTTTCGATTTGCTCTATAATATTTATGTGAAACAAAAATAAGCAGGTTGAAGCCGAATTCACCGAAACTCAATTTTTGCAAGGATCGGGATCAAAAAGCTTTTGAAAAAAATCGTGTTTAGTCATAGGTATATTAAACTGTCATTCATTTTAGTGTAGTATGATCTAGCTCGATTCTGTGGTAATATTTTTTAATCAATCGAAAACCCAAGATGACATCAAACCCTTAATTTGAAAATAGGGTAAAGGCCCGAAGGGGGAATGGCTAAATTATTGGTTGAGCGTAGCGAGCGTAGAGAGCGCAGCGAAGATTTCATTTCACTACACTGGAGAAAAATTCCGGAATGTTTTTTTTTCTTCTTTCTTTTTTGTGTATTTTTGTGTGTTTGTTCACACGATTCCGGCTAAACCGATACTCCAATTGCGATTAAATTTTATGGAGGCCTTCGAAATCTCTGAACTTAGAACGGCCACATTTTTGAGCGCAATCGGAAAATTATTTCTCATGAAAATCGCAATTTTACGATTTTTTTCGATTTTTTGAAAATTTATTTTACTTATAACAACCACATGCTTTATCCGATTTTAATTAATTTTTCACAGAAACTTAATTTTATGATAAAGATATTCGTGTGAAATTTAAGTGCTATCGAAAAATTATTTTTCATGAAAATAGAAATTTTGTGTTTTTTTTCTTTTTTAAGACAATTGTTTTACTTATTACACCTACATGCTTGATTCTATTGTTATAAAGTTTTTTCACAGAACCTTAATTTTATTAATTTATTTATTCGTGTGAAATTCGAGCGCAATCGAATAATTATTTCTTCTAAAAATCCCAATTTTTCGATTTTTTTCTTTTTTTAAAATTACGATTAATTAAAAAAAATATATATATAATAATATAAAATATAAAATTAAGTTTATTTTTTATTTAATTTATTTTAATTTTAAAAAAAATTGAACTTCGTAATAATTTTTTCACAGAACAATAGAAAATCCGCATAACACATGGCAGCTCAATGCACCAATTACGCTCATCCAACAACGCGGCGGGACTTTAGCGTTTTCCTAGTAGTATACTAGGAAGCTTCGCAAACGCTTTTTCAGGCGCGTTGTTGGATGAGCGTAATTTGTTTAAACGAAAAAAAGCGTAAAATTGCAAATTTCATGAGAAATTATTTTTCGATTGCGCTCAAATTTCACACCAATATATTAATTTATGAAATAAATTTTCTGTATAAAATCGTTACAATCGGATTGAGCATTTAAGTGTAATAAGTCAAAGAAATGTAAAATAAAAAAATAAAAAAACGTAAAATTGCGATTTTCATGAAAAATTATTTTTCGATTGCGCTCAAATTTCACACGAATATATAAATTCATAAAATTAAGGTTCTGTGAAAAATCATTACAATCGAATAAAGAATGTAGGTGTTATAAGTCGAAGAAAGTAAAAAAAAAACAAAAAAAAACGTAAAATTGCAATTTTCATGAGAAATAATTTTTTTATTGCACTCGAATTTCACACGAATATATAAATTCATAAAATAAAGGTTCTGTGAAAAAATCATTACATTCGGATGAAGCATGTAGGTGTAATAAGTCGAAGAATTGTTTTCAAAATCGAAAAAAGTCGTAAAATTACGATTTTCTTGAGAAATAATTTTTCGATTGCTCTCAAAAACGTGGCAGTTCTTGGTTTAGAGATTTCGAAGTCCTCGGTAAAATTGCATCGCAATTGGAGTATCGGTTTAGCCGGAA